>RYFJ01003085.1:0-108726 GCA_003991445.1 Oryza meyeriana var. granulata | reverse complement strand
ACAAAAGAGAGAAGAATCGTCCAGTCTTGAAGGGCGAGTTGTAAATTGTTTTTGCTTTGAAAGTTCGATTGGATATGAATGGCTACCAACAAGGGACAAGCAGTGGCCGATTTATTGTACAACACAGGGGTCTCACGAAGATTATTGGAGCGATCATGGCTTTGTTTTTTGATGGATGGTGCAAGCATGGATCTGGTATCCCGTTGGTTATTATATCGTTTCGGGGCAGTTTTGAGTTTGCTTTTTACAATTAAACATTATGGACTAATAATCAAGCGCGTAGAGCGGTATTAAAGGTACAATTTAAAAGAGATGGAGCCGATGTATAGAGATAATTGGTGATTTTATGTGGTCAAGCATTGGTCTGGAAAATATGATGCAGGGATGATTTTTGAGGATACTATGAGGGAGTGTACGGATTTGTTAAACGATTCAAGATGGTATATAGATCATATTCCCAGGGAGCAGAATTTAGAAGCAATGCTCTTGACGATTGTTAGGGGATCGGTGAATATGCAGGTTGAGTTGAAATAGCGTATTTGAATTCAGAACAAGGCGATGAACTGGAGACATAAGTTATTGATTATTTGCAAATCCGTCGCAATCGGTTTTCAGAAAATTCGGTATAAAGCTACTAGTATGTGCTGCTTGAGGGGAATGTATTAGGACTTTTGAGGAGTTCTGCTAGTGCCTGATTTGGAAGAAGCTAAATGGTTATTGTGCGAGTGCATGAAGGCGTCTGTGGGACTCAATCGGCTCATAAGATGAAATGGTTGCTGAGAGAGTAGATACATTTTTGGCCGACAATGCTGCAGATGCTAGGTTTAAAGGGTGTCAAGATTGTCAGAAATTTGGAAATGTACAGCGAGCACCCGCATCGCTATGATCTATCATCAAACGTGGCGTTCAGAGGATGGGATTTGAAAAATATGATCGGTTCAAGGTTTTTCTCATAAGTTAAAGGACATAAGTTAATTGCCGGCGAAAAGATTATTTTACCAAGTACGTAGAGCGATTCCTCTGAAGAAAGTTATGTCCAAGGAAGCAATCTAGTTTGCAAAGGAGCATATAATTTATCGGTTGGGATTCCTCAGACGATAACTACTGATCAGGGGTCTATCTTCATGTCTGATGAGTTTCAACACGTTGCTGCAGTATTGGAATCCAAGTTGTTTAAATTCATCGCTTATTATGCTCAGGCCAATGGGCAGGCAGAAGCTTCTAACAAGAGTTTGATCAAGTTGATTAAGCGGAAAATTTGATGAGCAGCCGCGGCGATGGCATACTACGTAGCCGATTCACTATGGGGCTATGGATGGCATGTCATGGGATCTACTCGGGTGCCACCGTATCAGTTGGTATATGGACATGAGGCAGTTCTACTTGGGAGACTACATCGGCTCTAGGAGAATTTCTTTGCAGAATCAGTTGAAACAGTCGATGATTATTATTAACTTAATGAAGATGAACTTGAAGATTTGGCTCAGAATTGGTTGAGGGCATTGGAAAGGATTAAGGAAAAACAAGGCTAAGGCAGCTCGCATTACAACAAAAAAGGTGGTGAATATATTGTTTGCCGAGGGAGATCTTGTGTGGAAGTTGATTTTGCCGATCGGGTCCAGAGATAATAAGTTTGGGAAAATGGTCGCCTAATTGGAAGGGCCCTATCGATTAGTCGCTGTGTGCCTGGTAATGCCTATGTTATTTAGAGATTTGACGGGACGGAGTTTGCTAAAGCGCTTAAACGGAAATATCTCAAGAAATACTATCTAGCAATTTGAGATCAATTTTAAGTCGGTTAAGTGCAGCTGATTTCTAAAATAGTTCGGAAAGCCATGTTTTTGCATCGCCTAAAGATAGCCGATATCAATCGATATCGCCTTTAGATCAAAAGAAATATTATCAAGGGTGAAGGAGGCAGGCAGAGAGCGATCAGATATATTACAGAGCAACCAACATTTTCATGAAGCCATTAGTCATTAATTTACATGAATTTTTGGATCGTTTCGATTGCACGCAGGCAGATTTGGTCATCTCATTAATTGCACGGATGTCATCTTCATCGGAGCCGGATGGTTCAAATTCTTGCGCCGATGGATGACTTGACGCACCATCGCTGCAAATTTAGCTTCTTGGTCTTGGATGGTTGCGGCAGGCCGATAAGCTGGGATTCTGTTGCTTCGAGATCTTGCGGACTTTTTTCAAGTTACTAGCAAATCGGCCTCCTTCTTCTTCAGTTGATCTAGCTTGGATTGGAGCTCTTGTGGGAAGCTACCATGTCATCAAATTTTTTCTTCTCTATTTGGGCAGATAGCCGATCGCTTGGATATCTTGGGTATCTTCTGTTGGTCAGCACGATCGGCTATGCGTTGTCTAAGTTGATGAGTTTAAATCTATGAGATCTAGTATGTGCAGGGGTTAGTGCGTCGACGAGTTCTTCGGGAGATGGTGTTCAATTTCTGCAAGTTTGCCGAATCGGCCCAGTCTTCCACTAGCGCATCAATTGGGTTGTCCAGCCGATTGTTGATGCTCGTTAAGTAATCACGCACATCGGCTGGGAACGACGGTTTGGTTGCTGCGCTGGTGGCTGTTTTGTCTTCTGCCTCGAAGTACTTGCCGATGTCAAAGGAAAAACAATCGGCTAAGGACTGCAAAATTGGCATCGGTAAAAGATCAGTAGAAGGTTAAAAGTGAAGTAATGGGCGTGAAGAGATTACCTGAGGAAGGACATCGGCAGCTGGGTGGCATCGATTCAGGGAGATTGATAGGATGTTCTTCGGAGGGCCAATGTCAGCCGATGGGATAGGAACGGTCTCATCGACAGCTAGAGGACTTTGGTACTGAGAGTGGGCGACTGGAAATCCATCAGCTCAGTGCTTGGAGATGTCAGAGGAATGTTGAGGTTCTGGAGCCGATGACTCGAGCTGAAAAGGAAACTAGTAAGATGAATAAGACCGCGGGTACTAATGTCAAGACTTGGCGGCATACTGAGGGGATGAGGGAGCCGATGTTGTCTGGGAGAAGATGGCGTCGTGGCAACGACATCGGCACCGGTTTTCTGCTTCTTCAAGGAGGGGCGATGCGCTAACTTCTTCCGTTTTGTCCTATCGGCCGAGGCGCTTGAGGAGAGCCGATGGAGATGGAGCGTCGCGCCCTAGAGTTTGGAGTGGCCGATGGAGGTTGATACAGAATCGGCGACCGCTGTTGCTTGTTGTTGGGGGCTCGAACGCTGGGCAGCCTGCAAAATAAGAGTGAGAGATATTGGAGATGATGATTAAGGCTTGCGGGTGTTACTCTTCATCGGATTCGATGTACTCGGTGTCAAGACGGGAACAGTAGCAGTGGCGCTAAGCTGAATATATGTTTTCTTCATTCTGACCACCATCGACAAAAAGCTTGGTGTTGGCAGTGCAGATATACACTCAGGTGGCGGCGCTAGAAGAAGGGGGTCTGTCAAAAGTCTGCATCCGATCATATTCTAGGGCGTTGCTGACGTTGCCGGGCTTGAGTTCTGTCGATGAAAGAATAGGCGATCGAAAGTTGACAAGGCTAAGCTAGGTGGGGTGCCGACCGAATGGATGGTAAAACTCATATGATGGTTGCGATCAGCCCAGAGAAAAGCAGTTGCAGCAGACGAGGGGTGATGGCCGATAGGAAATATAGCTTTGGACTCATCATTATCCAAAGCATTAAGTGGTCGAAGTTGGTAGGCATTCGAAATGATGATGCGTCATTATATGTAATGTGCAGAGAGTGGCCTCCCTGGTGAAACCATAATAAAACCGCCTTGAACCACTAACTGAGTCAGCGGGGGTTTTATCTTGCCGCAGAAAGAGCCGATGCAGCTTCGCCCATGGAAACGATCGGCGGTGAATGGGATTCTGGTCTTCTGTGTAATCGGCTGGAAAGGATTGGTTGAGGAGAGAAGTCCCAAAGAAGGCCTTGAGGTGTAGACATTGAGCCAGAGTTGTACAAACCACCAAGGACTCCGATATGGCCGACGCTGGCGGCCGATAGCTTGGTCGACTTGGTGAGCAGCTGATAGGTAGCGCAAGGAGGAATTGCCCCAGGGATCTGTTTCGATCAACCAGGCACTCTGCCAGATATTGCATGTTGATCGTTGGGCCGAGGGTTGCACCGCAAAAACAACCATTCCAGCCATAAATTCAGAAAAAGCAACGATGTTCCCGGTCATCGACTGGTCCGGTTCCCTTATTGTGAATGGATATGTACCTGGATCCAACCGCGATGTTTTTGCTTGGAGCGATGAGCAGGCTTGAAACGGAGCTTGAAGGGGTCGATGTAGCTCGTCGTGTCAAGGCAAGTGAAGCATAGGTCACATCCAGCCAGGGTGAGAGTCATCGCCCATGCCTGAACATGAAGGCAATAAGGGCATCGACCAGAAGTATGAGGCCAATGCGACAGAGGTTCATTCCTTTCTATATTGGCCAAAGAAAGGTTAATGCAATGGCCGATATGCGATTCTTCCCAGTAGGTTCTCTTCGCGCCGATACTCTGATGTACCAATCCCTCCACCCAGGCAAGCTTGCTCGGCCATGATGAAGCTATTGGTCTAGTCACTGACTCGCATGGCCGAGTTCTTTGAAAGAATACGCTGGGTCTCGCGCTTATAAAATCTGTGGGATCTTCAGTCCTACCATGGGGCATGGTAGAAGAAGTTTGGGTAATCGGCGGCCGGGATCAAGATCTGGTCTCTAAGATGCTACAGTAACAAGAACACAGCGAGGAACAGATGAAGAACATGGCGGATTGGGTGCATCTAGGCTACAAAATCGGGAGAAATAATCGGGCAGGAAGATTACCTCAGGGACTGCGGATGCTGATGCCATCGCACGAGAGAGAGAAGATTGCGGATATCAACAGCTGAAGAAAAGGGTTGCGACGGTTCGTCTGGGTTCGCTGGAGCTTGTCGAAGTTTGGGAGATGAACGGTGGTGCTCTGGTGATGTGAAAGCATAAAAAAGGCTAGGGAGACGAAGCGTTTTTATAGAGATATGGTGACCGGGCGGGAATCGAGGCAGTTGGCAACTGTTTCAAACAATTATGGCAAGTGGGCTACCTTGGGCCGCCTCGGTATGGAAGAAATCTAGAGGCCAAAATGAAGAATTTCGAAGTCCTATAGGAGAACTCCGAAATTGGGGGCCATGTGTTAACGCAAAATTTGGTAAGGCCCTATGTCAGATTTCGGTCAAAGGGGAAATTGCAGTCAACTGGCGGAAATTGATACAGAAAGATGACCGATTCCGGGAGGGCCGTGAAGACGCTGTTTGGCAGTTATTTACTGTACCTATTATTAGGCAAGTGTTTATCTTTAGGAAACCTGACCTCGTGTCCGGTCAGGCCTTGTTAGCGTTTTCTGTTATAATTAGGAAATCATGTACCGTGTCCAATAAGGACTCATGTAACTCGGGGTATAAATACGTACGCCCGGGGACCGTGTAAATTATCACTCGATCAATATAAATTTGGCGCATCGCCACCCTTCCGACGGGATCTTGCTTCTCGAGCTGGGCTGCATCGGTTAGGTCCGACCTCCTGCGAGAGGGTAAGTCTCGTCACCCCGGTTACCTATCGGCTAGGACTTCCTCGGTTAGGTCCGATATTCTAGTCGGTTTATGGTAGTCAGCTTACCACGATATATTTATTTTATCTATGGCTGCATCAGTTCAGTTTGATCTCATAGATTGATTAGGTATATCACATCACGCGTGTGTAGATTGTATCGGCTTACTAGGGACGGTTTATCATCAGTTTGTGCTGCATTGGTTAGGTCCGACCTACTAAACTGCTAGCGATAAATCGTTCTGCTAGTTGATACTTTATGCGCAAGCGTCTATCGGGGTGTATAGCGATAAGTTATCATGTTTTTAGCATCACATCGCATCAGAATCTATCGGCTTATCGAATCTCGTTATCATTATCAGTCTGTGTGCAACGGTTGGGTCCGATCTACTAGACTGACAGTAATAACGTTACTCTTAATAAGCCGATGGTTTTTATGCGATGTTGTTATCGAGTGCTTAGCGATAAGTTATCTTCTATTAATATAGCGATTATGCTGCTTGCCTGTTATACATTCTTGCCTGCATTACTGTTACGATCAGCTAAGGGCCAGCGATTGGTTTACTCTGCCGATCGAGTGCGAGCTTAAGCAGGTTCCCGGGCCACGATCTCAGCAAGTTCCCAGGCACAACCTCAGTCAAGTTCCGGGCACAACTTCAGGTGAGGACCCGGGCACGAGCATAGGTAAGAACCCAGGCACGGATACGAACAGCGGAGGAAGATCCTGGGCGCAAATGCGAGCAAGGGCTCGGGCACGGGCGTGGGCAGTATCTTCGCGGCGATACTAATAACTTTAAACCATGATCGGCTGGAGTTCCTTTAATTTATTTTACTCATGCATTCTGCTTGTTTACTTTACCAAGTTTACAGCCGGTTTTTGAGCATCCCTTCGATGATCGGCTAGTTTAATACTTATTTATTGTTATGTTATTGTTCATGCCATCATCGACTTCCAGTCGATGTATAAGTGCTACAGTGCGTATCGGCCATCGGCCGATGAGATGAGTCTAAGCCGGCTTCCAGCCGATTGGCTCACGAATTTGACATCTTTTCTCCTTGTCAATTGCAGGGTCAAATTGACTGGCACGCCTACAAACCTCAAGACTTTAGGACCTTCACTGGAGTGAAGCAAATCTCCTAGGCCTTCGCGTGTCTCCCAGACGCCGGACGGCCCCCGGCGGGTTTTCGGCGTCAACAGGAGGGACGCCTCTCTCACATTCGTCTTCTCCCCGACAAACCTAAAACCCTAACCGATCCATAGTGCGCTGGAAGGGAAGAGAAGTGTGGTTCCTAGGTAGTGTAGGTGGTGACTAGAGGGACTACGTCAACTCGCTCATGCCACTACTACTTCTACATCCCCAACGAACGCCGCCTCTACATCCACACTGGACATCGCCGAGGAGATCGAAGGCATCGTCATGGCCTCAAACCACGCCGGTCAGTATCCTAATTCCACATTAGGTGATCAAGGATAGGCTAAGCTTTTAATTCTAGTAGATTGCATAATCTACATTTCGGCTGAAGCCATTGTATGCTTCGGATTCATGATTTAGCCCTCATTTTAGTCTAATTAGTTATCTTTTATTCGGATTAGGGTTTAATTTTTGAGCTGCTCATAGGCAATTTTAAGTTCAAGTTTAAATTTTATTCAATCTTTAGGGCTTGGGTAGCAAATTAGAAGGAGGAGAAATGGCGGGTATTCAAATTCCTAAATTTTTCCCCAATTTTTGGAATCCTAAATGAGCAAAATCCCTAAATCCTGAACTCAAAAACCCCCAAATCAGAACCCCAAATCAATTTTCTTGGGTTTTAGTACTTACCGGTTGGGATGTCACCGCCATTTGGTTGCGCCGGCATCAGCTTCGCCTGCGCGCGCCACTGCGGGTCTCTCGGTGGGTCGACCTCGGGCTCGGACTGCGTGGCCAGGGCTCCACTGCGTGCTGTCGCTATCAGTGCTCGCTGGAGTAGTGCGCAGCATTAGACTCGCCGTGCATGGGCATTTTGCCGCCGCTACGCCGGGTCGCCACCGCCATCGCCGCGCTCGTCTCGCAGTGCGAGTCAGGGAGAGAAAGAAAGAAAATGGGATTAGGGTTAGGGATTTCAGCCACTGGGGTGTTTTGTTCCGATCTGATTCATTCTCGACTGTTCGATCAGATCTCAACGGACACAATCTGCTTGCCACTATGGCTATTAAATTTTGGCCGTTCATTATGCATTGGATGGCCATCGCAATTATAGATGCGGGATTGAATCTGGCCGTCCATCAGATCGAACAGCTCAGATCAATCCCGCCGCCGAGCTCACTGCTTACTGGGCCGCGCGGCTTTGGGCCCTGCGTGAGCCGAAGCACAGTAATGGGCTTTTTCCACTCTTAGGCCATTTTCCCTTTTATTTTGATTCTAGTTACATTCAATATTTTTTCAATTTATACAACTCATTTAATTGACATTTTGTGCTCAAAAATGGCTGAAAAATTTATGGGATAAATTTTATTAATTATTTCTAGCTAATCTTCAATTTATACAGTCCACTTAATTGTTATTTCATGCTCAAAATTTTGCTGGAAAATTATCAGGATAATTTTATTAATTTCTTCTAGTTAAATGGATCCAACAGGAAGTTTGGCTAGATGATCTCTCATGATATGAATTTATTTTCTACCAACGTCGATTATAAATTCATGTCGTTTTATGGATAAATTAGTTTTTCTTGATTATATTGGTCCAACGGTAATGTAGATAAGAAATTTATTTGAATAATTATTTGTGTGATTAATTATACCAATGTAGATTAATTACATACATGCTTTACTTATGTCTTTCCTCGTAATTTTTTCAGCATTTGGTCAGCTTAGAGAGCTTGAGCCCCTCGATGGGACCAACTATGCCAAGTGAAAGAGTACTGTGCTACTCAACTTAGGCATGTTGGATTATGATTATGCTATTAGGGAGGGTCCCCTTGAGGAACCTTTCTACATTGATGATAATTACATTGAGCTTAAGAAACAATATGAGGAGAAATCAGCAGCATGGGATAAATTCAATAGGATGTCTCTCATGTACATTAAGAGTAATATTTCCCCTGCTATTATTGGGGCTATTGTGGACTCCACTGATGTACGGACATACTTAGCTAACATTGATGAGAATTTTAAGAGTTCTCTCAAGACTTATGCTAGTACAATAATTATACAAACGATGACAAGCCACTGTAATGGTAAGGGTGGCATTAGAAAACATATTATGGAGATGTCTGCCATGGCCTATGAGCTTAAGTCCATGGACATGGCCATTTCTAATGGTTTCTTAGTCCATTTCATCATGAGTTCACTGCCCTATGACTATGGTCCATTCAAGATTAATTACAACACTCAGAAAGATAAATGGACCATAGCAGGGCTGATTTCTCACTCTGTTGAGGAGGAGGAGCGCCAAAAGGCTGAAAAACATAAAAGGCAAGAACAGTTGAACCTCCTCAACAGTGCTGGTGGAAAAAGGAAGTTCTATAAAGGGGCGAGCAGCAAAGGAACAATAATAATAAGAAGAAGAAGCATAATCCAGCTCCCACTCAGGCAAGCCAGGGCCCTCAGGCTGCCCAAAAGGGCAAGGCACAAGTTCCAGCTGCACCGTTCCTGTGTTAATTTTGCAAGGAGGAGGGCTATGCACAGAGGGACTCTCTAGGTTTCACTGCTTGGCTCATTAAGCAAGGTAATAGTTTTGTTGATTTCGTTTCTAATGTTGATGAATCATTTTATGTTGTTTTACCCATGATACATGGTGGGTTGACTTAGGTGCCACCATGCATGTTCCTAATTCATTACAGGGATTCCATACCATGAGGACCCTAAAAAGAGGGGACAAAATCTTAAGAGTGGCTGATGGAGCTCAGATTGAAGTCTAAGCTGTTGGAGAACTTCATCATTGACTTCCTAGCGGCTTTAGTCTATTACTTTATGATGTTTTATATGCTCCATCTATCAAGAGGAACCTTATATTTGTAATGGTTTTACCTCAGACCTGTTATGAGTGTAATTTTGCTAAGAAAAAATGCATTATTAAGTATAATAATAATGATATTGGTCTTGCCATCGTGCAAGACAAGCTCTATTTACTCTCTTTGGATAATAAAGTAATGAATGTTGTAAATGCCTGTAATAAAAATGAGACGTCTTCGAAATTGTGGCACTGTCGTTTAGGCCACATTTCTAGGGGGAGAATGGAGTGCCTCATTAAAGAAGAGATACTTCACCCCTTAGACTTTCGAATGCGGATCATTGCATAAATTGTATCAAGGGTAAATTCACTAAGACAATTAAGAAAGGAGCTATTAGGAGTACGAGTCCATTAGAAATAATTTACACAGATATATGTGGACCGTTCTCTGTAACATCTATTGATGGTTATGACTCGTTTATAACCTTCACGGATGACTACTCCTGTTATGAATATATTTTCCCCATTAAGGAAAGTGTCGATGTTTTACACCGGCAATATGAATATAGGGCTACTCGTCGGATCGAAACTCGATGGACTGCAAAGGAACACAAAGAGTTTATACTAGTTCAGGCCCTCGAGATGAGGTAATACCCTACGTCCAGTTGTGGTGTATTTCCTTTAAGGATGTATGGTGATGATTCTGGTGAACCTTGAGATTCTGCCCTCAGGGGGCGCCCTACCTCTCCTTATATACTGGGGGATGGTTACAAAGTAGGAGTCCCAGTCGGACTATTACCAAGGAATCTCCTTCTAGAGATATAACGTTCCTGACTAGAACTGTATTTTTCCTGTCATACAAGGCTAAGTCTGCCGAGTTCTATCATATCTCTAATTACAAGGCTAGGCCCATCCTCTGTCCGAGTGGCCCATATACTTGTCATGAGGTACCCGGGGCCCATGGCCTCCATAGCATCCCCTGAGACCTTCATAGTTGAGTCACAGCTGATGCCGAGTACTCATCCTCCACGGTGAAAAATTCCCGAGTGCATTGCTCCCGAGTACTCTTTGTCCAAGTGCTTCTTCTTCCAAGTCCTGCTTCATGTCAGCTAGCAATGAGGCTATGAAGGGCTCCATGTAGAAATATGAATAGTGTGCACCAAATAGGCGCACCTATTAGGTGTAGCCCCCGACTTTGTGCTTAATTGTGAAACAATTAAATATAAAGTCAAAGATCTTTAACTTTGTAGTCTTTCCTGAGTAGTGTACTACTGGTATATGAGACTTCTTCGGCATCATGTCAGCCAGAATATTTTTAAGTCTTTCCCGAGTAGTATATCACTCAGAAGTTAGACTCTTTAGCATTATATCAGCTGGAATAATTTTTGCTCATGGCAAATAATAGCTAAGCATGTAAGCCGAGTACCACTTTATGGATTTTAACCCAATATGTGGTCAGGTGTACTTGAGAGATACCTGCATCCCCAATTTTAATGGAGACCAACCGTCGATCTGTATAAGGATATATCCTCAATACCTGGTAAATAATGTAGATACCCGAATGTAGACATCCGGCTATAGGCTTAGCATGAAGCATATCTGATTATTTGATCGGTTTCTGTGAGTAACACCAGCACTGTGATTTTAACATAGCCAGCGAGCAGCCCAGATAGAGCGTGCTACTGTAGAAACTCATATCTTGCGGCCCAGTACCGAATTTGTAGGTCAAAGCCCACTTATCAGCGTAGAATGCAGAGCCGTGAAGTCATCCATTGGCGTCTGGCTGAAGGGGAATCAATTCCAACGCCCCAATTTGGTGAGACTGTAGTCTGCGCCTCTTTCTTTGACCGGGGTCTTTCTCTTCCTTCCTCGGATTTTCTTCGCCAACTTCTTTCCTTCTATCAGCTAGAGCTAGTAAATCTGAACCCCAACTCCATCCTGCAAATCTCTATATTTGCAACTCTATGCGAATGCTTTCTGGGTGTGAAGCCCCATTTCAATCTGTTCTGATATATGTTCCACATCAAACCTTAGCCCTCCAAAAACAAGGTCCAGGTGATAGGGGGAGTCGGTCTTCAACTTAGGAATAAGATGAAAAAGATTTATATTCATGTTCCTCTGAAAACTTCCCTTAAGGGCTGGCATAAAGAATGGTTCTATTGCTCTGATCTTGAACCTTGTTTGCCCCTCTTTACTGGTTTGTCTCCGGAAGTCTTGCCCAGCTGGTCGTCTGTGCCAAGCTTTGAGGAGATGGGCCAAGTGTATCTGTTGATTGATAAAATTGACAAGCTAAAGAGTTCTGGATTGATTGGTCCATGGGTGGCCAGATGTTTCTTGAATCGCTGCATTAGGCCGCTGAAGCTGAGAAGCCACTTCGGCTAGGACTATAAGGGGAAAAACGATCCCAGCTGAGAATACCCAGATCTAACTGACAAGCATAAGGTGATTGATGTCTTGCTTAGCTATTTCGCCAGCGGGGTGATTGAGACTGAAGATGCAGAGCGCGCCACCCCGACTTATAGTCAAAAAAGGCCTCGTCCAATGGTAATATTGAAACACTGATTGTTGAATAGCTGTCCATCGGTGATGAATGTTTGTAGATGTGTATCCTGGATTACTCTGCAATGCACGATATATGTTGCTTGAATCTCTTGCAGGAATGTGAGGAGTTTGATGATGACTCCCAAACTTTGTCGGCCGCCAAGTCAAAGAAGAGGCCATTAAGTCCTTTTGCTGCCCAGCCCAGCTCCAAGAGAGCCGGCAAGAAACCTGTCGAAGACCCGAGCAAGAAGAGAGCTAGCAGGCCGAGTGCCGCAGCCAAGATCCTGAAGATAAAAGAAACCACCAGTGTAGCTTCCAGGCCGCTAAGTCCAAGGCCATCGTCTCCAAGCCTGAGACCAACACCAGCAGGCTCAGCAACATCGAGCCCAAGGCTGGTGCCGCCGAGTACAAGATTAGCAACGTTGAGCCAAAGAGCGGTGCCACCGACTGCTTCGGCGCCCCAGTCGGCCATGCCAGAAACTGGACCGGCCAAGAGCAAAGCGCCATTGCCGACTGTTGCACCGACTAGCCTGATAGCCAACGGCTCTCCACCGCCAACATCTAGAGTCCCCTCGTGGAAGTTCAGGACCTCCAAGTGGTAAGCAATCTTGAATCTTCTAAAAATCTTGATCAGTGTTGTAGCGTCTTGATTTTTGACTCATTGTGCAGCAGGCGAGTAAACATAAATCTCAAGGGAACTATGCCGACTGCTCCTGTTGTCGAGCCAGCCCCAGCCGAGCCAACACCAACAAGCTTATCTGCTGAGCCGATGACTGCCTCAGTTGTAGAAACTGAAGCTGTCTAGACAGCAGGACCACTAGTGCAGGCTGACCAAGGGGCGAGTACTGAAGCCGTGGCTCCAGCCCTTGAGCGATTCAGATTGCGTTCTTCCTTGTTCTTGTGAGTTTCTTTGATTGCTTGCAGGGATAAAACCTTTATGGTGAGGTCGACCATGTGAGAGTGTGGTTGATAACAACTAGACGTGTGGGTGTAGCGGTTGCGAGGTGACGATCGTTGATCGGAAGCCTCAAAACGTGAACGTCTTCATGTCACCAAATCGAACCTATCAGAAGATCGGGCATCCAGCCTCATCAGTGGGTGCGCCACAAAAGTATAACAGATCTTGATGCCGAGGTTGTCACAGAAATCTTGAAATACGTCCCCAGTGAACTGAGTACCGTTGTCCGTTATGATGCGGTTAGGAACCCCTAATCGGTATAATATACTCATGATGAAGTCCTTTGCTCGTGCCGCTGTTATGGTAGCAACGGGTTTTGCCTCAATCCACTTTGTGAATTTATCCACTGCGACGAACAAGTGTGTGAACCCTCTTGGCGCTTTCTTGAAAGGCCCGACCATATCAAGCCCCCATATTGCAAAGGGCCAAGAGATTGGGATTGTTTGAAGTTCTTGGGCTGGAAGATTCGTTTGTCTTGCATAGAACTAACAACCTTCGCATGTGCAAACTATGTCTTTAGCATCTGTTATTGCTATTGGCCAGAAAAATCCCTACCTGTATGCCTTTTCGACTAACATCCTAGATGCAGCATGGTTGCCACATATGCCCGAGTGGATCGATTCCAGAATCTGCTTGCCCTCGTCAAGTGTGACGTAGCGCATGAGGACTCTGGATGCACTTCTTCGGTACAGGTCTTCTCCAACTACTAGGAAACATTTGCTTCAACGTTTGATTTGTTCGGCTTCAATGCAATCTTCTAGGAGTTCATCATCCAAGAGGAATTTGAGAACTGGAGTCTGTCAATCTTGAGATATGATTAGTACTTCGTTTGTTGCCGGGGTAGGTTCATCCCCCGACTGTTCTGGCACTATTTTCTTCTTGACTGATGGCTCCATTAGTTGTTCGACGAAAATCCCAGTTGGGACCACTTCTCTCTTGATCCCATGTTAGCCAGTTCGTCTGCAACGTCGTTGTATTGTCATAAGATGTGAGTTATCTCCAGCCCGTCAAACTTATTTTCCAGCGTTTTGAGCTCCTGACAGTATGCTACCATAGTATCGTCGAGACATGTCCAGTCTTTCATGACTTGGTTCACCACAAGTTGAGAATCCCCACGTACAACCAGTCGGTGGATGCCGAGTGATATAGCGATGCGGAGCCCGTGGATGAGTGCCTCGTACTCGGCGACATTGTGGGAAGCCAGAAAGTGAATTTGGAGAATGTACTTGAGTGTTTCGCCGATGGGTGATGTCAGCACAACGCCAGCCCTCACGCTGCCGATCCATAGAGAACCGTTAAAGTACATTGTCCAGTACTCTAGCTTATCTATTGTTGTAGTCGTCTAAACTTCTGTCTATTCGGCCACAAAGTCGGCTAGAGCTTGAGATTTGATTGCTGTCCGTGGCTGAAAGGTGATGTTGAATGCCATCAACTCGAGCGCCCATTTAGCGATTCAGCTGGTGGCCTCGCAGTTGTGCAGGATGTCCCCGAGTGGATACGATGTGGCCACCATGACTTGATGCGACTGGAAATAGTGCACCAGCTTCAAGACAGTGATGAGTAGGCCATATAGCAGCTTCTAGACCTGAGGATATCTCATCTTTGAGTTGGCTAGGACCTCGCTAACGAAGTAGACTGGCGGTTGAACTTTCTGTATATGACTCGGCTCTGATCGCTCGACCACCAACACCGTGCTGACTACCTGAGTGGTTGCCACCAGATATAACATTAATGGCTCTTGGGGCATAGGTGATGCCAACACTGGTGGTGATGTGAGAAATTGCTTTGAAGAAGGGCATGCCCCGTTCACCCAGTCGGGAGATGAATCGGCTGAGTGCCGCCATGCAGCCTGTCAGGTTCTAGACGTCCTTCTGGCTAGTTTGGGGTGCCATGTTCATGATTGCGTTTATATTCTCTGGATTGGCCTCGATGCGATATGATGAAGCTGAGTAGCTTGCCTGATGGGACACCGAAGGTGCATTTTTCCGGGTTCAACTTCATCTTGAATCTTCAAAGATTTTGGAAGGTTTCCTCCAAGTCGGCGATGAGGTCTTCTTTGGACTTTGTCTTGATCACTACATCATTGACATATGCCTCCACGTTGCACCCGATCTGAGTGTGTAAACACCGCTGAATTGCTCTTTGATACGTTGCTCCAGCTTTTTCAAACCGAACGGCATGGTGATATAGTAGTATGCTCCAAACGGTGTGATGAAAAAAGTCTTTAGGCAATCCTCCTCCTTCAGGCTGATTTGATTGTATCCCAAGTTACAGTCGAGAAAGCTAAGAAGTTTGCACCTCGCAGTTGAATCCACCACCTAATCTATTCTGGGTAGACCAAATGGATCTTTAGGGCACGCTTTGTTCAAGTCAGTGTGGTTAACGCACATGCACCATTTACCGTTCTTCTTCTGGACCGGGACTGGGTATGCCAGCCAATCTAGGTGGTAGACCTCTTTAATGAACCTGGCTGCGAGGAGCTTGGTTATCTCCTCCCGAATAGCATCTTTGCGGTCTTGTGCGAAATGCCGTAGCCGTTGCTTGACTGGCTTGACGTCTATCTTGATGTTGAGGGTGTGCTCGATCACCTCCCTTGGTACCCAGTCATGTCGGAGGGTTTCCAAGAGAAAATATCCTTGTTTGCATGGAGGAAGGTGACGAGCACGTATTCCTATTTGGGGTCGAGTCCGGTCCCGACTAGAGCGGTCTTGGAGATGCCGGAAGGGTCCAGGGGGATCTTCTTCGTGTCAGAGTCCGCTGAAATTCCCGACTTTGCTGTTTTTTTTCGCCGGAACTTGATTGTCCTCGACTTCGGTTGTAGCATCTTGCCGAATGTTGTTGCGTCCGACTGCCGCTTCTTGAGATTGAGCCAACTCGCAGCTCTCCTTGTCGCAGGCAAAGACTTGCTTGATATTGCTGTGAAAGGAAAGAACTCCGGCTGGCCCAGGTATCTTAAGCATCATGTAGGTATAGTGTGGCACTGCCATGAATTTGGCTAGTGCCGGCCGTCCGAGTATCGCGTGGTTGTGGAGGCCATGGGCACCGGGTACCTCATTACCAGTACATGGGCCACTCGGATAGAGGATGGGTCGGACCATGTAATTAGAGATAAGATAGCACCCGGCAGGCTGTACCTTGTATAATAAGGAAACATAGTCTTAATCGGATAGGATTCTATCTCTAAGAAGGAAATCCCTTGGTCGTATCCGACTGGGATCCTTATCATGTACCCCTGTCCCCTAGTATATAAAGGGAGGCAGGGCGCCCCTCAGAAAAAGGAGAACAAGAGCAACCAGATCATCGATCTACAAACACCTCAGAGGAATAACACCTCAACTGGACGTAGGGTATTACCTCATCTTGAGGGCCTGAACCAGTATAATTCTCTTGTGTTCCTCTGCAGTCCATCGAATTCACCCTCGCCGAGTAGCCCCATAGTTTTATTGCCGGTGCAAAGCATCGATAGTTGGCACGCCAGGTAGGGGCCTCTGGCGAATTCCTCATCTGAAGATTCAATGGATTCAATCAATGGAGTCGACAGCAACAAGTTCTTCCCCGGAGATGCAATTACCTTCGGAAGCTTAGACTTCATCGCCGATCAATTCGGCAATCTCACCTTGGCTGAGGCAGATCCAATCTTGCCAGCCGGGGAACCAGCCGACTTGCGCCAGTCGGCACACAGGACACCGCCGTCTCTTTCAGCGACTTCCTGCGGCAGTCCTTCACATCGCTGAACATCGGGACAACCCTCTCCTTCGGTGTCCGGCTTGCGCTAGGCCTTGAGCCAGCCCGAGTTGGGCCAAGAAGGGGAGAGGTCGTCAATTTCCCGTACAATTCCGGTGACGCTGCGCACCTTTACCTCACGCAGCAGACCCGATCTCCAGCGATTCAGTTTGGACACGGCCAAGCGCCGTTTCAGATTGGATCTAGAGAGGTCGGAGTCGTTCTCACTCCAATAAACTATTCGGAGTCCGACACCAAGTCGGATAGCGGTTCGAGCGCTAGCTCGGACTTTAATTCGGCAAGCTTCCCCCTCTCCCGTGAGATCTTCATGGCTTCAACACCACCTTCCGAGGGACGCCGACTACAAGAGGAGCGACAAGAGGAGGCGCACCGATTACAACAAGAGGAGGCCAACCGCGAAGCCCGCAACAACGAGCTGCACCAGGCTGGGCGAGTCGCTCAGTAACAGATCCTCCAAACCAAGATTGGCGACCATGACGTCTTTATCACACCACAACAGAACGTTGTGGCCGCAGCGACTCTGCTGGACACACTCCAGCTCGGGGCCGATCACCAGGCCACCCCGACTATCGCCAAGATCAAGGCGATGATCACAGCTGCTGCCTGTCAGCAGCAACAGCAGTCGGGTGACACTGCTATACCGACCAACTGGTCGGGTTCTCCGGCGGCAGGCTCATCTGCATCAGCACGATGCTGGGCAGCCGGCTATAGTCGGCAATGCGAAGAGTCCCGGCAAACAACGCTCGGCAATACCAATAATGACAACCGGCGGCGTCGCCAGTACGATTGCCGACCCAATCAAGACCTCCGAGTTCGACTGCACAGAGACCTTCGTCACACCATAAACACCCGACGCGAAGAACACGAAGAAGATGAACGCCGCTGACTGGAAGACGAAAACGAGCGCTTCGGCATCCACCACGAGCGACTACATTGCCAAGATCGGAGTCGGAGCCCTCACGAAGACGAAGGCATCCCAGCCTTCACTCGAGAGCTACAGGACGTCTTGTGGCCGACTAGCTTTAAGCCCATCGGGATCGAAAAGTACGACGTCAAGACAAACCCAGAGTCCTGGCTTACCATTTACACCCTGGCAGTCCGAGCTGCTGGGGGCGGCAGCAGAGTCATGGCTAACTACCTCCCAGTCGCGCTAGCCGACTCGGCGAGGACATGGCTGACAGGTCTCCCGAGGTGGTCGATCGATTCCTGGGGACAACTCAGGGAGCGGTTCATCGCTAATTTCCAGGTGACCTACGACAGACCCGCTTTGGAGCATGATCTTTATCAACTGCACCAGAAGAAAAACGAGTCTTTGCGTGAATTCATCAAAAGGTTTTCCGAGAAGCGCAACCAAATCCCAACTGTCAAAGACGAAGCCGTCATCGCCGCCTTTCGCAAAGGGGTAAAAGACGCTCCGCTTATTGCAAAATTCACTTGGAAGCCACCATCCACAGTCCGGGCGCTCTTCGACATGGCCAATAAATACGCCGACTCGGCCGAAGCGGTCGCCGAGGCCCTCGACGAGAAGAAGGAGCCCCGACAGAAAGAACAGAAGGCGAAAGCCGACAACGAGCCGTCTCAAAACAAGTCCGGCAGCCGTAAACGGAAGTCGGACAACGAGGTGGCCAACATGGAGCGCAGCCGGTCGCAGCCCCAGCGGAACAACGACTACCAGAAAGTCATGAGCGGGCCATGCCCCTTTCACCCCAAGGGAAAGCACGCGCCCAAAGACTGCTATATGCTCAAAAAGTTTGCCTCCGAGCAGACTTCATTGTCTGGCGCCGACAAGGACAAAGACAAGCCAGACTCGGGTCCGGCTGACGACTTCCAAGATCCTCAAGCCGAGCTCAACCATATCTTCGGGGGACCACTCGCATACGAGTCCAAGCACAAACAGAAGCTTTCAGCGCGCGACATCAACACGGTCTCCACGGCCGACACCCCCCAATACCTACGCTGGTCAGAGATGGCCATCACCTTCAATCGCGCAGATCACCCAGATCGGGTTTCCCACCCGGGACGCTATCCACTCATCCTAGACCCGGTCGTCAGAAACCCTTATCGACGGAGGCAGCGCGCTCAACATCCTGTTTGCCAAGACTTTGGACGAGATGAAAATTCCTCGTTCAGAACTACGGCCGAGCACTGCGCCCTTCCACGGGATAATTCCCGGCCCGTCATCAACTCCACTCGGGCAGATAACTTTGCCGGTAACCTTCGGCACATGGATAATTTCCGCACAGAAACTGTCTGCTTCGAGGTCGCCAATTTTGAGACTGCGTACCACGCGATACTCGGACGACCGGCACTCGCCAAATTTATGGCGATACCGCACTATACATACATGGTGCTGAAGATGCCTGGACCAGCAGGAGTCCTCTCCCTCCGCAGCGACGTCAAGCAAGCCTTCACCTGCGACAAGGAGAGCTGCGAACTGGCTCAATCACAAGAGGCGACAGTCGGGCACGACAACATTCGGCAAGCCATCACAACAGAAGTCGAGCAAGATCAAGTTCCGGCGATGAAAGCAGCGAAGTCGGGAATTTCAGCGGACTCTGACACGAAGAAGATCCCCCTGGACCCTTCCGACCCCTCCAAGACTGCTCTAGTCGGGACCGGACTCGACCCGAAATAGGAAGACGCGCTCGTCACCTTCCTCCAAGCCAACAAGGATATCTTCACGTGGAAACCGTCCGACATGCCGGGCGTACCAATGGAGGTGATCGAGCACGCCCTAAACGTGAAGACAGACGCCAAGCCAGTCAAGCAACGGCTGCGGCGCTTTGCTCAAGACCGCAAAGATGCTATCCGGGAGGAAATTACCAAACTCCTCGCAGCTGGGTTCATCAAAGAGGTCTACCACCCGGACTGGTTGGCAAACCCAGTTTTGGTCCGGAAGAAAAACGGTAAATGGCGCATGTACATCGATTACACCGACCTCAACAAAGCGTGCCCCAAGGACCCATTTGGTCTTCCTCGGATAGACCAGGTGGTTGATTCCACGGCAGGGTGCGACCTACTCAGTTTTCTCGACTGCTACTCGGGATACCATCAAATCAGCCTGAGGGAAGAAGACTGCTTGAAGACATCTTTCATCACACCGTTTGGAGCGTATTGCTATATCACAATGCTGTTCGGTCTGAAGAACGCGGGCGCAACCTATCAAAGGGCTATTCAGCGGTGTCTGCATTCTCAGATCGGGCACAACGTGGAAGCCTACGTCGACGACGTGGTGATCAAGACCAAGTCCAAACAAGACCTCATCGCTGACTTGGAAGAAACCTTCCAAAACCTTCGAAGATTCAAGATGAAGTTGAACCTGGAAAAATGCGCCTTCGGTGTGCCATCCGGAAAGTTACTCGGCTTTATCGTCTCGCACCGCGGCATCGAGGCCAACCCGGAGAAAGTCAACGCCATCAGGCACATGGCACCCCCGACTAACCTCAAAGATGTCCAGAAGCTGACAGGCTGCATGGCGCACTCAGCCGATTTTATCTCCCGACTGGGCGAGCGGGGCATGCCCTTCTTCAAGCTACTCAAAAAGACCGACAATTTCCAATAGACTCCGGAAGCCCAGCGAGCCATCGAAGACTTCAAACAATTCGTCACATCACCCCCCGTGTTGGCGTCACCTCTGCCCCAGGAACCGCTAATGCTATATCTGGCGGCAACAACACAGGTAGTCAGCACGGTGCTGGTGGTTGAGCGATCCGAACAGGGTCATATTCAAAAAATACAACGGCCAGTCTACTTCGTCAGCGAGGTCCTTGCCGACTCCAAAACGAGATATCCACAGGTCCAGAAGCTGCTATATGGCCTACTTAAGTACGCTCTACAAATCCACTTCCCGGCTTCCCACAACGTCGCCGAGTACGAGGCACTTGTTCACGGGCTCCGCATCGCTATATCACTCGGCATACGTCGACTGGTTGTGCGTGGAGATTCTCAACTCGTGGTAAACCAAGTCATGAAAGACTGGACCTGTCTCGACGACACCATGGCGGCATACTGTCAGGAGGTCCACAAGCTGGAAAACAAGTTCGACGTGCTGGAAATCACACATGTCCTACGCCAATACAACAACGCAGCAGACGAGCTGGCAAACATGGGATCCAAACGAGAAGCAGTTCCAGCTGGAATCTTTGTCGAGCAACTCATGGAGCCATTAGTCAAGAAGAAACCGGCACCAGATCAGTAGGGAGGCGAGCCTACCCCGACCACAGATGAGGTGCTGCATATATGTCAAGACTGGAGGACTCCTGTTGTCAAATTTCTCACGGACGACGAACTCCCAGAAGATCGCAGTCAAGCCGAGCAGATAAAGCGTCGAAGCAAAAGCTTCCTACTAGTCGGAGAAGACCTGTACCGAAGGAGCGCATCCGGTGTCCTCATGCGTTGTGTCACCTCCGAGGAGGGCAAGCAGATTCTGCACTCGATCCACTCGGGCATATGTGGCAACCACGCCGCATCCAGGACGTTAGTCGGAAAGGCTTACTAGCAGGGATTTTTCTGGCCCACAGCAGTAACAGACGCCAAAGACATCGTTCGCAAGTGCGAGGGTTGCCAGTTCTACGCAAGACAAACAAACCTTCCAACCCAGGAACTCCAAACTATCCCCATCTCCTGGCCATTTGCAGTATGGGGGCTCGACATGGTCAGGCCTTTCAAGAAAGCGCCAGGAGGGTTCACACATTTATTCGTCGTGGTGGATAAGTTCACCAAGTGGATTGAGGCTAAACCCGTTGCAACAATTACAGCGGCACGAGCAAAGGACTTCATCATGAGTATATTATACCGGTTCGGAGTCCCTAACCGCATCATCACCGACAACGGTACTCAGTTCGTGGCGGGCGTATTCCAAGACTTCTGCGATGATTTCGGCATCAAGATCTGCTATGCATCTGTGGCACACCTGTCACGCCCAGAAATTTAGCCAATTTCCAGACTATTTTGTGTATTAAAATCCCTGTCCAGGAATCAAGCCAGGGTACACAAAACGACAAATCAATAAACAGTTCCAAACATAAATAAAGCGTAAATACATACAGAAGAGGCACTTAGTCCTCACACGGAAGAAAACAGCAGCGGAAAGGCGAAACTAGCGTGACTTCAGCTCCACGCCACAGGCAAGCTCAACTGGGATATAAGCCAAGGTCCTCACTTCTGAAAAGGGGGAAAGAGCAAGGCTGAGTACCACCCACCGTACTCAACAAGCCACACCAATGATGCATTTGTGCACGGGATTTCAAAGGGAGGCTGGTGGCTCATTTGCGTAAAAGCAGTTGTAAACAGTAGTAGTTCGTAAACAGTAAAATGTTGATAAATTTAACAAGATTAATTTTCCACCGATTAACGTTACACCACGTTAACCAGGCCCAACCATTCCCAACTGATTGACGCTAAACCACGTCAACCAGTCTCCACTGATGAACGCTATACCACGTTCACCAGACACCTCCGGGTACCGTTACACCACGTTACCCGGACTCCACTGATTAACGCTACACCACGTTAACCAGTCACCACCGGACAACGTATCACGCTGACCAGCTTTTCCGACCAACGCTAACCACGTTGACCAGGCCGCGCTGATGGAAGTACACCACGACCACCAGGCGAAACTGATGAGAGTTAAACCACACTCACCAGTCTCCACCGACTAGCGTTACACCACGCTAACCAGTCACCCGGTCAGCTCAACCACGCCGACCGGACACACACCTTCACAACACCAGTTTGATAAAACCAGATTAATTATCTAGGGTGAGACTAATCACGGTGAGTCTTGGCCAATGTGCCCATTACCGCGGGCGCGGCTATTCGAATAGTTTTACTCTGATCAGAGGTGTACAACTGTACCCACAAGACACAGCCCCACACACGTTCCCGTGTGCCAGTACATCACCACGATGTCCGTGCGAGGCTGTGACAGGACCGTTCACGCAATCCCCCCTAACCATCCACACCACGCTGAGGTTGCACCTGCCGACAGGGCACGCCATATTGGCTAGGCTACCCCCCTTGCGCCACGGTGAATCCGGCAGCCGATCAACCCTACCCCGGCCGACCCAACTCCATCACGCCCACCTCTTCTTCGGTGCCTAGGAGAGGGAGAAGAAAACGCTTCAAGCCCAGCCGTTGCCCACGCTGGCTTGTGGCAAGTACGGGAAGTTGCCCAAGTGGTTCCCGCGAACCGGTCCTTAATTGCCATGGGTGTGACAAGCAAAACCATACACCCACAGCCCACCATTTAGGGTCAAAATTTTAGTAATTTAACAACAGCCTATCCAAGGTTCCATTTTTCCGACATTGAGTTGAATCATATAAAAAGATAATATTTAATTCCCAGGTGAGCTATGTTGCTAAGCATGGCTAAGCAGGTCCTATCTCTAGCCAGGTCCTCCAATGAGACCTAAGCTAGTCAAATTATCACCCAAGGTTATCAAAGAATGGATAACAAATGAACAGGGTCTCAAGTATGTGGATAGGTTATTCCATATTCCATGTAATTGGCAAAAGATGCAATTTATTTATAAATCGTAAGATATTTCACAAAGTAGGTTCAACATGCTCAAGGATGAATGTGTGACTTGCCTTGCAACCAAACATCTTCGATCGCTCTTCCGAACTCTTCCGTAGACTCCGCGGTCCTCCGAAACAGCGATTACGGTATACTACACGCAAAACGATAAAAAGCCTAAGAAACTCCAAATAAACAGTACATAAAAATTATACAAACAAGTAGATTATAATTTTAGATGAAATTAGGAAGAAGAACGGGTCAATTCAGAGTTCGGACGAGAAAGATATGGCTTTTGGAAGATTGAATTCGGAATACATCCGAAATGGATTGGAAAAGAATATTCTCAAGAATATTCTCTCGGGATTACACTAAAAGAATTATTTTTGGCACTGGAGAAAAAGAGTGAGGCCTACTGTCATGGACACAGATCCTGTGGACTAGGTTCATAGAGGGGAAAAGGTGAGGCGGTGGACTGGACTGATGTGTTTGCCTCACGGACAAGGAAACGATGTCATGACTGAGGTGGATGCCGATGTGGCACGAAAGGTGAGATGGTGATGAGGTAGATCGATGACGAGGAGATCAGGGCTGAGGTGGCAGACGAGATGGTCTGGCTAGGATTGACGTGACGATTGAATTTAGACGTGTGGAGGTGATTGGATTTAGGGAGGTCCAATGACCCAAATTGGACTCGAAAGGATCGGACGGATGAGATCCAATCAACGGTTTATGAAGATTGGATGATTTGGAGACATATACGTCTGGATCACAAAGGGAGGGGGAGACGCTAGGGTCTATGCAACAGTGACACGCCGAGGGGCCAAAACGAGCTCGGCCGTCTAAGGCGCAGCACAGGAGACACGCTGGCGCAGCGGCCGGGGAGAGCGACGACGACGGTAGCGATTGACGATGGCACGGTAGCGATGTGTCGGCGAGCCGAGACCGAGGAGAGACGAGAAATGCGATGACGACGACGACGGCTCAAGATGGCGACGCAGTGCAGCGGAGGAGGATGGCGACGATGGACGGCCGCCGAATTAGGGGAGGGGAATAGGTGCGGGTGTAGATGGCAACGGTAATGCCGACGACGGCGATGGGGAAAGGACAGAGGTGCCAGTGCTGAGGACGGTGAGACCCGGCGACGGCTGGTGGATTAGGGAAGGAAGACAGGGACCGACACCGAAGGAGTGCTCACCGGCGGCGGGCTGTTGGGCGGTGCGGCAGGCGCTCGGGGCGAGGGCGACGCGTGCAGGAGATGGGGCGGTAGCGCTGGATGCGGACGGCGGCGACGACGGATGGGAAGAGAGGCGGCGACGCTGGTCCAGCGGTGGCAGGCGGCGAAGCCGGCAGAGAAAAGACGAGGAGGAGGAGGAGGAGGAGCAGGGGAGGAACTTTGGCCGTGGCTCACCAGCGGCGGCGTGGCACAGAGGACGATGTCATCCGGCGACGGCCTGGGAACAGGACGACGGCGGCGATGGTCTGAGGCGGGGCGGTGTAGCGCGACAGGAAGGATGCAGCGATGACGGTGACAAGACAGCGACGGGGAAGAGGAGTTGGGCACCGGGACAAACGACAACGGCGACAACCAACAAAAGGGAGGGCAGGCAGGGAGGCGTGGTGCTCACCAGCGGCGGGCGAAAACGACGACGCCGACGGCAGCGATGATGACCTTCGATGGCTACGGGCCGTGGTGGCCGGGGTGAGGAGCAGCGGAGGCGGCGGCTGGAGGCGCAGAAGACGACGACGAGGTTGACGACGCAGAGACCGTCAGTTGGAGAGCAGGTGACGGCAACGGTGGCTCGGGGCAGAACCGGGCGGCGGCAGCACGGCCCAAAGGGCTGTAGACGTCGGCGGTGACGACTGGAGGCGTGGCCGGCCGAGGCAGGCGACGGGAGCAGCAGAGGGGTGGCGGCGACGGCAGGGAGGAGGCGCAGGCGACGACGCACCGGCGGTGACGGCCGGGGCGAGGAGCAGGGCGGCGGCTTCGGCGTGTAGGGGCAGGAAGCGGCGCGGCAGAGAGCCGGCGACGCTGCGTGTGGCGAGGAGGCACAGGCGACGGCGGCCTTGAGGGAAAAACAGGAGAGAGAGTGGGGAAGTGGATGGCGACATCGGCTCGCGCGGTTATGGCGGCGTCATGGGGGCGTGTGGCGCGACGTGCCGAAAAACGCGGGGGCAGGCAGTTGCGGGGCAGCGGACCGAGTCCGGGGCGGCACTCGGCGGGCGAGCTCGGCGCGGAGGCCGGGGCGATGCGGGCTGGCGCAGGCCGGGGCCGGGGCGGCACAGGCCGGGCGAGCGAGGCCGAGGGCCGGGGCAGCACAGGCGACGGCGGCGGCTCGGTTTGCTACAGGCCTGAGCAGAGAGAGAAACGGAAGAGATGAACAAGAGGGAGGAAACAGACTTTGAGAAAAATAAAAGGAGAGACGGAAGATTGGAAGAAAAATAAAGAAAAGAGAAAAGGTGGGGATTGATTTTGGGGATTTTTCTGGAATTCTAAATTTAGAATTTAAATTCAGAATTTTGAGAAGTATTAGGAATATCAGAAATTGGGGGGAGATTGTTTGGAATTTTGGAGGGTCGCGAATGTTGGCGTATATATGTATATGGAAAATCAAAAGCGTCGAAACACCTTTGGGACTGAAATATTTTTTTCGGAATCAAGGAAATTCGCCGGAATTTTTGAAACTCTCAAAGCATAAGAATATTTCGGGAATTTTGAGAATATTGGAATGGGGAATATTTTGGGAGTCGAGGACGGAGGAGGAAATAGTTTAGGAAACATGCGATCGATTGAAATATCGGTGTATTTTGAGAATTGGAACGTTGAGGAGGTTTTAGGGTTCCGGGAGCGACAAGAAACCCTAGAAGACACAGGATGTCAGAGTTCACGATGAACGGGAAGAGTTCAAAGGACTGAACCGAAATGACCCGGATAGGAGAAAAGATAGGGATTTTATTATAGATTTATCTAATTATAGAAATGACCTTTGTCCTATTAAAATTAATTCTGGAGCTCTGAAAATTCCAAGAAAATTTCAGAGAGTTTATTAAATCATGGGGAATTTACCAGAAATAAAAACCACCACGAAACACATAGAGTTTTATCATCATAAATACTTAAACGCTTAAAATATTCCGACCAAAACCCCAGGAATATAAAAGCGTCCAAGCATTTATTTAAAATTTAAACTTGGGATTTTTAATATTGGAAATTTCAAAATTTTATTCAAACACGTTTCTCAAACAAATTTTTTTTTGCGTATTCTTGTATTTCAATTTACCCCAAAAACAATTTTTAATTAAAGTGATTTTTAGGGCGTGACAACACCCGTAGAGCAACGGGCAGGTCGAACGAGCCAACGGTATGGTCTTACAAGGCATCAAGGCCAGGATATTCGACCGACTACAACCATATCCGGGCCGGTGGGTACAAGAACTCCCATCCGTTCTTTGGTCTCTCAGAACCACGGTTAGTCGGGCAACAGGGCAATCCCCTTTCTTTCTGGTCTACGGTGCCAAGGCTATGCTACCTACCGAGTTACAGTTCAGCTCTCCACAAGTCCGGGCCTACTCAGAAGATGACTCCAACAATACCCGACTGGTCGAACTAGATCAGCTGGAAGAAGCAAGAGACACCGCAACTATCCAGTCGGCAAGGTATCTTCAAGGCCCACGCCGCTACCACAATCGCAATGTCTGTGGCCGCGCCTTTTTGGTCGGGGATCTCGTTCTGAGGAAAATACAAACCACCAAAGACAGGCATAAATTATCCCCAATCTGGGAAGGGCTGTTCATTATAGCCGAGGTTACGCGGCCAGGCACCTACCGACTGAAGACCGAAGACGGCGTTCTCATCAACAACTCATGGAACATAAAACAGCTACGTCCTTTCTATACCTGAGTTCTATAACTTTCATGTGTACAGTTCTTCTGACTCACTACGCTGCTTGTATCAACCGAGTAGTGAGTTGGGGGCTGCATGTATATATGTGCGTTGTCAATAACATACGAGCTTATTTCACTTCGGTTATGAAGCCTTACTATGACTGTCACATTTGCCCGAGTACAGCCTCTTACTTCGAACGTTTTTATTAAGTTCTGACAGACTAACTCGGTGCATACTACACGGTCAAGTAAAGCTAATGACAACTGAATAATAAGCTTGGCGGCATTGCACACATATTTACACAAACTTGTTTATACAAGTTCATATGTCCCGACCACACGACATATTGCCCTCACAGACCCAGGTCTCGGGTAATCATTTCTGCAGTCGGCTTCGCTCGGGCGATCAGCTCTAGCGCCTCCTCTGGCGTCGTCTCTTCGGCAAACCCCTCCCCGATGGCTTCAACATCCGCCCTGGGGTATATGGATTTGGTCATCGCCAGGGTCTGGGCCATGCCGGCGACAACACGCTCATCCGAGTACCTTTTCAAGGCGCTCGGTGCATCCTCGAGATGCCCCACTATCTGAGGGATTCTGCTGCAGCTGTTTCCCACCGAGCGGGGGTCTATAAGGTCAAGGAGCCCTTTCACAGACCCGACGAGGGCCTCCCGTGACTCCCTGATCAACCTTATCTCCTCCGTGTAGAACTGATACTGGGCCCGGACATTAGTTCTCATGTCTGCCTAGATCAGCCGGCAAGTAAGCTTGTCAAATTCGGCTACACACAGGATAACTAATGGATTGGCTAAGATCACAGTCGGGTTGAGGACTTACTTTCGTAGTCGGCCTCCCACCCGGCCATGGTTTTCTCCAGTTCGGCCTTCTCCTTACCGAGCTTGACGACGGCCTTCTCCAACTCGGACTTCTCCCGGTCAAGCTCGGTGTTGGCCTTTGTTAGGACAGCCTTGACCTTCTCAAGCTCGGCCTTGGCTTCTTCGGCCTCCTTCAGCTACGATTCCCTCTCTGTTCGGGTCTTTAACTTCGCTTCGAGGTCTGCACCACAGATTAGCCAAGAGCTCAACCGTGCAGTCATGACACAACTGGGCAGTCGGGAACAACGCAGCTGGATGAATACATCAACGGTTTAGTCGGGAAGATATACTCGAGGAATTTACCTCTGATCTTTCCGGCTAGGGCCCATGTCTCCGCCCTGAGTTGATCGGCGCTGCCCTTCAACCAGGCCTCCCTCCCCGCATGACGCTCCTCCATCTCGGCCTTCAAGGCCCGGAGCTGTTCCAACTCTGCGAGGTGGGGAGCTACCTCGACCAAGATCTCCGTCATCGCCTCGTTGCGGTCAACAAGTTTCTGCCCAAGATAAAAGACGAATCAAGGACGGAGTCAGACATCAAAACACAAAGATTACCAGAGCTTTGCTACAAGACTCGTACCGGACCCCCTGCGACCCGCTGATGGCGGCACGATGCAGGCTCTCGCGCTCTCTCCTGGCAATGACTTCATCGAGCCTGAAGCTTTTCACAGTACCGTCGCGAGCTATCCACGTAAAGGTCCGAGGCATCACACGTGGAGGAGCTTCGATCTGAGGCAGATGTGGGATCTCCGGCGGCGGCGGTGACGGCGACGACGACAACCACAACGGCGACAGGGTCCTGGCCTCAGCACCGCCCTCCCCCACGACTTCAGGGACCAGCTCAGGGGCTCTGTCCGCGGCTTCCGCAACGTGCGGCGCCTCGGGGGCTGGGGCCTCAGTTTCAGCAGCCACCTCTCGGTCGGGTGGCGGCAGCGGCCCTGTAGTCGGAGCCACCTCGGTCTCGGCAACCGGGCTGGCCGCCGGCTCAACAGGTGTATTCGCCGCCACTGGCTCGGCTGGGGCAGGCTCATCAAGTGGAGCAGACGGGTCGACCTCCTTGAGATCGATATCGGACCGCTTCCTGCACGACGAAGCAAGACATCAAGACATTACTTCAACACACAAAGACTACAGAAGACCTGGAGCAGCGCACCTCTTGGAGAACCTCAGGTTCTTGCCGGGCGACCTGCTCCCCGACGGAGCGCTAGCTCCGGCAGTCGGCCCGGTCGGCGTCATTGTCGGCGGAGGCGTGTCAACCCGAGTCGGCCCCGACTCCGGTATGGTCGGCTCGGGAGCCTTTGCCCCAGGCAGCGGCTGCTCTAGCCGGCCCCTCGGTGGCGCCACCGCCGGGCTCGACAACGTCGGGCTCAAACCCGCAGGTCTCAACCTAGGACTTGACCGTGTGGGCGTTGCGGCAGCGGCATCCTTTATTTTCAAGCTTCCGCTCACGGCGCGCGCCGTCATGGCCCCCTCGCCCCGATATAAAATCGGTTTCTTCCCCGCTCTCTTAAAGTCGGGTTGGGCAGCAGAGGGACTCCTCGGCCTCTTCTTCGATGCGACAGCAGACAATGGACGGGAGTCTTCATCAAATTCTTCATGCCACTACAAGTGAGTCAACCAAATGCGTCACGCTATGCTGGACAGCTACGATCCCACGGGCATTCATCACGGAGGAAGGTTAAAGGTTACCTTGGTCTGAGGCTGAATGAAGCTATAAGCCGCAATCCGGCGCTTGCCGTCCTCGGTCGCGATCACCCCTTCGGAGAAGTAGCCGAACAGGGTCACGGTCACCTCCCTCTTGTCTGCCGACTTGTTGCTCACTCGGTCAGGATCGTTTTTGCCTTTGAAGGCCCAGCCGAATGAGCTCCTAAGCTTCAGCGGCTGAACGCGCCTTGTCAGGAAGCGACGAGCCACCCAAGGACCTGTCAAGCCGGCCCTCTTGAGGTCATCTATCTTCGTCAACAGTAGATGTGCCTAGCCCATTTCCTCAAAAGTCGGCTCTGCTGACCAGCTTGGCAACACCGTCGGTGGCAGACCAGTAAATGGCCGCAAGGAGGGAGCCAAATCAGCGCAATACAACCACTCCTTGTGCCAGCCCTTCAGAGAAGATTTCAAGGGCAAATCGAGATACGTTTTCTTCCCATCGCTCCTCAGTTGAAGACCGGCCCCTCCAATCACATTGATATTGCTCTTGGAGGGTTGAGGCTTGATATGGAACAGATGTCGGAAGAGGATGAAATGGGGTTCAACACCCAAGAAGCATTCGCAAAGAGTAACAAATATAGAAATCTGAAGAATAGAGTTGTGGTTCAGATGTACCAACTCCAGCCCGTAAAAGTCGAGAATATGGTGGAAGAAATCAGAAGATGGAAGGCACAAGCCTTGATCGAAAAAGGAGGCAAAGACTACCGTTTCTCCGGGTCGGGGATTCGGGCTCGACTCATCCCTGTCCGGCCGCCAGTGAATCACCTCTTGGCTGGGCAACTTCAGTTCACACTCCAGCCGCTTCAGCTTCACCGAGCCACAATCCGACACCGGCCAAGAACTTCCCGGTGCCTCCGCAAGATCCGAAGCCTTCGGCAGGACTGGAGGCGAAGAGATTTGGGGAAAGGCAAATCGGGGGCTTGGAGCAAACGGGGAGGATTGAAATCGCCCGAGTTCGGGTGGGGAATAGCAGCAGCTAACCCTAGCTGGGCGGGAGGCGAAAAGTTGGGCGCGAAGGTGGAAGACGAAGAGATTGGCTGGTTTGGGGAAGACGACGGAATCTTTTTCTCTCTCCCCGTCTTTTTATAACCAATGCCGACTAAATGGGCTTGGGCCTACGCAGTCCGCACTGAGCCAACAAGATATGAGTTCCTACAGTAGCATGCTCCATGTGGGCCGCCCGCAGGCTGAGTTCAAATTATAGTGCTGGTGCTGCTAACTGGAGCCGATGAGGTAAACAGATATGCTTCATGAGAGCCTTATTGCTAAACATATATGTTTGGATATCTGTTTTATTCACTAGGTCTCGAGGATACATCCTTATAAGGGTCGCAAGCTGGTCTTCATTAAAATTGGAGATGTAGGTATCTTTCTCAAGAACACCTAACCACGCCATGGATTTGTTTTCATAAAGTGGTACTCGGCCTACATGCGTGGCCATCGGTTGCCACGAGCAACATTTTACCCGCTGACATGATGCGGAAGAGTCTAACTTTCGAGTAGTGCACTACTCGGGAGAGACTATAAATATCTTTTCCCGCTGACATGATGCGAAAGAGTCTAACTTTCGAGTAGTGCACTACTCGGGAGAGACTATAAATATCTTTTCCCGCTGACATGATGCGGAGGAGTCTAACTTTTGAGTGGGATGCCACTCGGAAAAGACTATAAACCCCTTTTTCCAGCTGACATGACGCTGAAGAGTCCCATATACGAGTAGCATCCTACTCGGCAAGACTATAAACTCATATTCCGACTGACATGAAGTCGAAGAGTCCTACATACGAGTAGTCTCCTACTCGGTAAGACTATAAATTTTATTCCGGTTGACATGATACCGAAGGGTCACAAAAACCCGTAGTAATCTACTCGGGAAAGACTTCCAGGTCAAAGATCTTTGACTTTATGTTTAATTGTCTTCGCAATTAAGCACAAAGTCGGGGGCTACACCTAATAGGTGCGCCTATATGGCGCACACTATTCATATATCTACATGAAGCCCTTCATAGCCTCGCTGCCAGCTGACATGAAGCAGGACTCGGGAGAAGACTCACTCGGACAAGGAGTACTCGGGCACATCGCACTCGGGCAACCTTCACCGTGGAGGACGAGCACTCGGCATCAGCTATGACTCAACTATGAAGGTCTCGGGGGCTACTGTGGAGGCCATGGGCCCCGGGTACCTCATTACCAGTACATGGGCCACTCGGATAGAGGATGGGCCGGACCATGTAATTAGAGATAAGATAGCACCCGGCAGGCTGTACCTTGTATAATAAGGAAACATAGTCTTAGTCGGATAGGATTCTATCTCTAAGAAGGAAATCCCTTGGTCGTATCCGACTAGGATCCTTATCATGTACCCCTATCCCCTAGTATATAAAGGGAGGCAGGGCGCCCCTCAGAAAAAGGAGAACAAGAGCAACCAGATCATCGATCTACAAACACCTTAGAGGAATAACACCTCAACTGGACGTAGGGTATTACCTCATCTTGAGGGTCTGAACCAGTATAATTCTCTTGTGTTCCTCTGCAGTCCATCGAATTCACCCTCGCCGAGTAGCCCCATAGTTTTATTGCCGGTGCAAAGCATCGACAGTGGTACGCAGTCTTGAAATCGATGACCTTGAAGCAGATGTTCTCTGTGCGGAAGTTATCCCGCGTGGCGAAGGTGTCGGCAAAGTTATCTGTCTAAGAGGTGTTGAAGATAGGCCGGGGATTACCCCGTAGAAGGGCGCCGTACTCGGCCGTAGCTTTGAACAAGGAATCTTCATCTCGTCCAGAGTCCTGGCAAATAGAATGTTAATAGTGCTACCTCCATCTATGAGAACCTTCTTCAGCTTGATGCTCTTGATGACTGGGTCCAAGACGATTGGATAGCATCCTGGGTGTGTAACCCGATCGGGGTGATCTGCGCAGTCAAATGTGATAGGCGTCTCTGACCAACGCAAGTATTGGGGGGTTGTCTGCTATAGAGATTGAGTTGACATTGCGTGCTGTTCGCTTCTGCTTCCTCTTAGACTTGTATGCAGACGGCCCTCCGAAGATATGGTTGAGCTCAGCCTGGGGATCTTGATAATCGCCGGCTACGCCCGAATATGGCTTGTCTTTGTCCTTGTCAGCGCCAGATGTTGAAGCCTGCTCGGAAGCAAACCTCTTGAGCATAAAGCAATCCTTGGCCGCGTGTTTTCCCTTGGGATGAAAGGGGCAGGGCCCATTCATCACTTTCTGGTATTCATTGTTCATTGGGTTTTGTGACCGAGTACGCTCCACGTTGGCCAACACGTTGTCCAACTTCCGCTTGCAGCTATCGGATTTGTTCTGTGTTGGCTCATCGTTGGTTTTTTGGTCCTTCTGCCGGGACTCTTTCTTGTCTCAAGGGCCTGAGCGACCGCTTCGACCAAGTCGACATACTTGTTTGCCATGTCGAAGAGAGCCCTGATAGAGGCAGGGGTTTTCTGAGTGAACTTGGCGATGAACGGGACGTCTTTGACTCCCTTGCGGAAGGCGGCGATGACATCCTCATCCTTGATCATTGGGATCGAGTTGCACTTCTCGGAAAACCTTTTGATGAACTCGCGAAGAGACTCATTCTTCCTCTAGTGTAGCTGATAAAGATCGTTCTCGGAAGACGGCCTCTCGTAAGTCCCCTAGAAATTGGCGATGAAGCGTTCCTGGAGTTCTCCCCAGGAGCCGATTGACCGCTTAGGGAGCCCTGTCAAACATGTCCTCACTGAGTCGGCCAGGGTGACCAGAGGTAGTTAGCCATGGCCTTGTGATTGTGTAACACCCTGCCCTCTAGAACCGCACAGCCCAGCCCAACCGACGGGCGGGCCCACTTACACATAGCACCCCACTTACACTTTCGTCCTCGCTTCGTGTAAAAGGGTTAACCCGGAAGTACTATGGTTGGAGGGACAAGGCCTTATAAGTTGGTTCAACTCTTGCTCCACTAGCAAGGTGGTACTATTCATGTGCACATAGCACTCATGGGCCACATAGGCCCAAATCCTAATTGGGCCAGGATGTCACACACACCCCCCCTCAAAGGACCTGGCGTCCCCGCCAGTCCAACTTACCCGCATAGCCACACAGGCATATAGTCAAATGTCTAGGAACGCGCCCCCTCTTAGCGCACGTCCGTACGTCCAGTGCCGGCGCCATATGCCATGCCATGTGCCTCACACCGAGCCCACATGCGCCATGCGCCATATGCCCGCACACTGACCCGTACGCGCAACCGCGAGGGTCGGCTCTGATACCATTTGTAACACCCTGCCCTCCAGAACCGCACAGCCCAGCCCAACCGACGGGCGGGCCCACTTACACATAGCACCCCACTTACACTTTCGTCCTCGCTTCGTGTAAAAGGGTTAACCCGGAAGTACTATGGTTGGAGGGACAAGGCCTTATAAGTTGGTTCAACTCTTGCTCCACTAGCAAGGTGGTACTGTTCATGTGCACATAGCACTCATGGGCCACATAGGCCCAAATCCTAATTGGGCCAGGATGTCACAGATTGCCTCCGGCTGCTCGAACTGCCAGAGTGTAGACCGTGAGCCAGGACTCGGGATTGGTTGGAACTACTCGTGGTGGAGGCCGAAGCGCTCGTTCTCGTCCTCCAGTTGGCGATGCTCGTCGTCTTTGCGTTTGCAGCGCCAAGCACTGATGTCTTGGCGGAGATCGCATTACAAACCACTTCTGTAACACCCTGCCCTCCAGAACCGCACAGCCCAGCCCAACCGACGGGCGGGCCCACTTACACATAGCACCCCACTTACACTTTCGTCCTCGCTTCGTGTAAAAGGGTTAACCCGGAAGTACTATGGTTGGAGGGACAAGGCCTTATAAGTTGGTTCAACCCTTGCTCAACTAGCAAGGTGGTACTATTCATGTGCACATAGCACTCATGGGCCATATGGGCCATATCCTAATTGGGCCAGGATGTCACACACACCCCCCCTCAAAGGACCTGGCGTCCTCGCCAGTCCAACTTACCCGCATAGCCACACAGGCATACAGGCAAATGTCCAGGAACGCGCCCCCTCTTAGCGCACGTCCGTACGTCCAGTGCCGGCGCCATATGCCATGCCATGTGCCTCACACCGAGCCCACATGCGCCATGCGCCATATGCCCGCACACTGACCCGTACGCGCAACCGCGAGGGTCGGCTCTGATACCATTTGTAACACCCTGCCCTCCAGAACCGCACAGCCCAGCCCAACCGACGGGCGGGCCCACTTACACATAGCACCCCACTTACACTTTCGTCCTCGCTTCGTGTAAAAGGGTTAACCCGGAAGTACTATGGTTGGAGGGACAAGGCCTTATAAGTTGGTTCAACCCTTGCTCAACTAGCAAGGTGGTACTATTCATGTGCACATAGCACTCATGGGCCATATGGGCCATATCCTAATTGGGCCAGGATGTCACAACTTCGGAGATCTTGATTGTCGTGGCTGTCGTACTGGGGATGCCGCCGATTGTTGTTGTTAGGGTTGCCGAGAGACATTTGGCGTGAATCCGCGTGTGGCTGACTGGAGCCAGCCGCCTGGCGTCGTTCTGCTGCGGATGAGACCGCAGTTGGACAACCCAACCGGTTGGTTGGTATGAGGGTGTCGCCTGACTGCTGGTGCTGCTGACATGTAGCAGCAGTAATCATGGCTTGGATCCTTACGATAGTCGGGGTGGCCTGGTGTTCAGGCCCAAGTTGGAGTGTATCCAGTAGAGTCGCAGCGGCCACGACGTTTTGTTGAGGTGTGACGAAGATGTCGTGGTTGCCGACTCAAGTTCGGAGGATTTGCTGCTGAGCGGTTCACACAGCCCTGCGTAGCTCATCGTTCGAGCGTCGCGCTCGGCCTCCTGTTGTTGTCGTAGTCGGCGGGCCTCCTCCTCTTGTTCCTCACGCAATCGGCATGCCTCTTGGGTGGCAGCAGAGCCCTTGGATGCCTTGAAGACCTCGTGAGGCAGGAAAAAGCTTGCCAAACTGTTGTCCGAACTGCCGTTCAGACTGCTCTCTGACTTGGAGTCAGAATCTGAGTAGTTGATGGGGGTGATGACGACTCCGACCTCCCTAGATCCAATCTCGAGCGGCTCTAGGCCGCGTCCGAATTGAACCATAGGGGATCAGATCTGCCGCGTCGGATGTAGATTGTAGATGTCCGCCGTGTCGCCGTGTTTGTTTGGGAGATTGACGATCTCCTCCCTTCTTAGCCCGATCTCGGCTGGCTTAAGGCCGAGTCCGAGTCGAACACCAAAGTAGAGAGTTGTCCCGAGACCTGGGCAAGTGGAAGATTGCCGCAGCATCTTGATGAGGGTTGCTGCCGCGTCAAGGGGGCCAACTGGATCGAGTCCGAGTCGGTCAGGGTGAGGTTGCCAAACTTGTCGACGATGAAGTTGAGGCTTCCGAATGTGATCGTGTCTCCAGGGGAGAAATTGGTGCCATCGACTTCGGTTGTCGAATCCATCGAGCTTGTTGAGGTTGATCTTGCCGAAGCCCCTACCTGGCATGCCAACTGTCGACGTTCTACACCGGCAATATGAATATAGGGCTACTCGTCAGATCGAAACTCGGTGGACTGCAAAGGAACACGATGAGTTTATACTGGTTCAACCCTCGAGATGAGGTAATACCCTACGTCCAGTTGTGATATATTTCCTTTTAGGATGTATGGTGATGATTCTGGTGAACCTTGAGATTTTGCCCTCAGGGGGTGTCCTGCCTCCCCTTATATACTGGGGGACAGGGTTACAAAGTAGGAGTCCCAGTCGGGCTACGACCAAGGGATCTCCTTCTAGAGATATAACGTTCTCGACTAGAACTGTATTTTCCCTATCGTACAAGACTAAGTTTGCCGAGTTCTATCATATCTCTAATTACAAGGCTAGGCCCATCCTCTGTCTGAGTGGCCCATATGCCTGTCACCCGGGGCCTATGGCCTCCATAGAAAGATCTGAATCACTTGATAATTTTAAAATCTTCAAAGCTGAAGTAGAAAATCAGCATAATGCGAAGATAAAAGTAGTGAGATCAGATTGAGGAGAATATTATGGGAGACATACTAATTATGGACAAAGTCCTGGGCCCTTTGCACAATATCTTCAAGAACATGGAATAGTTGCTCAATATTCCATGCCTAGAGAACCACAACAGATGGAGTGGCAGAGCGTCATAACCGTACACTTATGGATATGGTACGTAGTATGCTCAGTCATTCTACTCTGCTTGTGAATTTATGGATGGAAGCACTCTAGACAGCTTCCCACATACTTAATAGAGTCCTCAGTAAGTCGGTTCCCAAAACACCTTATGAATTGTGGACTGGGAAAAAGCCAACACTTAAATATTTACATGTGTGGAGCTGCGCTACAGAGGCCAAAATATTCAAGCCACAACAAAAGAATTAGATCCTAAGACTGTGAGTTGCCATTTTATTGAATACCCAAAAAGGTCTAAGGGGTACCGATTCTATTGCCCAGACCGCATGACTAAGTTTGTAGAAACTAGACACGTAGTATTCTTAGAAAATAATAAAGTCTAGGGGAGCTCACAAGAAAGGGAGATCAATCTTGAGAAAATTCGGAGTAATATTATACCGGATATCCAAGAGAATAATGTTCAAATTAACCATATTGTACCTTAGATTGTAGTACCACCACCTCAAATTGAGGCCGTTGTGCAACAAAGCATAGTAACTCAGAATGAATTAACAACAAATGTGAATTCTGATGGTACACCTTTTGTTGAGAACACTAATAATTTAAATGTCGATCCTCAGCAAACTTCTGAGGCACATGATGAAGAACAAAATGAACAGATTTCTCATGAACCTCCTCCTCAAATAGTGACCAATAATGAACCACTTAGAAGGTCACTACGAGAGAGGAGGTCTACTATCCCAAATTATTATGAGGTTTATTTAGGCAAAAATATTGGGAAAGCGAATGATCCCACCTCATTAAAAGAAGCGATGATGAGTGATCATTTATCCAAGTGACTTGAGGCTATGATGGATGAATTAAGATCCATGAGTCATAATGGAGTCTGGGACTTAGTAGAAATTCCCCAAGGAGCAAAAACAGTAGGATGTAAATGGATCTACAAAACTAAGCTTGACTCTAAAGGGAATATTGAAAGGTTCAAGGCGAGACTTGTGGCTCAGGGTTTTTCACAGAGACAAGTGTGGAGGCCACGGGCCTTAGGTACCTCATCACAAGCATATGGGCCACTCGGATAGAGGATGGGCCGAGACTTGTAATTAGAGATATAGTAGCACTCGGCAGACTTTGCCTTGTATAATAAGGAATATATAGTTCTAGTCGGGTAGATTGTATCTCTAAAAGGAGATCCCTTGGCCGTATCCGGCTAGGACTCCTACCTTGTACCCCTGTCCCCCATTATATAAGGGGAGGTAGGGCGCCCCTTAAGGGCATGAGCTCATAGGAGCAGACACAAATCCTCAAAGGAATAACACCACAACTGGACATAGGGTATTACCTCACATCGAGGGCCTGAACCAGTATAAACCTCTTCTTGTTCCTTTGCAATAACTGAGTTTCCATCCGCTAAGTAGCCCCATATTCATATTGCCGGTGTAAAACATCGACAGTTGGCATGCCAGGTAGGGGGTTTGGTGAAATCAACATCAACAATCTCGATGGATCCAACAAGCGGAGTCGACGGTGACAAATTCTCCCCTGGAGACAAAATAACTTTTGAAAGCCTCGACTTCGTCGCTAACCAGATCGGCAATCTCACCTTGGCCGACGCAGATCCAATCCAACTGGCCGAGGAACCAGCCGACTTCGCACCAGTTGGCCCACAAGACGCTGCAACAACCATCATCAATCTAACGCAGCAATCTTCTGCTTCGCCGAGCCACAGGACAACTCTCTCCTTCGGTGTCCAACTCTCTCTAGGCCTTGAGCCAGCCCAAGTTGGGCTAGGAAGGGGAGAGATAGTCAATTTCCCATGCAGATTTGGCGACGCCATAGATCTACACTTCATGCTGCGGCAGACCCGATCCCCCACGGTTTAGTTTGGACATGGCTCAGAGCTGCTCCAGATTGGATCCAGGGAGGTCGGAGTCATTCTTACTCCGATAAACTACTCGGACTCCGACTCCAGGTCGGACAACGGTTCGAACACCAGTTCGGACACCAGTCTGGCGAGTTTCCTTCTGCCCCGAGAGGTCTTCATGGCTTCAACTCCTCCACCGGAGGTACAAGAGGAGCAACAAGAGGAGGCGCACCGACTATGGCAACAGGAGGAAGCCGACCACGAGGCTCGCAACGACGAGCTATGCAAGGCTAGGCGAACTGCTCAGCAACAGATCCCCCAAACCAAAGTCGGCGACCACGACGTCTTCATCACGCCACAACAGAATGTCGTGGCCACTGCAACTCTACTGGACACACTCTAGCTCGGGCCTGATCACCAGGCCACCTTGACTATTGCCAGGATCAAGGCAATGAATACAGCTGCTGCCTGTCAGCAGCAACAGCAGTCGGGCGACACACTTGTTCCGACTAACTGGTCGGGTTCTCCGGTAGCAGGCTCATCTACTTCAGCACGACACCAGGCAGCTGGCTAAAGTCAGCCACACGAGGAGTCGCAGCAAACATCACTCGGCAACACCAATAAAAACGATCGGCGACGTCACCAGAACGATCGTCGGTTCAACCAAGACCTCTGAGTCTGACTACAACGCGACCTTCGCCTCAACATCAACACTCGGCGCCACGAACACGAAGAGAACGAGCACCGCCAAATGGAGGACGAGCATGAACGTTTCAGCCTTCACCACGAGCGGTTTAACCGTCGCGGTCAGAGCCGGAGCCCTCATGAAGATGAAGGTGTTCCAGCTTTCACCCACGAGCTACAGGACGTCGGGCTTCAAGCCTACGGGGATCGAGAAATACGACGGCAAAACCAACCCCGAGTCCTGGCTCACCATATACACCCTGGCAATTCGAGCTGCCGGAGGTGACCATAAAGCCATGGCTAACTACCTCCTGGTCGCCCTGGCCGACTCAGCGAGGACATGGCTAACAAGGCTCCCGAGGCGGTCGATCGGTTCCTGGGGAGAACTCAGGGAGCGGTTCATCGCTAACTTTCAAGGAACCTACGAGAGGCCGTCTTCCAAGCACGATCTATATCAGCTGCACCAGAAGAAGAACTAGTCTCTACGCGTATTTATCAAGAGGTTCTTCAAGAAGCACAACCATATCCCAATAAAGGCCGTCATCGCCGCCTTCCGCAAGGGAGTAAAAGATGCCCCATTCATCGCGAAGTTCACTCAGAAGCCACCAGCCTCTGTCCAGGCTCTCTTCGATATGGCAAACAAATACGCTAACTCAGCCGAAGCGGTCGTTGAGCCCCTCGATGAGAAGAAAGAGTCACGACAGAAGAACTAGAAGGCGAAAGCCGACAATGAGCCATCACAAAACAAGACCGGCAATCGCGAGCGGAAGTTGGACAACGAGGTGGCCAACATGGAGCGAACTCGGTCACAGCCCCAACGGAACAACGACTACCAGAAGATCATGAACGGGCCATGCCCCTTCCACCCCAAAGGCAAACACGCGGGCAAAGACTGCTTCATGCTCAAGAAGTTTGCCTCCGAGCAGGCTTCATCATCTGGCATCGACAAGAGCAAAGACAAGCCAGATCAGGACCCGGCCAACGATTTTCAAGATCCCCAGGCCGAGCTCAACCACATCTTATGAGGGCCGTCTGTGTATGAGTCCAAACGCAACCAGAAGTTAACTGCACGCGACATCAATGCAATCTCTACAGCAGACGCCCCCTAGTATTTGTGCTGGTCAGAGACGTCCATCACATTCACCCGCGCAGATCATCCAGATTGGGTTTCACACCCGGGATGCTACCCACTCGTCCTAGACCCAGTTGTCAAGAATATCAAGTTGAAGAAGGTTCTCATAGACGGAGGCAGCGCGCTCAATATCCTCTTCGCCAAGACCCTGGATGTGATGAAAATTCCTCGTTTAGATCTGCAGCCGAGTACAGTGCCCTTCCACGGGATAATTCCTGGCCTATCTTCAACTCCACTCGGGCAGATAACCTTGCCGGTCACCTTTGGCACGCGGGATAACTTCCGCATAGAAAACATCTGCTTTGAGGCCACCGACTTCGAGACTGCGTACCACGCGATACTCGGACGACCGGCGCTTGCCAAATTCATGGCGATACCGCACTATACATACATGGTGCTCAAGATGCCTGGGCCAGCAGGAGTCCTCTCTGTCCGTAGCGACATCAAGCAAGCCTTCACCTGCGACAAGGAGAGCTGTGAGTTGGCTCAATCTCAAGAGGTGGCAGTCGGACGCAAAGCATTTGGTGGGCCATCTCAACTGAAGTCGAGGAAGACCAAGTTCCGGCGAAAAAGCAGTGAAGTCGGGAATTTCAGCGGACTCTGACATGAAGAAGATCCCCCTGGACCCTTCCAACCCCTCCAAGACCGCTCTAGTCAGGACCGGACTCGACCCCAAATAGGAAGACGCGCTCGTCACCTTCGTCCAAGCCAACAAGGATATCTTTGTGTGGAAACTGTCCGACATGCCGGGCGTACCAAGGGAGGTGATCGAGCACGCCCTCAACGTGAAGATAGACGCCAAGCCAGTTAAGCAATGGCTGCGGCGCTTCGCTCAAGACCATAAAGATGCTATTCGGGAGGAGATAACTAAGCTCCTCGCAGCCGGGTTCATCAAAGAGGTCTATCACCCGGATTGGCTGGCAAACCCAGTTCTGGTACGAAAGAAAAATGGTAAATGGCGCATGTGCGTCTACTACACCGATCTCAACAAGGCGTGCCCCAAGGATCCATTTGGTCTACCAAGAATAGATCAAGTGGTGGATTCGACTGCAGGGTGCGCACTTCTCAGCTTTCTCGACTGCTACTTAGGATACCACCAAATTAGCCTGAAGGAGGAGGACTGCTTAAAGACGTCTTTCATCATGTCGTTTGGAGCGTATAGCTACATCACTATGCTGTTCGATTTGAAAAACGCTGGAACAACGTATCAACGCACAATTCAGCGGTGTCTACACACTCAAATCGGGCGCAACGTGGAAGCCTACATCGATGATGTGGTGATCAAGACCAAGTCCAAAGAAGACCTCATCACTGACCTGGAAGAAACCTTCCTAAATCTTCGAAGATTCAAGATCAAGCTAAACCCGGAAAAGTGCGCCTTCGGTGTGCCATCTAGCAAGTTACTCAGCTTCATCGTCTCGCATCGTGGCATCGAGACCAACCCGGAGAAAGTCAACGCAATCATGAACATGGCACCCCCGACTAACCAGAAGGATGTACAGAAGTTGACAGGCTGCATGGCGGCACTCAGCCGGTTTATTTCCCGACTGGGAGAATGGGGCATGCCCTTTTTTAAGCTGCTGAAGAAAGCAGACAACTTCCAATGGACTCCCGAAGCCCAGCAAGCCTTCGAAGACTTCAAACAATTTCTCACATCACCCCCTGTGTTGGCGTCACCCATGCCCCAAGAACCGTTAACACTATATCTGGCGGCAACTACTCAGGTAGTCAGCACGGTATTGGTGGTCGAGCGATCCGAACCGGGTCACATCCAAAAAGTTCAACGGATAGTCTACTTTGTCAGCGAGGTCCTTGCTGACTCAAAGATGAGATATCCGTAGGTCCAGAAGCTGCTATACGGCCTACTCATCACTGTCCGGAAGCTGGTGCACTATTTCCAAGCACATCAAGTCACGGTGGTCACATCGTATCCACTCGGGGACGTCCTGCATAATCGCGAGGCCACCGGCTGAATCGCTAAATGGGCGCTCGATTTGATGGCGTTCGACATCACCTTTCAGCCACGGATAACAATCAAATCACAAGCTCTAGCTGACTTCATGGCTGAGTGGATAGAGGTTCAAATGCCTACATCGACGGCGAAGCTAGAGTATTGGACAATGTACTTCGACGGTTCTCTATGGATCGATGGCGCCGGGGCTGGCGTCATACTGACGTCCCCTACCGGCGAAAAACTCAAGTATGTTCTACAAATCCACTTCCTGGCTTCCCACAACGTCGCCGAGTACGAGGCACTTATCCACGGGCTCCGCATTGCTATATCACTCGGCATACGCCGACTGGTTGTGCATGGAGATTCTCAACTCGTGGTGAACTAAGTCATGAAGGACTGGACATGTCTCGACGATACCATGGCGGCATACTATTAGGAGGTCCACAAGCTGGAAAACAAGTTCGACGGGCTAGAGATAACACATGTCCTATGACAATACAATGATGCTGCAGATGAATTGGCAAATATGGGATCCAAGCGAGAAGTGGTCCCGACAGGGATCTTTGTCGAGCAACTTATGGAGCCATCAGTCAAGAAGAAACCAGCGCCGGAGCAGTCGGGAGGCGAACCTACCCGGCGACAGACGAGGTGCTGCACATATGTCAAGATTGGCAGACTCCTATTCTCAAATTCCTCCTAGACAATGAACTCCCAGAAGATCGCAGCCAAGTAGAACAAATCAAACATCAAAGCAAGAGTTTCCTAGTCGTCGGAGAAGACCTGTACCGAAGAAGTGCATCCGGTGTCCTTATGCGCTGCGTCACCATCGAGGAGGGCAAGCAAATTCTACAATCAATCCACTCGGGCATATGTGGCAACCATGCTGCATCCAGGACGTTAGTCGGAAAGGCTTACTGGCAGGGATTTTTCTGGCCAACAGCAGTAATAGATGCTAAAGGCATTGTTCGCACATGCGAGGGTTGCCAGTTTTACGCAAGACAAACCAATCTCCCAACCCAAGAACTCCAAACAATCACAATCTCCTGGCCCTTTGCAGTATGGGGGCTTGACATGGTCGGGCCCTTCAAGAAAGCGCCAAGAGGGTTCACACACTTGTTCATCGCAGTGGATAAATTCACCAAGTGGATTAAGGCCAAACCCGTTGCATCCATAACAGTGGCACGAGCAAAGGACTTCATCATGAGTATATTATACCGATTCGGGGTCCCCAACTGCATCATCACTGACAACAGTACTCAGTTCACGGGCGGTGTGTTTCAAGATTTCTGTGACGACTTCGGCATCAAGATCTACTACGCGTTTGTGGCACACCCGCAGAGCAATAGGCAGGTTGAACGAGCCAATGGTATGGTCTTACAAGGTATCAAGGCCAGGATATTTGATCGACTACAACCATACGTGGGCCGGTGGGTACAAGAACTCCCATCTGTACTCTGTTCTCTGAGAACCACGGTTAGTCGGGCAACCAGGCAATCCCCTTTCTTTCTGGTCTATAGTGCTGAGGCTGTGCTACCAACCGAGTTAGAGTTCGGCTCTCCGTGAGTTCGGGCTTACTCAGAAGACATCTCCAACAATACTCGATTGGTCGAACTAGATCAGTTGGAAGAAGCTAGGGATATCGCATTAATCCAGTCGGCAAGGTATCTCCAAGGCCTGCGTCGTTATCACAATCGTAATGTCCGTGGCCACGCCTTTTTGGTGGGAGATCTCATCTTGAGAAAAATACAAACCACCAAAGACCGGCATAAACTATCCCCAATCTAGGAAGGGCCGTTCATTATCGCTGAGGTTACTTGGCTAGGCGCCTACCGACTGAAGACTAAAGATGGTGCCCTCATCAGCAACTCATGGAATATAGAACAACTACATCCTTTCTATACCTGAGTTTTATACTTTCCCATGTGTACAGTTTTTTCTCTGACTCACTACGCCGCTTGTTTCAACCAAGTAGTGAGTCGGGGGCTGCATGTATTATATGTGTTTTGTCAATAATATACAAGCTTGTTTTACTTAAGTTATGAAGTTTTACTACGACTTTGTCACGTTTGCCTGAGTACAGCTCTCTGCGGTGAACGATTTTATTAAATTCCTACAGACTAACTCGGCGTAGACTATATAGTCAGTTAAAACTAATGACAATTGAGTAACAATTCAGAGCTTGGCGGCATCGCACATATATTTACACATGTCTTTACAAAAATCCACAATACACCGACTGCATGATATACTGTTCTTACATACCTAGGTCTCGGGTGATCATCTCTGCAGTCAGCCTCGCCTTGGCTATCAGCTCTAGCGCCTCCTTAGGTGTTGTCTCCTCAGCGAACCCCTCCCTGATGGCTTCAATATCTACCCTTGGGTAGATGGACTTGGTCATCGCCAGGGTTTGGGCCACGCTGACAACAGTACGCTCATCCGAGTACCTCTTCAGGATACTCGGTGTGTCATTAAGGCACGCCTGCACCTGAGACACCGTGTTGGTGCTGGTTCCCACATAGCGAGGATCCATCATATCAAGGGGCCCTTTCACAGACTTGGCAAGGACCTCCTGTGACTCCTTGATGACCTTTATTTCCTCTGCAAAAGCCTGAAACTGGATTTGGGCATTGGCTCTAGCAGCTACCCGGGTTCACCAACAAGCAAACTTGTCAAGCCAAACTGCAGATGGGGTAATTATTGGATTGGTTAAGATCAATGTCAGGGTGGAGACTTACTTTTGTAGTCAGCCTCCCACTTGGCTATGGTCTTCTCTAGTTCAACTTTTTCCTTCTCGAGCTTGGCGTTGGCCTTCTTCAACTCGGCCTTCTCTTGCTCAAGCTCGGCGTTGGCCCTTGTTAGGTCGGCTTTGTCTTTTTCAAGCCCAGCCTTGGCTCTCTCGGCCTCCTTCAGCTGGATTTCTCCCTCTGTTCGGGTCTTCAGCTCGGCTTCGAGGGCTACGCGATAGATTAGTCAAGAACTCAACGTTGCAGTCAAGACACAACTGCGCAGTCAGGAACAACACAACTGGAGAAATATACTAAGGATTTGGTCAGGAAGAAGTATTCTGGAGGCTTACCTCTCATCTTCTTGGCTTGGTCCCAATTCTCGTTCTTGAGCTGGGTGACGGTGTCCTTCAGCCAAGTTTCCCTCCCTTGATGGCGCTCCTCCAATACGGTCTTCAGGGACCGGAGCTGGTCCAATTCTTGGAGCTAGGGGGCCACCCGGGTCAGGACCTCGTGCATCTTCTCCGAGCGATCAACATGCTTCTGCTCGGGGAGAAACAAGTCAAAGCAGAGTCAAGCATAAGAACACTCGTGCGAGGAAGACAACCAAGATTCCAATACAACATAAATCACACCTGAATCCCCTGGGACGCGGTGATTGTGGCACGAGGCAAGTCTTCACGCTCCTTTTCTGCCGCAACCGCATCATGCTTATAACTCCTCGTGGTTTCGTCGGGCACCGTCTAGCGGAATGTCCGCGGGAACTTGTGGGGAGGAGCTTCGAGCTTGGGGAGGTCCAGTCTATTCGGAGGAGAAGACAATGACGACGACGGCGGTGATGGGGTCCTGGCCCCCAACTCGACAGCCTTCGAGGCCTCGGGGGCTGGCTCAGGGGCTGGAGCAGCAGCTTCAATGGTCACCCCTTGGTCGGTCGGTGTTGGTGGCCCTACAGTCGGGACCGTCTCAGTTTCTGCAACTAGGACCGTCACCGGCTCGGCAGGTGTGCTCGCTGGCACTGGCTCGGCTGGGGCTGGCTCTACAACGGGAGTGGCCGAAGCGGTCTCCTTGAGATCAATATCAGCCCGCTTCCTGCGTAACGAGTCAAACTTCAAGACACTACCATGACAAACAAGATTTTCAGAAGATCCAGAGCAATTTACCTCTTGGAGAACTTAAACTTTTGCCCGGGAGATCCAGATCCTGGCGGTGGGCTACGGCCGGCTGTCAGGCCAGTCGGCATGGCAGTCGGCTGCAGCGTTTTTTTCCTAATTAGCCCCACACCTTGTGTGGCCGGCTGGGGTGCCCGGCTGCTCGGCGATGCCATTCTTGGGCTCAATGTTGCTGAGCCTGGCGGCGCTGGAGTCAGCCCTGTACTCGGCGGCACTTTGGTTGGGCTCGATGATGCTGAGCTCGACTGCATAGGTCCTGGTCTGGGACTCAATGGCCTGGGCGCTGCACCGGCGGTGTCATTTATCTTCAGACTCCCAGCAGCGGCACTTGACCTCATAACCGTCTTCTTGCCCTGATCTACAATGGGTCTCTTCCCCGCTCTTTTGGAGTCATGTTGGGCAGCAGAAGGACTTCTTGGCCTCTTCTTCGATTTCCAGGCCGACAATTTTCGGGAGTCATCATCGAACTCCTCACATGACTACAAGCAGTTCAACAATACAAGTTATACACTGTGGAGCCAATCTAGGCACATATTTGCAAGCATTCACCACAGATGAACTACAAGATAATATCAGCAAAGGTTACCTTTGGGTGCGGCCTATTCTTGCTGTAAGCCGCCATGGACCGATCTTTGTCCTCGGTTTCGACCACCCCGCTGGCGAAGAAATCCAGTAGGATGTCGGTCACCTTATACTTGTCTATCAGGTCGGAGAATTCCTGGCTGGGATCACCTTTGCCCCTGTAGTCCTAGCCGAAGTGGCACCTCAGCTTTAGCAGCCTAAGGCCCCAAGTCAAGAAGCGTCTAGCCACCCATGGACCAGTCAACCCGGCTTTCTTTAGCTTGCTAATCCTATCGACAAGTGTATTAACCTGCCCCATTTCTTCAGAGGTGGGCAGGGACGACCACTTGGCGATAATCACCGCGGGCAAACCCATAAAAGGGGGAAAGCATGGCTCAAGATCGGAACAGTAAAACCATTCCTTATGCTAGCCTTTGAGAGAAGATTTCAAAGGAATATCTAAATAGACCTTCTTCATCTCGTTCCTAAGTTGGACACCTGTTAACGCCAAAATTTGGTAAGGCCCTATGTCAGATTCGGTCAAAGGGGAAATTGCAGTCAACTGACGGAAATTGATCTAGAAGAGACTGATTCCAGGAGGGAGCCGTGAAGACCGCTGTTTGGCAGTTATTTACTGTACCTATTAATTAGGCAAGTGATTATCTTTAGGAAACCTGATCTCGTGTCCGGTCAGGTCTTGTTGGCGTTTTCTGTTATAGTTAGGAAATCATGTACCGTGTCCTATAAGGACTCATGTAACTCGGGGTATAAATACGTACGCCCGGGGACCTTGTAAATCATCACTCGATCAATACAAATTCGGCGCATCGCCACCCTTCCGACGGGATCTTGCTTCTCTAGCCGGGCTGCATCGGTTAGGTCCGACCTCCTGCGAGAGGGTAAGTCTCGTCACCCCGGTTACCTATCGGCTAGGACTTCCTCGGTTAGGTCCGATATTCTAGTCGGTTTATGGTAGTCGGCTTACCACGATATATTTATTTTATCTATGGCTGCATCAGTTCAGTTTGATCTCATAGATTGATTAGGTATATCACATCACGTGTGCATAGATTGTATCGGCTTACTGGGAGCGGTTTATCATCAGTTTGTGCTGCATCGGTTAGGTCCGACCTACTAAACTGCTAGCGATAAATCGTTCCTGCTAGGTCGATACTTTATGTGCAAGCGTCTTATCGGGGTGTACAGCCGGTAAGTTATCATGTTTTAGCATCACGATCGCATCAGATCTATCGGCTTATCGAGATCTCGTTATTATTATCAGTCTGTGCTGCAACGGTTGGGTCCGATCTACTAGACTGAATAATAACGTTGCTCTTAATAAGCCGATGGGTTTTATGCGATGTTGTTATCGGAGTGCTTAGCCGATAAGTTATCTCTTATTAAATATAGCCGATTACACTGCTTGCCTTGTTATACATTCTTGCCTGCATTACCATTACGATCGACTAGGGGCTAGCCGATTGGTTTATTCTGCCGATCCGAGTGCGAGCACAAGCAGGTTCTCGGGCACGACCTCAGCCAAGTTCCCGGGCACGACCTCAGTCATGTTCCCGGGCACGACCTTAGGTGAGGACCCGGGCACGAGCATAAGTGAGAACCCGGGTACGAACACGGACAGCGGATGAAGATCCCGGGCGCAGATGCGAGCAAGGGCCCGGGCACGGGTGCGGGCAGTATCTTCGCGGCGATACTAGTAACTTTAAACTATGATCGGCTGGAGTTCATTTAATCTATTTACTTGCGCACCCTGCTTGTTTATTTTACCAAGTTTATAGCCGGTTTTGAGCATCCCTTCGATGATCGGCTAGTTTAATACTTATTTATTGTTATGTTATTGCTCACGCCATCATCGGCTTCTAGTCGATGTATAAGTGCTACAGTGCGTATCGGCCATCGGCCGATGAGATGAGTCCAAGCCGGCTTCCAGCCGATTGGCTCACGAATTTGACATCTTTTCTCCTTGTCAATTGCAGGGTCAAATTGACTGGCACGCCTATGAACCTCAAGAATTTAGGACCTGCACTGGAGTGAAGCAAATCTCCCAGGCCTTCGCGTGTCTCCCAGACGCCGGACGGCCCCCGGCGGGTTTTCGGCGTCAACACGTTTTTGGCACGCCCAGTGGCACGCGGAGTTTCAACAATCAGATTTGCAACATGGATGGAAAGGAGGTTAAGACAAACAACATAGTTCCGGTCAGCATGGAAGATTTAACAGACGAACAAAAACAGCAAATTGAGCAAACTATGGCCAACTATCAGAAGCTGTGCTTAGAGTCCTTTAGCATGACAAGGAAAGGGTCGATTCAAAAATCCCAGTTTCCGAAGCCAGTGCTGGTTGGAGAATCGAGCCGTACGCCACCTGAAAGTCCACCGGTAAAACCCTTGCAAGAGATGGTGAATGAAGCAGTTCATCACGCGCTTATCAATCAATCTAGAATTCTGGTGAACACACTTCACAATCTCATAAAGAAGACGGTGGATGGATCGATTATTCAAGAGCCTACTCGAGGTCCTGTTTTCCTCCCACCAAAGGTTGAACCAAATCAAGTTGCTTACAACGTCAGTAGAGACATACCAGAGAACCTGTTTACACAGAACCAGGCTGGGGGGCAATAGGATGTTCCTGCTGGATATCATCGGTCTGCTTATTATGGAGGATATCAGCAAAATTATCCAGGAAGGGGGGCCGATCCAGGCACTTACCAAAGGGAGTATCATAGACAGAATCGGCAACAAACTCCACCTGTCCAGTACCAACAAGACAACCTGAGGGAAGAAGATCTATGAACTAGGGTTGCTGAAATAGTAAGGGAGCAGTTCGGGATCAAGCCCAAGGAACAGACATTTATGTATCGGCATCCATATCCTGAGTGGTTCGACAGGGTTCCATTACCACACCGATACAGGGTCCTGGATTTCTCTAAGTTCTCAGGGCAGGACAACACGTCTACAGTGGAACATGTCAGCCGATTCCTGGCACAGTGCGGGGAGGCATCGGCTGAAGAGGCTCTGAGGGTTAGATTTTTCCCCTTGTCACTATCTGGATTGCCTTTTACATGGTTTTCTTCATTACCACCGAATTCCGTTCGGGGGTGGGCCGATCTAGAAAAACAGTTTCATAAATACTTCTTTGCTGGAATTCATGAGATGAGACTAACAGATTTGACATCGGTTAGGCAACGGCCAGATGAAACAGTACCGGAGTACGTTCAGCGATTTCGGGACGTCAGAAACCGATGTTACAGTTTAAACTTGAGCGATGGGCATCTGGCCGATCTGGCTTTCTAGGGTCTTTTGGCGCCAATTAAGGAGAGGTTTTCATAACAGGAGTTCGAGTCCCTGGCGCACCTGGTACAGAAGGTATCGGCTCATGAAAGCCGGTTTCAAGAGGCGAAAAAGGATAAATATCAGAGAAGGGTCGCTCAAGTTCAAGTTTATTCATCAAGCTCAGACGATGAGGGATCCGATGCTGAGGTTGGATTGGCGGAGTGGGCCAGGAATAAGAAATCAGTATCGTGCCCATGGGTCAAGGATATCGGCAAGGAGGAGCGGTATGATTTTGATATTAGTAAAGCTGATAAAATCTTTGACTTGCTGTTACAAGAAAAACAGATACAACTTCCGCCGAATCACGTGATTCCATCAGCCGAAGAACTAAAGAAGAAAAGATATTGCAAGTGGCACAGTACCATATCGCATCATACTAACGAGTGCAAAGTTTTTCGGCAACAAATTCAGTCGGCTGTCGAACAGGGAAGAGTCAAATTCGAAGACAAGAAGCCGATGAAGATCGATGGACACTCGTTCCCTGTAAACATGGTCTACGCGGGATCATCATCAAGGGATCAGGTCGATGGAGCAAGACGTCAAAGATATAAACCAAGGATTACTTCATTGGACATGATAGAAAAATATTCGAGATATGAGGAACAAAGGGATGAACCAGAAAGATATAATCCGCATTGGGACTGCCCGTTCTTCCGGTTCTGCTGGGATCAAGGAATGAGACTGCCATCAGTTGAAGATTGCCCCGAGTGCAGTGATATGGGGAGTCGGCGCGATCAGCAGCAGAGGTTTTCATAGGATCGGTCGCTTGGAAAAAGAGCATCGGTTCATAGCCGATTAGGGCCGATCCATGAAGAATTCTTTGAGGAGGATGAAGAGGAAGTGCATGAAAAACAAGTCCAGAATCCTCAATGGTGCCCTAGTGGGATATTTACGAAGAATCAGAAGAGGAGGGCACAACGGCTACGACACCGAGAGCAGCAGGAAGAACAGAGACAAGATCAGGAAGAGGCCGATCATCGTCACAAGAGAACTAAACAAGTATGGCGCGTGAAGAGAAAAGACGATGAAGCTAATCAATCGGCCCCATTAAACATGGTGTTCTTTTTACCTCGGGAGTATAAAGCACTTTCATCGGATGAAGAAGGCAATGAGGAAGTATTCGCTCAATTAACGTTGCAACCCGATCAGGCCATATTTGATAAACCTGAAGAGTCAGAGCATCGGCACCTGAAGCCATTATATATCAAGGGTTATGTGAATGGGAAGCCGATGACGAAGATGCTGGTTGATGGGGGAGCAGCAGTTAATCTCATGCCTCATGCCACATTTCGGAAATTGGGGAAGACTGCCGAAGATCTAATCAAGACAAATATGGTGCTAAAAGACTTCAGTGGAAATTCATCAGAAGCAAAAGGCGTATTGAACGTGGAGTTGACAGTGGGGAATAAGACATTACCCACCACGTTTTTCGTCATCGACGGAAAGGGGTCATATAGTTTGCTTCTCGGCAGGGACTGGATTCATGCAAACTGTTGCGTGCCTTCGACAATGCATCAATGTTTGATACAGTGGAAGGGAGATCAAGTCGAAGTGGTCCTAGCAGATCGGTCAACCAACATTGCAATGACCGATCTACCAGTCTGGGAAGCTGATAGTGTGGATTGCCTGTCCGGGAAAATATGGGAAGGAGACTACCTTAAGGTCACTAGCCAGGGGATACAGCCGATCCAGCAAGTCGGCTCTGAGTTGTTGCTCTGATGGGCTCCATTGAAGACTTCGAGGGGAAACTGGGGCAAGGATTTACGTTGGCCGATGATTTGGAGGAGATCGACATAGGACCAGGAGATAAGCCAAGGCCGACGTACATAAGCAAAAAGTTAAGTCCTGAACTTCGAGAGGAATTGATAACACTGTTGAAGGAGTATCGGGATTGTTTCGCTTGGGAGTACCATGAGATGCCAGGATTAAGCCAATCAATTGTTGAGCATCGGCTGCCCATTAAACCAGGGTATCGGCCATTCAAGCAGACTCCAAGGAGATTCAAGGCAGAGTTATATGAGCCAATGAAAGCAGAGATCACAAGGTTGTATGATGCCAAGTTCATAAGGCCATGCCGATATGTTGAATGGGTTTCTAATATCGTCCCGGTGGAAAAGAAAAACGGAAAATTGAGGATATGTATTGATTTCCGGGATCTGAATAAAGCTACCCCCAAGGATGAATACCCAATGCCGATAGCGGATTTGTTGGTGGATGCAGCCTCAGGCCACAAGATTATCAGCTTCATGGACGGCAATGCAGGATACAATCAGATTTTTATTGCTGAAGAAGATATACATAAGACTGCGTTTCGGTGTCCTGGAGCTATCGGCTTGTATGAGTGGGTAGTAATGACTTTTGGATTGAAAAGTGCCGGTGCGACTTATCAGAGAGCGATGAATTATATATTTCATGATCTCATCGGCTTGTTGGTAGAAATTTACATTGATGATGTGGTGGTTAAGTCTAAAAGTGAGGAAAGCCATATAGCTGATCTGCGAAAAGTGCTGGAGAGGGCCAAGAAATACGGGCTAAGGATGAATCCTAATAAATGCGCTTTTGGTGTATCGGCTGGGCAATTTTTGGGTTTTATGGTTCATGAGCGAGGAATTGAAGTTAGTCAGCGAAGCATCAGAGCCATCAAGACTACGGAGACACCAAGCAATAAGATGGAGTTGCAATCATTGATCGGCAAGATTAATTTTGTGAGAAGATTTATATCAAATTTGTCAGGGAGGATTGAGTCTTTTACTCCATTATTGAAGTTAAAAGCCGATCAAGAGTTTGTGTGGGGAGCAGCACAGTAGAAGGCATTTGACGAAATCAAGAACTATCTAAGTTCCCCACCTATTTTAATTCTGCCGCAGAAAGGAGTGCCGTTCAGGTTGTACTTATCAGCCGATGAGAAATCCATCGGGTCTGTTTTGATACAGGAGTTTGAGGGAAAGAGCGAGTTGTGTTTTATCTGAGCAGAAGGCTTTTGGATGCTGAAACAAGATATCCTGCGGTGGAGAAGTTATGCTTGTGCTTATATTTCTCATGTACAAAGTTAAGGCATTATATCTTATCGGCTGAGTGTACAGTGATTTGTCAGGCCGATGTGGTCAAATATATGTTGTCGGCTCCAGTCTTGAAAGGGCGAGTTGGTAAATGGATTTTTGCTTTGACAGAGTTTGACTTAAGATATGAATCGGCTAAAGCAGTCAGGGGACAGGCAGTGACCGATTTCATTGTACAACACAAGGGGGCTCACAAAGACTATGTAGAGCCGATCCCATGGACTTTGTTTTTTGATGGATCGGTTTGCAAACATGGATCTGGTATCGGCTTAGTTATTATATCGCCTTGGGGGGCAAGTTTTGAGTTTGCTTTTACAATTAAACCTTATCGGACTAATAATCAAGCGGAGTACGAGGCAGTATTAAAAGGGCTACAACTTCTAAAGGAGATCGGAGCCGATGTCGTGGAGATAATTGGCGATTCCTTGTTGGTGATCAAGCAGTTGTCTGGAGAGTATGAGTGCAGGGATGATGTTTTGAGGTCATATTATGAGGAGTGTACGGATTTGTTAAAGGATTTCAAGATGGTATCAATAGATCATATTCCCAGGGAGCAGAATTTAGAAGCCAATGATCTTGCACAGATTGCTTCAGGGTATCGGCTGAATAGGCAGGTTGAGGTTGAAATAGCCGATATTGACATTCAGAACAAGGCCGATGACTGGAGACAAGAGATAATTGATTATTTGCAAAATCCATCGCAATCGGTTTCCAGGAAAATTCGGTATAAAGCTACTAAGTATGTGCTGCTTGATGGAGAACTGTATTATCGGACTTTTGAGGGAGTTCTGCTTAGGTGCCTGAATTTGGAAGAAGCCAAAGTGGTTATGTGCGAGGTACATGAGGGCGTCTGTGGGACTCATCAATCGGCTCATAAGATGAAGTGGTTGCTGAGAAGAGTAGGATATTTTTGGCCGACAATGTTGGAAGATTGCTTCAGATACTATAGGGGGTGTCAAGATTGTCAGAATTTGGAAATGTACAGCGAGCACCAGCATCGGCTATGAATCCTATCATCAAACCGTGGCCGTTCAGAGGTTGGGGAATTGATATGATCGGCCAGGTTTTTTCTCCATCAAGTAAAGGACATAAGTTCATATTGGCAGCGACAGATTATTTTACCAAATAGGTAGAGGCGATTCCTTTGAAGAAAGTTACGTCCAAGGAAGCGATCGAGTTTGTAAAGGAGCATATAATTTATCGGTTTGGGATTCCTTAGACGATAACTACTGATCAGGGGTCTATTTTCGTGTCTGATGAGTTTCAACAGTTTGCTGCCAGTATGGGAATCAAGTTATTAAATTCATCGCCTTATTATGCTCAGGACAATGGGCAGGCGGAAGCTTCTAATAAAAGTCTGATCAAGTTGATTAAGCGGAAGATTGATGAGCAGCCGCGGCGATGGCATACTACGCTAGCCGATTCACTATGGGCCTATCGGATGGCATGTCATGGATCTACTCGGGTGCCACCGTATCAGTTGGTATATGGACATGAGGCAGTTTTACCTTGGGAAACTAACATCGGCTCTAGGAGAATTTCTTTGCAGAATCAGTTAACAGCCGATGATTATTATAACTTAATGACAGATGAACTTGAAGATTTGGCTCAGAATCGGTTGAGGGCATTGGAAAGGATTAAGGAAAACAAGGCTAAGGCAGCTCGGCATTACAACAAAAAGGTGGTGAAGAAATCGTTTGCCGAGGGAGATCTTGTGTGGAAGTTGATTTTGCCGATCGGGTCCAGAGATAATAAGTTTGGAAAATGGTCGCCTAATTGGGAAGGGCCCTATCGGATTAATCGCTGTGTGCCTGGAAATGCCTATGTATTAGAGGATCTTGACGGGACGAAGTTTGCTAAAGCGCTTAATGGGAAATATCTCAAGAAATACTATCCTAGCGTTTGGATCAATTCTTAAATCGGTTAAGTGCAGCCGATTTCTAAAATAGTTCTAAAAGCCGATGTTTTTGCATCGCCTAGAGACAGCCGATATCAATCGATATCGCCTTTAGATCAAACAGAAATATTATCAAGGATGAAGGAGGCAGGCAATAGAGCCGATCAGGATATATTACAGTATAACCAACATATTTCGAGAGGCCATTGGTCATTAATTTACAAGAATTTTTGGATCATTTCGATTGCGTGCAGGCGGATTTGGTCAATTTCATTCATGGCCCAGATGTCATCTTCATCGGAGCCCGGGATGGTCTTCAAGTTCTTGCGCCGATGAATGACTTGACGCACCGTCGCTGCAACCTTAGCCTCTTGGTCTTGGATAGCTTGCGGCAGGCCGATAAGCTGGGATTCTGTTGCTTCAAGATCCTTGCGAACTTTTTCAAGTTCTACCAGCAAATTGGCCTCTTTCTTCTTTAGTTGGTCTAGCTTGGATTGGAGCGCTTGGGGGGCAGCTGTCATGTCATCAAGTCTGTTCTTCTCTATCTGGGCTAGCAGCCGATCGGCTTGGATGTCTTCGGTAATCTTCTGTTGGTCAGTGCGATCGGCTATGCGCTGTCTAAGCTTGATGAGTTTAAATCTGTGAGACTCCAGGTATGCTGCAGGAGTTAGTGAGTCGACTAGTTCTTCGGGCAGATGATGTTCAATTTCTGCAAGTCTTGCCCGAATCGGCCCACAGTCTTCCACTAGCGCATCAATTGGGTTTTCCAGCCAACTGATGATGCTCGTCAAGTAATCACGCACATCGGCTGGGAAGGATGGTTTGGTTGCTGTGCTAGTGGTTGTTTCGTCTTCTGCCTCCAAGTACTTGTAGATGTCAAAAGAAAACAAGTAGGCCAAGGACTGCAAAATTGACATCGGTAAAAGGATCAGTAGAAAGTTAAAAGCAAAATATGGGCATAAAGAGGTTACCTGAGGAAGGACATCGGCAGCTCGGGTGACATCGGCTTCAGGGAGATGAATAGGTTGTTCTTCGTAGGGGCCGATGTCAGCCGATTGAATAGGAGCAGTCTCATCGACGGCTGGAGGACTTGGTGCTGAGAGTGGGGCAGCTGGAGAAGCCATCGGCTTAGTGCTTGGAGGGATGTCGGAAGAAGGTTGAGGTTCTGGAGCCGATGACTCGAGCTGAGAAGGAAACTAGTAAGATGAATGAGAAAGCGGGTAATAATGTCAAGACTTGGCGCGTACCTAAGGGGATGAGGGGGCCGATGTTGTCTGGGGAGAAGATGGCGTCGTGGCAACGGCATCGGCACCGGTTTTCTGCTTCTTTAGGGAGGGGCGATGCGCTAACTTCTTCCGTTTTTGTCCTATCGGCCGAGGCGTCTTGAGGAGAGCCGATGGACATGGGGCATCGCGCCCTAAGTTTGGAGTGGCCGATGGAGGTTGGTACAGGATCGGCCGACCACTGTTGCTTGTCGTTGGGGGCTCGACACTGGCATCCTGCAAATTAAGAGTGAGTGATGATTGGAGATGATGATTAAGGCTTGCAGGTGTTACCTCTTCATCGGATTCGATGTACTCGGTGTCAAGACGGGAACAGTAGCAGGTGGCCGCTAAGCTAAATATATGTTTCTTCCATTCTGACCACCATCAGACGAAAAGCTTGGTGTTGGCAGTGCAGACGTACACCTCGGTGGCGGCGCCTAGAAGAAGAGGGTCTGTCAAAGTCCGCATCTGATCATATTCTAGGGTGTTGCTGACGTTGCCCTGGGCCTGAAGTTTGTCGATGAAGAATAGGCCAATCAGAAGTTGACCAAGGCCAAGCTGGCGGGAGCTGACCGATGGATGCTAAAACTCATATGAAGGCTGCGATTGGCCCAGAGAGAAGCCAGTTGGCAGCAGACGAGGGGAGATGGCCGATAGGAATATGGCCTTGGACTCATCATTATCCAAGGCGTTGAGTGGGTCGAAGTTAGAAGGCATCTCGAATGATGGTGCGTCATTATATGCAAGCCAGAGAGTGGCCTCCCTGGTGAAACCATAGTAAAACCCCTTGAACCACTGACTAAGTCCAGCGGGGGTTATCTTGCCGCCAGAGAGAGCCGATGCAGCTTCGACCATGGAAACGCATCGGCGGTACATGGGATCTTGGTCTTCTGAGTGATCGGCTGGAAAGGATTGGTTGAGAAGAGAAGTCCCAGAGAAGGCCTTGGAGGTGTAGACATTGAGCCAGAGTTGCATGAACCACCAAGGACCCCCAATATGGCCGACGGGCTGGCCGGCCGATAGCTTGGTCGCCACTTGGTGAAGCAGCTGATAGGTAGCGCCAAGGAGGAATTGCCCCAAGGGGATTTGTTTCCGATCAACCAGGCACTCTGCCAAACATTGCATGTTGATCGTGGGGCCGAGGGTTGTGCCACCAAAAACAAACCGTTCCAGCCATAAGTTCAGAAAAGCAACATGCTCCCGGTCATCGACTGATCTAGTTCCCTTATTATGAATGGATATGTACCTGGACTAGCCGCCGATGTTCTTCGCTTGGAGCCGATGAGCAGGCTTGAATCGAAGCTTGAAGGGGACGATGTAGCTTGTTGTGTCAAGACAGGTGAGCATGGTCACATCCAGCAAGGTGGGGGTCATCGGCCCATGCCCGAACATGAAGGCATTGAGGGCATCGGACCAGAAGTATGAGGCCGATGCGAGCAGAGGTTCGTTCCTTTCCATATCGGCCAGAGAGAGATTGATGCAGTGGCCGATATGTGATTCTTCCCAGAGGGTTCTCATTGCAGCCGATACTCTGGTGTACCAATCTCTCCACCCAGGCAGCTTGCTCGGCCATGACCTGAAGCTATTGGTCCAGTCACTGACTAGCATGGGCGAGTTCTTGAAAGGAATACGCTGGGTCTCGGCGCTTATAAAATCTGTGGGATCTTCGCTACCCATGGGGCCATGATAGAAAAAGTTTGGGTAATCGACGGCCGGGATCAAGATCTGGTCTCTAAGATGCTACAGTAAACAAGAACACGACGAAGAACAGATGAAGAACATGGTGGATTGGGTGCATCTAGGCTACAAAATCGGGAAAAATAATCGGGCAGGAAGATTACCTCAGGGACTGCAGATGCTGATGCCATCGCGAGAGAGGAAGAAGATGCAGGAATCAACAGCCGAAGAAAAGGGGTGCGACGGTTCGTCTGGGATTGTTGGAGCTTGTCGAAGTTTTGGGAGATGAAGCGGTGGTGCTCTGGTGATGGGAAAGCATAAAAAAGGGCTAGGGAGACGAAGCGTTTTTATAGAGATATGATGACCGGGCGGGAATCGAGGCCGTTGGCACTGTTTCAAACAATTATGGCAAGTGGGCTACCTTGGGCCGCCTCGGTATGGAAGAAATCTAGAGGCCCAAAATGAAAGAATTTCGAAGTCCTATAGGAGAACTCCGAAATTGGGGGGCATGTGTTAACGCCAAAATTTGGTAAGGCCCTATGTCAGATTCGGTCAAAGGGGAAATTGCAGTCAACTGACGAAAATTGATCCAGAAGAGACCGATTCCGGGAGGGAGCCATGAAGACCGCTGTTTGGCAGTTATTTACTGTACCTATTAATTAGACAAGTGTTTATCTTTAGGAAACCTGACCTCGTGTCCGGTCAGGTCTTGTTAGCGTTTTCTGTTATAGTTAGGAAATCATGTACCGTGTCCAATAAGGACTCATGTAACTCGGGGTATAAATACGTACACCCGGGGACCTTGTAAATCATCACTCGATCAATACAAATTCGGCGCATCGCCACCCTTCCGATGGGATCTTGCTTCTCAAGCCGGGCTGCATCGGTTAGGTCCGACCTCCTGCGAAAGGGTAAGTCTCGTCACCCAGGTTACCTATCGGCTAGGACTTCCTCGGTTAGGTCCGATATTCTAGTCGGTTTATGGTAGTCGGCTTACCACAATATATTTATTTTATCTATGGCTACATCAGTTCAGTTTGATCTCATAGATTGATTAGGTATATCACATCACGCGTGCATACATCATATCGGCTTACTGGGAGCGGTTTATCATCAGTTTGTGCTGCATCGGTTAGGTTCGACCTACTAAACTGCTAGCGATAAATCGTTCCTGCTAGGTCGATACTTTATGTGCAAGCGTCTTATCGGGGTGTATAGCTAGTAAGTTATCATGTTTTAGCATCACGATCGCATCAGATCTATCGGCTTATCGAGATCTCGTTATTATTATCAGTCTGTGCTGCAACGGTTGGGTCCGATCTACTAGACTGAATAATAACGTTGCTCTTAATAAGCCGATGGGTTTTATGCGATGTTGTTATCGGAGTGCTTAGCTGATAAGTTATCTCTTATTAAATATAGCCGATTACACTGCTTGCCTTGTTATATATTCTTGCCTGCATTACCGTTACGATCGGCTAAGGGCTAGCCGATTGGTTTATTCTGCCGCGAGTGCGAGCACAAGCAGGTTCCCGGGCACAACATCAGCCAAGTTCCCGGGCACGACCTCAGTCAAGTTCCCGGGCACGACCTCAGGTGAGGACCTGGGCACGAGCATAAGTGAGAACCCGAGTACGGACACAGAGAGCGGATGAAGATCCCGGGCGTAGATGCGAGCAAGGGCCCAGGCACGGGCATGGCAGTATCTTCGCGGCGATACTAGTAACTTTAAACTATGATCGGCTGGAGTTCATTTAATCTATTTACTTACGCATCTTGCTTGTTTATTTTACCAAGTTTATAGCCGGTTTTTGAGCATCCCTTCGATGATCGGCTAGTTTAATACTTATTTATTGTTATGTTATTGGTCACGCCATCATCGGCTTCCAGTCAATGTATAAGTGCTACAGTGCGTATCGGCCATCGGCCGATGAGATGAGTCCAAGCCGGCTTCCAGCCGATTGGCTCACGAATTTGACATCTTTTCTCCTTGTCAATTGCAGGGTCAAATTGACGCCTACGAACCTCAAGACTTTAGGACCTGCACTGGAGTGAAGCAAATCTCCCAGGGCTTCGCGTGTCTCCCAGACGCCGGACGGCCCCCGGTGGGTTTTCGGCGTCAACAACACCAGCCCCCCCAATCACTTGGATTTTATTTTTGGAGGGTTGGGGCTTGATGTGGAACAAATACCTGAATAGATTCAGATGGGGTTCCACACCCAAGAAGCATTCACAAAGTGTCACGAAAATGGAGATCTGAAGAATCAAATTGGGATTCAAATTCACCAACTCGAGCTCGTAAAAAAAAGGAGCTGGCGGAAGAATTCGGAAGATGGAAGAGAAAGACCCCGATGGAAAAAAGAGGCAAAAACGACGGTCTCACCGTCCTGTGGCTCCAGAGTCGATTCATCTTTAGCCGGACGCCAGTGGATAATCTCCTGGCTCTGCAACTTCAGCTGCTTCTCCAGAAGCTTCAACTTCACCGACCCGCAGTCTGAAGTCGGCCAGACATCATCTGACGCATCCATGAAATCCGACGCCCTCGGCATGGTTGGGCTTGAGGAGATTTGGGGGAAATGTAGTTGGAGGTTTGGAGTGGACAAGGAAGAGCGGAATCGCCCGCGTTCTGGTGGGGAAGAGCGAGCAATAGCGAACCCTAGCAAGCGGGAGGCGAAATTTCAGCGCGGAAGCAGAAGACGAAACGATTGGTGGATTGGAGAAGATGAAGGAATCTTTTCTCTCTCTCTCTCTGCCTTTTATAGAGCCGTTTTCGACTCGTGGGCTTGGGCTCTCAAAATCGGTATTGGGCCACCAAGATATGAGTTTCTACAGTAGCACGCTCAATATGGGCCGCTCGCAGGCTGGGTTAAAATCACAGTGCTGATGCTACCAACAGGAACCGATGAGGTAAACAGATATGCTTCACGAAGGCCTAATTGCTAAACACATGTGTTTGGGTATCTGTCTTATCCACCAGGTATCAAGGATATATCCTTATAAGGATCATAAGCTGGTCTTCATTAAAACTGAGGATGCAGGTATCTTTCTCAAGTACACCTGACCACGCAATGGATTTAATTTCATAAAGTGGTACTCGGCCTACATGCTTGGCCAATAGTTGCCATGTGCAACATTATTCCAGTCGACATGACGCTAAAAAGTCTAACTTTCGAGTAGTGCACTACTCGGGAGAGACTATAAACCTTCTTTCCAGCTGACATGACGCTGAGGAGTCTAACTTCCGAGTGGGACGCCACTCGGGAAAGACTATGAACCCCCTTTTTCAGCTGACATGAATCTAAAGAGTCCCATATACGAGTGGCATGCTACTCGGTAAGACTATAAATCATATTCTGGTTGACATAATACCGAAGAGTCTCATATACCAGTAGTATACTACTCGGGAAAGACTACAAGGTTAAAGATCTTTGACTTTATGTTTAATTGTCATCACAATTAAGCACAAAGTTAGGGGCTACACCTAATAAGTGCGCCTATTCGGTGCACACTATTCATACATTTACATGAAGCCCTTCATAGCCTCGCTGCCAGCTGACATGAAGCAGGACTTGGAAAGAAGAAGCACTTAGACAAAGAGTACTCGGGAGCAATGCACTCGGGCAATCTTCACCATGGAGGATGAGCACTCGGCATCAGGTGTGATTCAACTCTGAAGGTCTCAGGGGCTACTGTGGAGGCCATGGGCCCCGGGTACCTCATCACAAACATATGGGCCACTCGGATAGAGGATGGGCCAAGACTTATAATTAGAGATATAGTAGCACCCGGCAGACTTTGCCTTGTATAATAAGGAATATACAGTTCTAGTCGGGTAGATTGTATCTCTAAAAGGAGATCCCTTGGTCGTATCCGGCTAGGATTCCTACCTTGTACCCCTGTCCCCCAGTATATAAGGGGAGGTAGGGTGCCCCTTGAGGGCATGAGCTCATAGGAGCAGACACAAATCCTCAAAGGAATAACACCACAACTAGACGTAGAGTATTACCTCACATCGAGGGCCTGAACCAGTATAAACCTCTTCTTGTTCCTTTGTAATCCACCGAGTTTCCATCCGCCGAGTAGCCCCATATTCATATTGTCGGTGTAAAACATCGACAAGAAGGAATAGATTATAATGAAACCTTTTCCCTTGTCTCTAAGAAAGACTCGTTTAGAATTGTCATGGCACTTGTTGCTCATTTTAACTTAGAACTTTATTAGATGGATGTTAAAACTGCATTCCTTAACAGTGACTTGCATGAAGATGCATACATGGCACAACCTGAGGTTTTGCTATGGAAGGCAAGGAACATCTGTCTTGTAGACTTAAGAAATCCATCTATGGACTTAAACAAGCATCTAGACAATGGTATCTTAAATTTGATGAAATAATTAAGAAGTTGGGATTTAAGGAGAATGAGGTGGATAATTGTATTTATCTTAAGAATAAGGGTGGAAAATTTACAATACTAGTACTCTATGTAGATGACATCCTATTAGCAAGCAACGACAGTAATATGCTACATGAGATAAAAGGATTCTTATCATCCAATTTTGATATAAAGAATCTCGGTGAGGCATCTTATGTATTAGGCATTGAAATACACCGAGATAGGTCTAACGGAGTATTAGGATTGTCTCAAAAAGCTTATATTAGTAGAGTATTAGAAAGATATCATATGAGTAAATACTCTACGACGCCTACACCAATAGTTAAAGGGGATAAATTTGGACTATTCCAAAGCCCAAGAAATAAGTTAGAATCAGATCAGATGAAACTGGTACCATATGCTTCAGCTGTCAAAAGCCTGATGTATGCTCAAGTCTATACACGTCCAAACTTAGCATTTGTAACAGGGATGCTTGGCAGATTTCAGTCGAATCCAGGTTTAGACCACTGGAAGGCTGTAAAGAAAGTCCTGCGCTATTTGCAAGGCACTAAGCATTAAATGCTAACATTTAGAAAGTCTACTAAGTTTGAAGTCAAGTCTGCTAAGCTTGAAGTCCTAGGCTACTCAGACGCTGATTTTGCTGGGTGTGTAGACACTAAGAAGTCAATATCAGGTTATGCCTTCACCCTTGCAGAAGGAGCAATCTCATGGAAAAGCTCCAAACAAATACTGACTGCATCGTTGACAATGCAGGCAGAATTTGTGACATGTTATGAATCTACGGGCATGCCATATGGCTTAAGAACTTCATCTCTAGACTGAGAGTGGTTGACAACATTGAAAAACCACTCACAGTATACTACGATAATAAAGACGCAGTATTCTATTCGAGTAACAACAAGTCGAGTGGTGCTACCAAACACATCAACATTAAGCATCATGTTGTGAAAGATAGAATCCAGGATCAAACCATTAATGTTGAGCATATTAGTACTAAGTCAATGCTCGCGGATCTACAAACGAAAGGCTTACCTCCCAACTTATTTAAATATCATGTAGCCGGCATGGGAATAACTAAATGCCTTTGAATTAGTGATTCTGGATATAGGGGCATTAGTCCCAACTAACTCCCATTAGAATTAGACAGAGTTCTTTCGAAGTTCTATAGTGAACTATAAGTACCGGAGTTTTGGTAGTGCATGACTAACTACATTGACGGGTTACCTTGGGAAACTATTCTACCGAGAATGGATTTATTAGCCTCAAGATCAAGGGGAGAATGTTGGGAATTTAATCTCTCGGCATGGAAACCCGAGGTGATCACGCACGGATGTTTCCACCCCTTGCCATGCGTGATCACAGCAATCACAATCACTATCCATTAGGCAATTTGCGTGATGATCGGAAGCGCCAAAAACTTTCTTATTTTGAGGTGCCACCCGATTCCCTCAGCGCTAGATTAAAAGGGGAGTACGACCGTGAGGAGGGATGCCTCTCTCACGTTCATCTTCTCCCCGACAAATCTAAAACCCTAACCGATCCTTAGTGCACTGGAAGGGAAGCGAAGTGCGGTTCCCGGGCAGTGTAGGTGGAGACCGGAGGGACTACATCACCTTGCTCGCGCCACTACTACTTCTACACTCGCGATGAACGCCAGTGAGGTTCGAGGAGCTTCATGCTCTACATCTGTACCGGACATCGCTGAGGATATCGAAGGCATCGTCATGGCTTCAAACCACGCTGGTCAGTACCCTAATTCCACATTAGGTGATCAAGGATAGGCTAAGCTTTTAATTCTAGTAGATTGCGTAATCTAAATGCCGTCCGCTGGATCTCTGCGCCCCTCGCCTCTATCCCGCAGCGGCTTGCCGTGCCGCCACTTCCCTCCCCTGGCTCACCGCACCTCCACATCGCTAGAGGAGTAGACCGCTGAACTCGCGCCACCACTGCCCTCCCCCGGATCTCCACTCCCCTCACATCTACCTTCCCCTTGATCTCCGTGTCCCTCACCTCCATCCTGTAGTGGCTCACCGCGCCTCCACGTCGCTAGAGGTGTAGCTTGTTGCCTTCTTCTGCTCCACGCATGCTAGGTGAATTATTTGTTTCTTCCTTGTTGCTGCCATCTCCTTTGAAAAGATCTTTGCATTATGAAATAGCTGCTTTATAGTTAGTTTTGTTAAAAAAAACACAGAGATAGAAAAATCAAAATTAAAATTATCAGCACCTTCCCTGTTTGTCAAGCTTTCTCAGCCTCGTCGCAACTAGCTGTTCAATCCGATAGCATAACAGAGTACAACGATAAACAAAAGGAAAATAGGTGCAGATCTTCATCTCAGTTCATAGCAGAAGAAAAATCATCTGATCTTAGTGAACAATCAATATAAACTGCGTCTGGCACTAAACTGCCCAACCACCTAAAACATGAATTTTAAAAAAAGACAAATAAACCATGAAGCCTTACATTGCTAAGGTTTTCATTTATTTCCATCTAACTTATAAAGGAGCCAGAGGGGAGGTCATTTAGTTGTTATAGCGTCTTGAGTTCTGATGTCTGTTTTGTTTGGGGATAATTGCTTTGATCACATTCTGATTTTACTGTCGTAAATGATAATATTACTATCAGAATCCTTTTTGTTCGAATACACAATTGGAATAACGCATGAAACTATCTTTTTTTTTCTATAAGTCTATGTATGGTCTGAAATTCTCAGAGCGCACTATTGACGTTTCAGTTCTTGATTTGCTCAATTTCTGCGTTACTGAGGACCTCCTTTAAGTTTTTCTGTTTGTTGTAATCTTCATATGGCTTGTGTCTACTGACATATGTTATGCGCATCCATCACATAGGTGTTTGCATAAAGATTTGGTTGGCACAGGATCATGCTATACTAAGTATAGTTGTGGTGATCATCATCCAATCTCATAACACACGCCCAAACTCCAATAGATTCCTCACCCCAACCAGGAGAGGGGAAGACACATGGATTCCTGTCTTTTATATTGTTAGTGTACTATAGTTGTTTATAGAAGCACATGATACTACATAACTTGCAATGCGCCAGTGGAGGAATTGGAGTAATAGAACTATCCAAACCTTTTTTTTCTCTGCTTTGGTGTATTAACTACCTTGTCCTTTCAACTACATCTCCCAGGATCACAAATTTCAGGCTGTTGGTCTTGGTGAGTGCTCTGTTCATTGTAAAAAAAAAGGTTGTAAGGATTAAAGGCATGAAAGTGAGGAACCAAGAGAAAGAGAAGAGAAAAATATCCTTGCTACAACTACGTAGATATCTTGAAATAGCACAAATAATGGTCCTGATTAAGACCAAAAGTTCCGGTACTGGTGTAGGCTGATTAAGACCAAAAGTTCCTGTACTGGTGTACTAAAAATTACACATTAAGTTGTTATTTCCTATTATTACTACTTGTACGTCTTTACCCAAATTAAAGTCCCCGCATACAATTTCGAAATGCTTATGGTGGATTTTTGTTGTGGAGTCTTGTGGGAAAAAAAGTTGTGGACTTAATGACAACTTAATGATTCATTTTTTCTTTCTTTTAATAATATTAATCCTGATTATAATGACATACTGGAAATTTATAGAGTGGATTAACGCGTGGCATTTTGATTGCCACGGCTGTTGAGGTCAACCATGCATCCGGTAAGAATTCAACTTGTTTAATTCGAGAAAAAACTTGAATATAAGCATTGTGTCTGACCATAGTTGATGAATTCCATATCGATTCCTAATGGTGTCAAGATGAGTTATTGTTTGTGCTATATTAAGATTTTTGTTATAATAAACTTACATTAAATGACATCATTTCTGTCACGTTTAGAAATTCACCAGATTTTTTAAAGCTGATTTGTGCAATAAATCCTTGTCCAGGAATCAGCCGAGGTACACAAATCGATAATTTGATAAACATAACAAAAAGATAAATGATAGATGCTTACAACAGAGGCATTTAGTCCTCACACTGAAGAAAACAGCAGCGAAACGGCAACTAGCGAAGCGGCAGCACCAAGCCATAGGCAGCTCAACTGGGGTATAAGCTAAACACCAAACTTCTCCTCCTCGCAAAACTTCACTCTGATGATTGCAATATTATAAGACTGAGTACCACCCATCATACTCAACAAGCCACACTAGCGAATGCAAAATAATACAACAGGAATCCAAAGGAAAGACATAGTATGGCTAGTTTGCATAAAACAACATTTAAAATATTTGCATTTATAAACATTTGAAAAATAATATAGTTTAATTATTATCAACATTTAATCAATCTCTAAACAGCGCTCCAACACAATTTAGGCCTAAACCATAACCCTCCAAACTGGAGCTATCAAATTTCCACCATTTATCATCATCATTAAGCAGTGTGGGACTAATCACAGAAAACATTGCTAGGCTCGCTCATTGACCGCGAGCACGACTATTCGAACAGTTTTACTCTGGCCAGAGGTATACAACTTTACCCACAAGACACGATTCCGCACATGTCTGTAGCGCCCCCCCACCCGGTACCCCCGTACGGTGATACCAGAGAGGAAGCGCCACAGGAGATTGGCGTGAACCAAACTCCCATGGAACCGCGATGCCGATACCAGTCCCAGGAAACCAAGCTGGTACCCGCGGTCAACCGAGATGTACCACAGCAATTAACTAAATAAATAAATAAATATTATACCTTTATAAGTTGCGGCTTCGGGCAAGCCCTGAGCAGCAACCATCAAGCAGAACCACAGTAGCGGAATGACAGTACAGGGAGAACCCAATCCACAAGCAACGGCTTGGGACTAGGAAGGAAACCCTAATCTTCACTTCAGCTTCACTCTTCCTGAAGAAGGGGAGAAAAGGAATGAATTGAGTACTTTCGTACTTAGCAAGTCACGGAAAATGTAAATCATGCAGGCTATCAGAGAGATGCTAGGGTTTATTTCGCAAACTATTTCATTTGAAAACACTTTCGAAAACCTAAGTGTGGGTTGTCTCAAGGTGACTGGAAGGAGGCTCTCGCCTCGATCGTGTCCACGAATTGCTTTTCAACAACTCAAGCGGACGAAGCAAATTTTCATTGATCTTAAATATTCTTATACCGCCTGTCGGATCATGACAGCGGCTCAGTGGATCTGCTCTCAAGCAGCTTTCTACTGTGTCAACATTTATTACTTTATTTTCAATTTCGTCCTCACCAGGACGTATTCTCATTTTTCACTTTCGTCCGATCCAGGATGTCATCTCATACTCATCTCAGCGGCTCCTCAAGCCATTCATAACTCATCTCGATGGCTCCCTAAGCCATCCATATTCTCAACTCATTCACAAGCTGCTCCCACTCAGGAAGCCCTAACTATGATGCCAATCGACATCCCGGGTCACACAGCCCTGTTTCAAACCACTCAGGTCATCCATCAGCCACAAAGACCGATTCTGGTAACGATTCCCATACCACAAATCACTTTCGCAAACACCTGCAAACAAATCTACGCTAGAGGAATCACCTCACATTGCCCGTAACCGTGGACGCGGCTGTTCGAACAGTTCATTTAATCTTTGCAAAGATTGCACGCTTTACCCACACGACACGGGCTTACTCCCACGCTGGCCAAGCGGGGAGGTTCGCGACAAGGCCTTTCCAAAGCCTTCCCAGGATAGCACGCTGCCCTATAAATGGGTGCTCACATTCAACCAAGTACTAGGAACTCACTTCCTGTACTCAGGGACGGGGGTATATCGCCCTCTTGGCACCCAGCCAGTCCCACATTTATTAGCAACCGAAAACCATCCTGGGAACACTAATTACTCAGCCAGGGGTGTCCCATACCACCCGTGTGGTCGCACTGTGAGATGCTCGGATGGAATTCCCCAAGGAATCGGTCCTTATATGCGAATACAAAGTGCCACCACACAGGCGGTCACTTTGCACCGCGGATTTTCGCAATTAACTTTTTGTTTCTCAAATCTGCCGACATCACATGTCGGGTTTTTAAATAACTTTGGAAACCCAAATTTTTCCCAAATCAACAAACAAAAGTGATGTGAGAGGAACCATCGGATTCCATGCTCAGAGAGCACGATCACCGAGGTACCACGAGGTGGAGTGACAAGGGATAGGATATCAAAGACCTACAGGGTTTATACAACTACTGGGCAGGTCCATCGGTTCGATACGCAAACCGAGGTCGATCAATTTATCGTGCACACTAGCAATGCAATTTTGCAAACAAAACATTTTAAATTTAGGAGCAATATGGTTAAGGAGTGACTTGCCTCAGACTTCGTCTTCAACCTTCGTGGGAATCCGAGGTCTGACGAATTCCGAAGCGTCGACTATGCACGAAACGAGAGAAAAACACACAAAACCCTAGAAATAATATACTATTATTAATAACTAATAGTGCCATAAGGTAGATCTCATTTTTAGAAAAATTTAGAGACTTGAACGGACTAAATCGGAGTTACGGTTTGGAAGATATGAATTTTGGAAGTTTGGGGGATTTTTTGGAATATAGAAAAGAATTAATTGGTTTTTGGAAAAAGGGATTATTTTGTGAATAGGGCTGACAGGTGGGGTCCATGTGTAAGTGGCTGGGGAGAGGAACTGAGGGGATGGCCCACTTGTCATTGGCCAAGGAGAGAGAAAAGAGAGCAGGGCCCACTTGTCATTGAGGATGGGTATGGATGATAGGGAGGCCCACATGTCATAGGTGCAAGAGAGAGGAACATGGATTGGGGCCCACTTGGAAGAGAGAGGGGAAGAGTGACAGGGAGGACCCACATGGCATAGGCTTAGTTTTAAAGGGAGCCCATATGTCAAAGGGAAGCTGAGAGAGAGGAGGAGTGGGGCCACCGGCAGAGAGGCGTAGAGAGAGACAGAGAGAGAGGCTGGGAAAGAGATCGACGGCAGGCGGCACGCGGCATCGGCCGGCGAGCGACGGCAAGCTGGCGGCGGTGAAGCACACCGGCGAGGAGCGGAGAAGAAATGGAAACTGATGGCCAGCTCGGATTGGTGAGGGAGGGCGCGCTAGCGACTGGCGGCGCGCCCAGGGACAGCGGGGAGAGGGGATGGAGCAAGGCGGCGGCGTCGAGTCGCAAGCACCAACGAACGGCGGCGAAGGAGAAGCAGCGGGGCACCAGAATGGGACAAGGAGGAAATGGCGAGGAAGGTGAACTGCTCGGATTAGGCTCTTAGTGGTTGACGGCGGTGGGCGACAGTGACCAGTGGGCGGCGGCGAGGTGCGGCTCCCTGTGGTCGTCGCCGGCGGCCTCGGGCTGGGGCTAGGCTTGGAGGGAGAGGAGGAGGGAGGGAATAGGGGAGACAAAGGTGCTCACCGAGAGGAAGAGAAAGAAATTGCGGCGGCGGCGGCAATTTTGTGAGCTCGGCTCGGGATGTTCCGGCAAGGCTGAGGGGTGAGGGGGAAACGGGAGGGCGGCGGCCATTTATAGGCAAGCAGAGGGGCAAGCCGACACGGTAGAGAGGCGGTGGAGCTCCCGGGCAACAATGGCGATGGGATGTGACACGATAGGAGCTCGGGTTGGACACTGTGGCTAGCGTCACCGGGCTACCTCGTGCTGCCGCGAGAGACAAAGGAGGAAGACAGAGAGGTATGGAGACGCGACTGAACGGGGTTGCGACTCTGACCTCGAAGCTTGCCGGGAGACACGGGGTATGGGCACGGGGCAGTCGGCTCAGGGGAAAACGAGAGAGTTCGAGAGAGAGAGAAGAGAGGAGATGGAGAGCGATCTGGGAGGTAGGGAGGCCGTGTCGGCCGAAGGGGAGAAAAGGCGGACTGGCGCGGCAAGGAGATGGGACAGGACGGGGAGGCTAGTTTGACCACGGAAGCTTCGGGAAGGAGATATTTTTCCTTGGCGGCATTGTGTCGAGCACGTGGTCCTCGTGCTGGGGAAGTCGGAGGAAGGAGATGGCCGTTTGTCGGCCGTCGCGCGGGAGGGCGCCGCGCGGCTGACCGATGGGTCCGGGCGGTCAGTCGGGCAGTTAAGCGGCGGCCGAGCGCTCGTTGGCTCGCGGGCGGTCACGACGCGGGTGCTGCACTGTGCGCGCATGCGGCCTGTGGGTCGGCTCGCCAGCAGGGGTGCGCGCGGGAGAGAACTGAGGCCGAGCGAGCGATGGGCTGGCGCGGGGAGGAGAGAAGGAAGAGTAGAGCTAGGCGGGCCGAAGGAGAGAGAAAGGAATGGGGATGGCCCAAAGGCACAGTGGCGCCTATTGTTTTTCCCAGGGATTTATTTGGAGGTTGCTTGATGATTTCCAAAAAGGGATTTAAATTGGATATTTGTCTTTTGGTAATATTTTCTAGAATTAAATCAAGAGATCTGAAGAGGGCACTGATATGTATATGTATATATATTTGAAAGGGATGTTTACGGAGATATATATATATACATATATATACATATATATATTGAAAAGATGGATGGGGATTTTGGAGGGAACGAAATAATGAATCTCCAAGGGTATTTATTTTGGATATTTGAATTTTGGGAAAAAAATTAGAGGGACTTAGAGGAGGGATCTTCAATAGGGATCGGGAAAGGTTTTCAAAAGGAAATTCCAATTTATTTGGAACTCGATCCGAGGTTTTATTTGGGGAAATATTTCTAGAGGGTTTGGAAGGGTATAAATTTTGGAATTTTGGTGTTTGACATCAAAGGAATTTGAAGAGGGACTCTGATATATTTATATATATGTATATATACATATACATATATATAATTGAAGGAAGGTCTAGAGAGGGAATTTTTGAAGGGATAAATTTGAGATTTATTTGGATTTGATTCTTGAACTCCTGGGAATTTTGGGAGGGGTTTCTGTGGATTGGATTTGAACAGATATATGTATATATTGATTTTTGGATGATATTTGGAAAAAAGAAAAGAGGAGATTCAATAGGTGACTCTGGAGCTTTGATTTGAATTGGGACTTGATACTCTGGGATATTTTGGGAATTTTGCAAAGGATTAGAATTGGAGGACCTCGAGGGAATTTTAGAATTTGAACTTAATTCTTGGGATTTGAGGGTTTCAGGAATATAAATTAGCACATTTCGAGAAGGGAGTTCTCGATGGGATTTAGGGTTTCCGAGAGGAACAAAATCAGAGGATTTAAATAGAGGGATTCAAGGGCGATTTCCGAAGGGTTTTATTAGAGGGCTTCGAATTGCAAAAGTCGAATCCGTGAGCAGAGAAATTTTGGGAGTGAAACAAGAGTATTTTGATCAAAGTCTTCAGAAGGGATTCGAAAGAGATTTTGATTTGTAATTTTTCAGAGGAAGTTTGAGAGAGACAATCGAATTGCAGAATTCGAGTCCTGGATTTTAGGAGAGAGATTGGGATCGAGAATTTAGGGTTTCAAGGAGGTTGACTGAGATCTATGGCACTTAGTCCTTAAGCACACACAAAGATCCAAAAATTTTTGAAATTAGGGTTTTTACTAAAATAGTTTTTAACGGTCTGGAAACCGGGGCGTTACAATGTCACCATGCCCTGAAATACCACCATGGTACTGCAAAGGAAGAAACTGTGACATGACCTTTCGCATAACATGTCTAACAGAATAGTCACTGGTCAAGTCCCCAGTAGAGGTGGGCCCAACCTGCAGACTAGAGAAATCCTTGGCTCCCAAACAAATGGTCTTATTGGCACTGCCACTGTGGATTTATTGACACTACCACCTATCAACTAAACACACCGTGGTGCCTCCTGCTAGGACATGCTACACTACAAGTCTAGCCATTGCCCATTCTGACTTATGGTTAGTACGGTAAATGCTTCGCAACAAGTAGTTCGCGAACCGGTCCTTGGATGTCATGAGCACCGCTAGCAACATTCACAATCCTGGTGCTCACAACCCACCATTCAGTCAAGTTTTAGTTGGCACAATTAATTAACTAGCCATGACCAACTGTCGTGAAAGTATAGCCATTAATTATCGATGAAGGAATCATTAGTTTCCCACATAAAATGATGCTATAATTTCTATGCAATGGCTAAGCAAATCCTAAATAATCTAGCCAAATAAATAATTAAACACCCGGCTAGTCAATATTGTTTACCCAGGGTATCAAGATAAAAGTATCAATATCAAATTGGCTATAATAATCAAGGAATATCGGAATAATAATAATCACCCATATAATGGCATTCCAAAATATTTCATGCAATAACGTTAAAACAAAATAGTTTTTACAATTGGGATCAACATGCTCAAGGAGATTGTCGTATGACTTGCCTTGCAACAAAACATCTTCCGCAAATCTTCTGAACTCTTTCGCACACTTCGCGATCTTCCAAAACAGTGATTATACATGACTACACGCAAAACGATGAAAACCCTAAGGAACTCCAAATAAAAAGTTCATAAAAAGTACATAAACAAGTAAATCATGATTTTAGATAAATTTAGGAAGTAGAACGGGTCGAATCAGATTTTAGACAGAAAAGATACGGCTTCCGGAAGATTGAATTCAGAATAAATCCGATAGAAAAGGAAAAGAATATTCTTAGGAATATTCCCTCAGGATTTAATTAAAAAAATTATTTCTAGATAGAAAAAGGAAGCAGGGCCCACTGGTCAAAGTGATGGCGCATATGGACTAGGTCCATAGACCAAGGTACAGTGGAGAGTTGGTGAACTGCCTAGGTGGAAACCATGTGGCCGACGAGCCTGATGTGGCTGGGTGGTGTGGGACAAATCTAGGGCTATGGGAACCCATGGCTTGGATTGGATCTTGAGGAATCAGACGATCGAGATGCCTCGGGATTAAAGACATGGGGCCCATCCGTCATACAAGGTAGAGGGGAATCACCGGGCCCTTATGTCAGACGCGGAGGAGGGGCTGCCGGAGGGGTCCATTAGCAGTGGCTCAGGACGGCATCGCGCCCACGACTCCGGAGCTCAGCATGTCGATGTTTGATGGCCGGGCGACATCAGCCAACGGTGAGGGGATGGCGATGTTGGGTCGACGGCGCGGTGGTCCATGGTGCAACGGCGAAGACGGTGAGCGATGGCAGCATGGCAGCGAGGCGCTAGTGCTGAGGACGGCGAGAACCGGCGACGGCCGGTGGATTGGGGAAGGGAGACAGGGACCGACGCCGAAGGAGTGCTCACCGGCGGCGGGCTTCAAACTGTAGGGGCGACGCCAGCGACGGTACTGCGACGGCGGCACGGCAGCAGAGGCGGCGGTGCGCCGGCGGTGACACTCACGGGAGAAGGGGCGGCGCTGGGCAAGGTGCAACAGTACGGGGGGGCTAGCAGTGGCAGCCAGATGCAGCGGCAGCGGTGATGGCGGGGTGGCGAGGAGGCGCAGGCGGCTAGGGCATGGAGGGAATGGCGAGGCGCTATTTATAGCAGGGGAAACGTAGGGCGCAGCGTCCTTGGGTGGCAGCTGGACTCCTCAGGCGGCGGCGTAGAGGCGAAGTCGGCAACGGCAGTTGCGCAGAGAGGAGGCATAGTCGACACAGGCAAGGGTCAGGGAGGTGTGCAGCCAAGGTGGGGCGTAGCCCAGGGGGGCCGGGCTGAGCCCCTGGCTCCATCGGGAGAAATAGAGAGAGAGAAAGAGCCTGGGGCAGAAGATGAACAGGAGCGGGAATAAAGGAGAAAAGAAAAAGGAGAAAGGAAGGGAAAAGAGAAAAGAGAGAAAGAAAAAGAAAGAAATAGAGGGGGTTTTCCAAAAAATTCCCTAAATTTGGAATTTGAATTTTAGAATTTCAAGAATTATTAGGAATATCAAAAATTGAGGAAAATGTTCAGAATTTTGGAGTGCCACGAATATATATATATATATATATATATATATATATATATATATATATATATATATATATATATATATATATATATATATATATATATGCATTTATACATATATATATTTGGAACTCCAGAATCTCAGGTGTCTGTGGGAATTGAAATATTTATTTAAAATTAGGAAGACTAAAGGGGTTTTGAAATATCCAAAATATAGAAATATTTTGGGGATAATTCGAATATACGGATTATGGGGTTATTTCGGACATTTGGATATTATTTCTTTTTGGGGAATCGGTAACTCGGGGATGCTTCAGGAAGCTGGAATTTTGGAGGATATTGGAAAATGAAATATATTTACTGGAGTTCAGAGGACAGAGGATACTTTGTCGAGGAATATTTGGGGAAGTAGAATCTCGGATTCATTCGGGAATCCGATAAAATTAGATAATTGATCCTTCCAAAATATATGGATATTTTGGAGATATGGGAAATTTGAATATTTTCCCGAGAACTGGAAAAATGGAATATGCCGAATGTTATAAATATTCTGGGATTAAGGAGTTGACAAGAATGTTTTATCAGGACTGGAATTTAGAGAAATCTCAGATGATTGGAGATTTGGATTTGTTTTGGTGGAAAAGAGTTTCAAAGAAATATCTGGGATTTATTTCAAGGAAAGGATAGGTATTTTAGATTCTGAGAATCTCGGGTTGGGAGTCCAGAGGGGTTCTAGGGTTTCGCAATCGAATAAATCCGAGAACTCCGGATTTAAGTTTTCGAGATGACTTCAGGATTCCAGGAAAATGATGCCAAACCCTAAAGAAAAGGGATCCAAAGCTAGAGGGGAACGAAGTGACATCAAGGGACTGAATCAGGTATGACCCGAACAGGGGAAAAGAAAGAAATTTCATTTTATATTTATTTAATTACTGAAATGATCTTGAGTAGTCGGGGTCTGAACCTACCCCGCAACAACAGAAGTGCTAATTATCTCTCAGGATTAGCGGACTCCAATCATCAAATTTCTCTTGAAAGACCAGCTCTTAGAAGATCGTAGTGAAGCCGAGCGGATCAAACATCGAAGCAAATATGTCCTTGTAGTCAGTGAAGACCTCTATCGTCGAAGTGTATTTAGAGTCCTCATGCACGGCGTCACACCCGAAGAGGGCAAGCAGGTTCTGTAGTCCATCCACTCAGGCATCTGTGGCAACCATGCTGCATCAAGGACGCTAACTGCAGTTGCTAATACCAAGGACATAGTTCGGACATGCCAGGGATGCCAGTTCTTCGCTTGGTGTTGAGGCCATGGGCCCCGGGTACCTCATGAGAAGCATTTGGACCACTCGGACAGAGGATGGGTCTAGCCTTGTAATTAGGAATACAATAGAACTTGGCATACATAACCTTGTATGACAGGGAAAGGATATAGTCCTACTCGGGTATATTGTATTCCTAGAAGGAAATCCCTTAGTCCAAGTCCAATTGGGATTCCTACTCTGTAACCCTGTCCCCTGGTATATAAGGGGAGGCAGGGTGCCCCCTAAGGGCAGAGAATCAGAAAATAGCGCAATCTCACCAGACAAACCTCAAAGGCAATATACAACTGGACGTAGAGTATTATCTCATCTTGAGGGCTTAAACCAGTATAAATTGTTTCGTGTTCCTTTGCAATCCGTCAAGTTTAGATCTCACGAGTAGCCCCATATTCTTATTGCTGATATAAAACATTGATAGTTGGCGTGCCAGGTAGGGGCATCGGCAAGATCATCTTCAACAAGCCTGATGGATCCACTCACCGGAGTCGACGGCATCAACTTTTTCCCCAGACAAACAATCACCTTCGGGAGCCTCGACTTCGTCGCCAACGAATTCAGCAAATCTGACTCGGATTCGATCCAATCGGCCAAGGATCAAGCCGACTCCGCGTTGGTTGGCCTATGTAACGCTACAGCGATCTTCGGTGACATGCTGCAGTGATCTCCAATATGCCCAATTCTAGAGAAAACTCCTTTCGGTGTTCGACTCGGATTCAGTTTTGAGCCGGCCGAGATCGGGCTAAGAGAGGAGGAGGTCGTCAATCTCCTATTCGGACTTGGCAATGCCGCAAATAACTTCAATCAGCATCTGACGTGGCAAACCCGATCCCCTGGAGTTCAACTCGGATACGGCTCAGAGCCGCTCGAGATTGGATCTAGGGAGGTTGGGGTCATTATTACCCCCTCAACTATTCCGGCTCTGACTCTCAGTCAAACTCCGACTCTAAGTCGGACAGCAGTTCGGCAAGCTTCTCTCCGCCACGTGAAGTCTTTATGATATCCAAGGGTTCAACTCCCACTCAGGAGGCACACCGACTATGAGAACAACAAGAGAAGGAAGCCAGCCAACTACGAGAACAACAGGAGGAAGACGCAAGACGCTTATAGGCTAGCGCGATGCCCGCAACGACGATCTACGTAAGGCTGGGCGGACTGCTCAACAAGATATCCTCCAGACCCGAGTCGGCGACCACAACGTTTTCGTAACTCCTCAACAGAACGTTGTGGCCGCTGCAACTCTACTGGATACACTGTAATTTGGGCCTGGTCACCAGGCCACCCCGACGAAAGCAAGGATTAAAGCCATGATCACCGCTGCTGCATGCCAGTAGCGTCAACAGTCGGGCGACACCCTCATACTGACCAACAGGTCAGCTTCTCCAACGGCGATCTTATCTGCCTCAACGCGATGCCGAGCGACCGGCTCTAGTCAGCCGCATACGGAGTCACGCCACATGTCACTCGGCAATCACAGCAATGACCGACGGCGCCGACATCAAGACGACCATTGGGATAACCAGGATGTCTGAGAATGACTACGACATGATCTTCGACAAGACATCAATGCACGATGCCACGAACGCAAGGAAGACGAGTGTCGCCGACTGGAAGACGAGAATGAGCGGTTTCACCGCCGTAGTCAGAGTCAGAGTCCTCATGAAAATAAAGGAGTACCGGCCTTCACCCATGTCACGCCCAGAAATTCACCAGAATTTCCAAAGCTAATTTGTGCAATAAATCCTTGTCCAGGAATCAGCCGAGGTACACAAATCGACAATTTGATAAACATAACCAAATACAAAATAACGATAAATACTTACAACAGAGGCATTTAGTCCTCGCACAGAAGAAAACAGCAGCGGAACGGCAACTAGCGTAGCTTTAGCACCAAGCCACAGGCAACTCAACTGGGGTATAAGCCAAAGACCAAACTTCTCCTCCTCGCTAAGCTTCACTCTAAAGATTGCAATAATGCAAGACTGAGTACCACCCACCGTACTCAACAAGCCACACTAGGGAATGTAATGTAATGCAATAGGATACCAAAGGAAAGGCATAATATGGCTTATTTGCGTAAAATAGCATTTAAAACATTTGCATTTAAAACCATTGAAAACCGTATAGTTTAATTAATATCAACATTAAATCCATCTCTGAACAACGCTCCAACGCAGTTCAGGCCCAAACCATAACAATCCAAACAGGAGCTATCAATATTCCATCATTTATTTCCATTAATGAGTAGTGCGGGACTAATCACAGAAAACATTGCTAGGCCCGCTCATTAACCGCGAGCACGGCAATCCGAATAGTTTTACTCTGGCCAGAGATGTACCAATTTACCCACAAGACATAACTCCACAACACATCACTGTGCGCCTTAATACCACCACGGTACCTCGGAAAGAAATTGTGATATGATTATCCATATAACTCGCACAATAGGAGAGCCTCCCGCCGAACCTCCGGTCTCCGGTAGGGGTGATCAATGCCTTCCCGTGAGATGGCTCGATGCCCAAATGCATGGACTTATTGTCACTGCCATGTGTGGACTTATACCAGCCACAAACACGCCCTGGTGCCTCCTATTGAACTCGGCACACTTCAAACTCCTGCTATCCCATACTAGCTTGTGGTTAGCATGAGTGTTGCTTCGCAACAAGTAGTTCGTGAACCGGTCCTTAACTGTCATGAGCACCGCTAGCAACATTCCAACCTGGTGCTCACAACCCACCATTCATCAAGTTTTAGTTGACATAATTAATTAACCAGCCACGACTCACTGTCGTGAAAATATGGCCAGTGTCCATTAATTAATCAGAATGAATGAATAATTTTCCACATAAAATGTCACTATAGTTTCTAGGCATGGCTAAGCAACTCCTAAATAATCTAGCCAGATAAATAATTAAACATCCAGCTAGTCAATATTATTACCTAGGATATCAAGGTATAGGAATCAATATCGACATGGCCATAATAGTCAAGGATCATAGGATAATAAATAAATACCCATATAATGATATTCAAAAGCATTTCATGCAATATTGTTAAAACAAAATAGTTTTCACAATTGGGATCAACATGCTCAAGGAGATTGTTGTGTGACTTGCCTTGCAATTGCAAAAGTCTTCAAATAATCTTCCGAACTCTTCCGCAGACTCCTCAATCTTCCGAAACGGCAATATACGTAACTACACGCAAAATAGGGAAAAACCCTAAGAAACTCCAAATAAACAATACATAAAAATACATAAGCAAATAAATTATGATTTTAGATAAATTTAGCAAGAAGAACGGGTTGAAATGGACTTCAAACGGAAAAGATACGGCATTTGGAAAGTTGAATTCGGAATAATTCCAAAAAAGAATTAGAAAAGGAATATTCTCTAGAATATTCACTGGATTTTCATATTAGAAGAATTGTTTTGGATAAATGCTGACATATGGGGTCTATGGTTAGTGACCAGGTGTACGGTGGACTTGGTTCATGGATTTAGGCATAGGAGGGGCCGGTGGACTGCTAAGGTGGCTAAGACTGACGTGGCAACATCTGGAGAGACATGAATATCCGACGGCTCATATTAGGTATGGGGTCTATGGTTAGTGACCAGGTGTACGGTGGACTTGGTTCATGGATTTAGGAATAGGAGGGGCCGGTGGACTGCTAAGGTGGCTAAGACTGACGTGGCAACATCCGGAGAGACATGAATATCCGACGGCTCATATTAGGTCTCGAAGATCGGACGGCTACGATTTGGCCTCGGGATTTTATGAAGACCTAGCGGCTCAGATCAAATCGGGTGGATCCGATGGCCGAGAGGGTTTCAGGTACTGTGCAAAGGGGTCCACCCGTCATACACAGCGGAGAGACACTGCCAATGGGACCACATGTCAGGGTCACAAGGGGGGCTGCACCCAGGCATGGCGCAACGGCGGTTCGGCCACGAGGACGGAGACGGACGATGCCAAGAGGAACACAAGGCCAGGGAGGAAATACTGCCGATGGGTCGGGCGACGGCAGGTGACGGGGCACGGTCAGGCGGCTCCGGCGAGGGATCCGAGGGAGGAAACAGCAGCAGGGGCCGGTGGGAGGATGCTGACAGCGTTCGACGGCAGCGGCAGGCGACGGCGATGGATGTCCAGATGATGGTGGCGCACGGGAGCAGAGCAAGGCGGCGGCGCTGCTTCTGGATGGGCGGTGGCAAGCGGTGAAACCGACGAAGAGGGAATGGTGACGGCGGCTGGCGGAGTTGGCGCAGAGTTGAGGTGAGGGCGACAACGATGCAGCACCGACGGCGATGGCAACAACAGGCAGAGGAGGATGGGCGACGATGCCGAAAGAACAATGGCGGCGATGAATCAAAGAAGGGCGTCTTATGGCGGCGGCGCAGCTGGCGCATGGGAAAGGGGCGGGTCAGGTTAGGTGGCGGTGGCGACGGCTCCAGATGGGGGAAGACGGAGGGCGGCATGGCAGGTGCTCACCGGCAACGGCGACGACGAACAGGAGGCAGAGGAGGATGGGCACAGGCAAATGCGACGACGACTGCCCGGCGACGATGGCACTGGACAGCGGCGGTGGCACCGGGCAGCGTGCGAGCAGCATGGTGGCTGGTGGCTCGAGCGTGGCGTCGTGGCATGCAGCAAGGCGACGTGATGACGGTAGCTCGTCGGTGGTAGGTGGCGACGACTTCAGGGAAGGGGCGCATCGGCGTCGGGAGAACGGACGGCAGCGGACCCCGAGGGGCGCCAGAGCGGAGGGAGATGAGGAAGAGGGGCAGCATCTTCGGGGCTCACTGAGACAGTGCAAGACGACGGTGACCAACTGGCGGCAGCAGCATCGGCTACTTGATGCGAGAGCGCCAGAGACGAGAAGAGCGATGGAGGACGAGGCACAACCTTGGAGCTCACCGGCAGGAGGATGGGGACGCTGAGGTGACAACTGCACTGCTTCGGACGATGACAGCGGCTCAGGACGAGCTGGCGGTGGCGGCTAGATGCCGTGCGGCAGCGGCACTGGCGATAGCAGGGCGGCGCGAGGCAAGGGAGGCGACGGCGCTAGCGCGGTGGAGGACGAGCAAGGGTGGCGGCAGCTTCCTAGGATGCCGCTAGGGCACAAGGGCTGGCAGCGGCTATATATATGGGCTTGCTCCGGGCGTGACGGGTGGCGGCTGCGCCCGGATTCGGCAGCTGCGCTCTGCCTCGGGGCGGTGTGGCAGCAGAGGAGGCGGCGGCGTGGAGAGGAGCCGAGCCGACTAGGGCACGGGCCAGAGCAGCTAGCTTTATAGGGGAGAGACTCTGGCGGTAGCACGGGAATAGCGGCGCAGCGGATTTGGTGGCGGCAGGCGCGGGCGTCGTGGCGGACTGGGCCGAGGTCGGGCGCAGGCGCGGCAGGCCGGGCTGAGGCCAAGGTGAGGCGCTCAGGCCGGGGAGAGCGAGGCCGAGTCAGACGGCGGTGGCCGTGCCAAGCTAGAGTAGCCGACGCAGCAGGCTCGGCCGGCCGCAGAGAGAGAGGCAAAGGAGGGAGAGAGAGAGAAGGGAAAGAAAGGAAGGAGATGCCCAGTAAAAGAAAGAAAGAAATAGAAAATAAAAAGATTGGGGAAAAATAAAGGGGTTGCAATTTCGCAAAAACTGGAATTTTCAGGATTTCTGAGGAATATTTATATATCCAAAATAGATGAATATTTTGGGGAATTCAAGAAGGAGAATATTTGGCGGGATTCGGAAAAAGGAGGGTATTTCATCAAAGAATATTTGGGGAAACCGGATCTCGGAATAATTCGGGAATCCGATAAAATTGGAAATTATTTTGCAGAGATCAATAGTTCAGAATATTCGAGCATAATTGAACTTCCCAAAATATGTGGATATTTTGGAGATGCGGGAAATTAGAATATTTTCCTACGAACAGGAAATGGAATATTTTGTGGGATTCAGAGAATAAAGAATATTTTCCTGGGGAATATTTGGGGAATAAAATATCGGATTATTCTTCGGGTTGGGAACTGGAGGAGATTTTCTAGGAACTAGGAAATGGAATATTCTGAATAAAATATTTTGGGATTAGGGAATTGACGAGGGTGTTTTATTGGGACCGGAATTTGGAGAAATCTTAGACGATTGGGGATTTGGATTTATTTTGACAGAAAAGAGTTTAATGGAATATCTGATTTATCTCAAAGGGAAATATAAATATTTTGAGTACAAAGGATCTCGAATTGGGAATCCAAAAGAGTTCTAGAGTTTCAAAGATGAATAAATCCGGTAACTCTGAATTAGGTTTTTGAGGTGACTTTAGGTTCTTGGAACAACACAAAACCCTAGAAGAAAAGGGTGTCAGAGTTCACGATGAACGGGGAGATTTCAAAGGACTGAATCAGGAACGACCCGAATAGGGGAAAGGAAAAGGAATTTATTTATATTTTTTTAATTACTTTAGTGATCTTTATAGCATTAAAATTAATTTTGTAGCTCTGAAAAATCCGAGAAAATTTCAGAGAGTTTATTAAATCACGGGGAATTTACTAGAAGTAAATGCCACCACGAAACAAGAAGAATTTATTATTATAAATACTCAAATGCTTAAAATACTCCGACAAAACCCCTAGAATATAAAAGCATCCAAGTATTTATTTAAAGATTTAAACTCAGGATTTTTAATATTGGAAATTTCAAAATTTTATTCAAACTCTTTTCTCAAACAAAAAATTTCTAGTGTATTCTTGTATTTCCATTTACCCACGATAATTTTTAATTAAGATGATTTTCAGGGCGTTACAACCCAGGAGCTACAACAATCGACTGGCCGTCAGGCTTCAAGCCGACTAGAATTGAAAAATACGACGGAAAGACCAACCCCGAGTCCTGGCTCATAGTTTACACTCTAGCGATCCTAGCAACTGGAGGGGATCACAAGGCCATGGCTAACTACCACCCAGTTGCTCTAGCCGACTCGGTGAGAACATGGATAACAGGAATTCCTAAGAGATCAATTGGCTCCTGGGGAGAACTCCGGAAACGCTTCATCGCCAATTTCCAAGGAACGTACGAGAGGCCATCTTCCGAGTACGATCTGTATCAGTTGCATCAAAGGAAGAACGAATCTCTTCGTGATTTCATCAAGAGGTTTTCTGAGAAGAGGAATTCAATCCCAATTAAATTCATCGCTAAATTCACTCGGAAGCCTCCCAACTCTGTCAAGGCTTTATTCGACATGGCGAACAAATACGCCGACTCGGCCGGCGCTGTTGCTGAGGCCCTTGAAGACAAAAAAGGAATCTCGACAAAAAGAGCAGAGGGACACCGATGACGCAGCCCCGACTAAAGCCAGTAACCGCAAACACAAGTCGGACAACTTCATTGTGGCAATCGGTCACAACTATCTTCGACCTCCTAGAACTGAAGATTACTAGAACGACAAGTGACATGTTCGGGGGCTCACAAGCTCAAATGCAAGGATGGCATCCCCACTCCCAACTTGTGCAATACCGAACAACTAAGTTGCTTTCTGATAAATATTTTTTTCTTTATATGATATTTCTCACTTGGCCTCGCCAATGCCGCAGCAGCTTACACCTAATAGGTGTACATTCTGCGTATTTTCTGTTTTTGCTCTTAATGATTGCAAAAGTACTTGAGTAGCATAAATTCCGATCCATGAAACTTTGCTCTATGAAAGATGAACTCAAGTCACCCAAAACACGTGTCTAGGAAAGAGCCATGTGCCGACTCCCAACGCTAGGGGGCTATGACTAGTCGGGTAGAGTGTTTAAACGTAAGGGGTCAACTACTCAGGGAAATTAATATCAATAAGAGGAGGAACACATATTTAAATCTATTGTAAAATACATAAATTTTCTTCGGTGATTGTTTTCTTCATCAGATGCTACTCATCTGACATGTTTATAATGCAGGGCCAGTTCCAGATTCGTGTAACAGGAACTTAGGGCTACGAGCCTATCTCCTACGCTCGGGGGCTAGACCAGTTTGCCATGACACACTTGGAGTGCGACGCTTCAAGAATTACTTGGAATGCTCCACGAGGGCTATTGTCTGAGTACTCATGCCAGTTGGGACTCAAATGTCACCTTTACTTTGGTACGCTCCATGTGGGCTAATAACTGACCTTCGGCACCAGTCGGGGCTTGGGAACCACTTGGCTAGGTAGGGTACGCCCCATGAGGGTTGCCAGCCGAATCCTATGCTTATGCTAGGTTCGGGTACCTTATTGGGTCACAACTCTATTGGGTAAGGTACGTCCTATGAGGGTCGCCAGCCGAATCCTATGCTAATGCAAGGTTCGGGTACCTTATTCGGCTAATAACCGACCTCTGGCAACAGTCGGAGCTCAGGTACCACTCTGCTGGGTAGGGTATGCGCCATGAGGGTCACTAGCCAAATCCTATGCTGATGCAAGGTTTGGGTACCTTGTTTGGCCATAACTCTGTTGGGTAGGGTACGCACCATGAGAGTCACCAGCCGAATCCTATGCTAATGCGAGGTTTGGGTACCTTATTTGGCTACAATTTTGTCAGGATGGGTATGCCCCAAGAGGGTCGCCAGCCGAATCTTGTGCTAGCGCAGCGTTCGGGTACCTATCTGGCAAAAACATGGCAACAAGCCACTACTGGAGCTTTCAGTCAGGAGCAACATCAAACCTAGAATCTACGGAGGTGCTCATTATTTTTCAAGACTGGGAGACTCCAACCGTTCAATTTTCACTAGAAGACGAACTTCCTAAAGATTACAACGAAGTCGAGTAAATCAAGCGACGGAGCAAAACATTTATCGTAGTCAGAGAAGACCTATATCGTCAAAGCGCATCCAGAGTTCTCATGCACTGCGTCACACCTGAGGAGGGCAAGCAGATCCTGCAATATACCTACTCAGGCATCTGTGGCAACCATGCTGCATCTAGAACATAAGTCGGAAAGGCTTGCAGACAAGGATTCCTCTGCCCGATTGAGGTTACCGACGTTGAAATAGGGTTGCGCAGGGTAGGTCGGTTTAGGCCGACTTATTCAGTTGTAGGCCAAAGATATGAGTTCTTAAATAGCATGTCCGATTGGGTTGACTGCTGGTCGTGTTAAAATCACGATGCAGGTGCTATTTTACAAGAACCGATCAAATAATCAGATACGCTTCATGCTAAGCTTAGAGCCGAGTGTATACATTTGGGTATCTTGATTATTTACTAGGTATTGAGGATACATCCTTATAAGGATCGACAGCTGGTCTCCATTAAAATTGGGGATGCATGTATCTCTCAAGTACACCTGACCACATATTGGGTTAAAATCCATAAAGTGGAACTCATCTTACATGCTTAGCCAACAATTGCCCTGAGCAAAAATTATTCCAACTGACATGATGCTGAAGAGTCTACATACCATGTAGTATACTACTCGGGAAAGACTAAAAGGATAAAGATCCTTGACTTTATATTTAACTGTTACACAATTAAGCACAAAGTCGGGGGCTACACCTAATAGGTGCGCCTATTCAGCGCATACTATTTATATTTTTCTATGAAGCCCTTCATAGCCTCGTTGCTAGCTGACATGAAGCAGGACTCGGGAGAAGAAGCACTTGGACAAAGAGTACTCGGGAACAATGCACTTGGGAATTCTTCACCATGGAGGATAAGCACTCGACATCAATGGTGACTCAACTATGAAGGTCTCAAGGGCTGCTATCGAGGCCATGGGCCCCAGGTACCTCATGAGAAGCATTTGGGCTACTCGGACAGAGGATGGGCCTAGCCTTGTAATTAGGAATACAATAGGACTCGGCATACATAACCTTGTATGACAGGGAAAGGATATAGTCCTAGTCAGGTATATTGTATTCCTAGAAGGAAATCCCTTGGTCAGAGTCCGATTGGGATTCCTACTCTGTAACCCTGTCCCCTGGTATATAAGGGGAGGTAGGGTGCCCCCTAAGGGCAGAGAATTAGAAAATAGTGCAATCTCACTAGAGAAACCTCAAAGGCAATACACAACAACTGAATGTAGGGTATTACCTCATCTCGAGGGCCTGAACCAGTATAAATTGTTTCGTGTTCCTTTGCAATCCATCAAGTTTAGGTCTCACGAGTAGCCCCATATTCTTATTGCCGAAATAAAACATCGACACTCGGCAAACACACTGCCAACTCAATAATTACAAACAATTCTAATCTCTTCGCCCTTTGCAGTTTGGGGGCTTGACATGGTTGGACCATTCAAAAAAGCGCTAGGAGGGTTCACAAACTTATTCGTCACAGTGGATAAATTCACAAAGTGGATTGAGGCAAAGCCTATTGCTATCATAACAGCAGCAAGGGCGAAAGACTTCATCATGTGTATTTTACACAGATTTGGAGTTCCTAACCACATAATAACAGACAACGACACTTAGTTTACTGGCGGCGTTTTTCAAGATTTCTGTGATGACTTTGGCATCAAGATCTGTTATGCTTTTGTGGCACACCCACGAAGCAATGGGTAGGTCGAGCGTGCAAACGACATGGTCTTACAAGGTATCAAGACTAGAGTGTTCGACCGACTACAACCATACACAGGGCAGTGGGTGCAAGAGCTTCTATCCTTTCTCTGGTCTTTAAGAATCATGGTTAGTCGGGCAATAGGGCAATCTCCTTTCTTCCTAGTCTATGGTGCTGAGGCCATGTTACCAACAGAGTTGGAGTTTGGTTCTCCACGAGTTTAGGCCCACTCAGAAGACAAATCAACCAAAGACTGACTGGTTGAGTTAGATCAGTTGGAGGAAGAAAGGGACATCGCAACAATCCAATTGGCGAGGTATCTTCAAGGCCTACATCGTTATCACAGCCAGAATGTTCATGGTCGTGCCTTTTAAGTGGGAGATCTCATTTTGAGAAAAATCCAAACTACTAAAGACAGGCATAAATTATCTCCCTTACGGGAGGGTCCGTTCATTATCGCTAAGGTGACATGTCCAGGTGCCTACCGACTAAAGACAGAAGACGGCATCCTAGTCAACAACTCATAGAACATAGAACAGCTACGTCCTTTCTATACCTGAGTTTTGTACTCCATTTATATATAAATAAAGTTTGTTACTCTGACTCACTACATCGCTTGTTTCAACCGAGCAGTGAGTCGGGGGCTACATGATAATGATACATGTCTTTTGTTGTTTATAAAGTTCAACCTTGTTTTGTCTAAGCCATGATGTTTTATAACGGTTATGCTAAATTTCCAAGTATAACACTTTTTAAAGTTGGTCTCAAACCACTCGGCATAAATTGGCTAGTCGGGTAAAACTAATGATGGCTAAGTGGAATAAGTACTCGGCAAAATATAACAAACACCAAAAATATTTACAGTATCTACACATTGTTTCTGTGAGACATCGACTACTTAAAAGTTCATGTTTACATGGGCAGATCCCCGGCAATGGCCTCAGCGGTGGGCCTAACCTGACTAATCAACTCCAATCCCTCCTCTGGGGTAGTGCCTTCAGCAAAGCCCTCTCCAATTGCCTCAATGTCTACCGTGGGTAGAGAGACTTTGTCATGGCTAATGCTTGGGCAATCCCCACGGCGACGCACTCGGATGAGTACTTCTTCAGAAGGGCAGGGGCCCCTTCAAGATGTTGCGCCACCTAGGAGATGGAACTAGAGGTGGGCCTAGCCAGGCTTGGCTACATGATATCTAATAAAGTCTTCACGGAATCAACTATGATGTTCCACGACTCCTTTATTATCTTAAATCTTTTTAGCAAAGGCACCGAATTGGATCTGTGAATTAGCTTTGAAGGCTACTCACATAGAAAAGAGGCATCAATAAATTTGGATACCTAGTCGGACAGAGTACCAGAGCATATATGAAGCTTACTTATGTACTCAGTGTCCACCTTGGACTTTGCCTTCTTGAGCTCCTTTAGCTCCTTCTTCAGGCGTTCTATTTAAAAGGACTAGTTGTTCAGATTTGTCTCTAGAGATACAACCAAACTGTCGATGTTTTATATCGACAATAATAATATGGGGCTACTCGTGAGACCTAAACTTGATGGACTGCAAAGGAACATGAAACAATTTATTCTAATTCAGGCCCTCAAGGTGAGGTAATACCCTACTTCCAGCTGTGGTATATTGCCTTTGAGGTTTCTCTAGTGAGATTCTGTTCTACCCCTGGGGGGCTCTATGGAGGCCATGGGCCCCGAGTACCTCATCACAGGCATATGGGCCACTCGGATAGAGGATGGGCCTAGTCTTGTAATTAGAGATATAGTAGCACCCGGTAGACTTTGCCTTGTACGATAAGGAATATACAGTCCTAATCGGGCAAGTTATATCTCTAAGAGGAAATCTCTTGGCCGGAGTCCGACTGGGATTCCTACCTTGTACCCCTGTCCCCTAGTATATAAGGGGAGGCAGGGCGCCCCATGAGGGCAGATACACACAAATCCTCAAAGGAATAACACCACAACTGGACGCAGGGTATTACATCACAACGAGGGCCTGAACCAGTATAAATCTCCCCGTGTTCCTTTGCAATCCACCAAGTTTCTATCTGTCGAGTAGCCCCATATTCATATTGCCGGTGTAAAACATCGACAGTTGGCGCGCCAGGTAGGGGTTTCTGCGAGATCTACATCAACAAGCTCGATGGATCCAACAACAGGAGTCGACGGCAACAAATTCTCCCCCGGAGACACAATTTCATTCGAAAGCCTCAACTTCGTCGCTGACATGTTCGGCAACCTCACCTTGGCTGACGTAGATCCAATCCAACTGGCCAAGGAACCAGTTGACTCCATGCCAGTCGGCCAACAAGACACCATAGTCACCATCATCGATTTGATGCGGCAATCTTCCACTTCACCGAGCCTCAGGACAACTCTCTCCTTTGGCGTCCGACTCGCACTAGGCCTTGAGCCATCCCGGGTCGGGCTAGGAAGGGGAGAGATCGTCAATCTCCCGCACGGGCTCGGCAACGCCATGGATCTACATCTTACGAGGCAGACCCAATCCCCCATGGTTCAGTTTGGACATGGCTCAGAGCCACTCTAGATTGGATCTAGGGAGGTCAGAGTCGTCCTTACTCCGATCAACTACTTGGATTCCGATTCCAAGTCGGACAGCGGTTCGAGCACCAGTTCGAACACCAGTCTGGCGAGTTTCCTTCTGCTCCGTGAGATCTTCATGGCTTCAACCCCTCCACCAGAGGTACGCCGACTACAAGAGGAGCAACAAGAGGAGACATGCCGACTATGGCAACAGGAGGAGGCTGACCGAGAGGCTTGCAACGACAAGCTACACAAGGCTGGGCGAATCGCTCAGCAACAGATCCTCCATACTAGAGTTGGTGACCACAACGTCTTCGTCATGCCGCAACAGGACGTCATGGCCGCTGCAACCTTGCTGGACACACTCCAGCTCGGGCCTGATCACCAGGCCACCCCGAAGATAGCCAAGATCAAGGCGATGATTACAGCTGCTACCTATCAGCAGCACTAGCAGTCGGACGAAACCCTTATACTAACCAATCGGTTGGGTTCTCTGGCGGCAATCTTGTCCGCATCAGCACGACGCCATGCGGCCGGCTCAAGTCAGCCGCACGAGGAGTCGCGGCAAACATCACTCGGCAACACCAACAACAATAATCGGTGGCGTCATCAGAACGATCGCCGGTTCAACCAAGATCTCTGAGTTTGTCTACAACGTGACCTCTGACAAGACATCAATGCCCGACGCCGTCAACACGAAGAAGACGAGTGTTGCTGACCAGAGGACGAGCATGAGCGCTTCGGCCTCCACCACGAGCGGTTCAACCGCCGTGATCGGAGCCGGAGCCCTCACGAAGATGATGGCGTTGCAGCTTTCACCCACGAGCTACAGGACGTCGACTGGCCGTCAGGCTTCAAGCCTACGGGAATCGAGAAATACGACGGCAAAACCAACCCCGAATCCTAGCTCACCGTATATACTCTGGCAATCCGAGCTACTGGAGGTGACCACAAAGCCATGGCTAACTACCTCCCGGTCGCCCTGGCCGACTCAGCGAGGACACGGCTAACAGGGCTCCCGGGATGGTCGATCGGTTCCTGGGTAGAACTCAGGGAGCGGTTCATCGCTAACTTCCAGGGGACCTATGAGAGGCCGTCTTCCGAGCATGACCTGTACTAGTTGCACCAGAGGAAGAACGAGTCTTTGCACAAATTTATCAAGAGGTTCTCCGAGAAGTGCAACCAAATCCCAATGATCAAGGATGAGGTCGTCATCGCCGCCTTCGGCAAGGGAGTAAAGGACGCCCCGTTCATCGCGAAATTCACTCGGAAGCCTCCAACCACTGTTAGGGCTCTCTTTGATATGGCAAAAAAATACACCAACTCAGCCGAGGCGGTCGCAGAGGCCCTCGACAAGAAGAAAGAGTCCCGGCAAAAAGACCAAAAGGCAAAAGCTGACAATGAGCCATCACAGAACAAGTCCGGCAGCCGCAAGCGGAAGTCGGACAACGAGGTGGCCAACGTGGAGCGCACTCGGTCGTGGCCCCCAAGGAACAACGAATACCAGAAGGTTATGAACAGGCCTTGCCCCTTCCATCCCAAGGGCAAGCACGCGGCCAAGGATTGCTTCATGCTTAAGAAGTTTGCCTCTGAGCAGACTTCATCGTCTGGCACCGACAAGGACAAAGACAAGCCAGACTCGGGCCCGGCCAATGATTTTCAAGATCCCCAGGCCGAGCTCAACCACATCTTCGAAGGGCTGTCTGCGTATGAATCCTAGCAGAAGCAAAAGCTAACAGCACGCGACGTCAACGCGGTCTCTATAGCAGACGCCCCCCAATATTTGCATTGGTTAGAAATGCCCATCACATTCGACTGCGCAGATCACCCCGATCGGGTTTCACACCCGGGACGCTACCCACTCATCCGGGACCCAGTCGTCAAGAATATCAAGCTGAAGAAGGCTCTCATAGACGGAGGCAGCACGCTCAATATCCTCTTCGCCAAGACCCTGGATGAGATGAAAATCCCCCATTCAGAACTGCGGTCGAGTACTACGCCCTTTCACGGGATAATTCCTGGCCTGTCTTCAACACCCCTCAGGCAGATAACCTTGCCGGTCACCTTTGACACACGGGATAACTTCTGCTTTGAGGTTGCCGACTTTGAGACTGTGTACCACGTGATACTCGGATGACCGGCGCTCGCCAAATTCATGGCGGTACCGCACTATACCTACATGGTGCTCAAGATGCCCAGGCTAGCCGGAGTTCTCTCCCTCCACAGCGATGTCACGCAAGCCTTCACCTACGACAAAGAGAGCTGTGAGTTGGCTCAATCACAAGAGGCGGCAGTCGGATGCAACAGCATTCCGCAAGCCGTCACAACCGAAGTCGAGGATGACCAGGTTCTGGCCAAAAAAGCAGTGAAGTCGGGAATTTCAGCAGACTCTGACATGAAGAAGATTCACCTGGACCCTTCCCACCCCTCCAAGACTGCTCTAGTCGGGACCGGACTCGACCTAAAATAGGAAGACGCGCTCATCACCTTCCTCCAAGCCAACAAGGATATCTTTGCATGGAAACCGTCCGACATACTGGGCATACCAAGGGAGGTGATAGAGCACGCCCTTAATGTCAAGACAGAAGCCAAGCCAGTTAAGCAACGGCTACGGCGCTTCGCACAAGACCGTAAAGATGCTATTCAGGAGGAGATAACCAAGCTTCTTGCAGCTGGGTTCATCAAAGAGGTCTATCCCTCGGATTGGCTAGCAAACCCAGTCCTGGTCCGGAAGAAAAATGGTAAATGGCGCATGTGCGTCGACTATACCAATCTCAACAAGGCATGCCCCAAGGATCCATTTGGTCTACCCAGAATAGATCAGGTGGTGGATTCAACCGCAGGGTGCGAACTTCTCAACTTTCTTGACTGTTACTCGGGATATCACCAAATGAGCCTGAAGGAGGAAGACTGCCTAAAGACGTCTTTTATCATGCCGTTTGGAGTGTATTGCTACATCACTATGCCGTTCGGTTTGAAAAATGTTGGAGCAACGTATCAATGGGCCATTCAGCGGTGTCTACACACTCAAATCGGGCGCAACGTGGAGGCCTACGTCGACGACGTGGTGATCAAGACCAAGTCCAAAGAAGACCTCATCGCTGACCTGGAAGAAACCTTCCAAAATCTTCGAAGATTCAAGATGAAGTTGAACCCGGAAAAGTGCACCTTCGGTGTGCCATCCGGCAAGCTACATGGTTTCATCGTCTCACACCGTGACATTGAGCCCAACCCGGAGAAAGTCAACGCAATCATGAACATGGCACCCCCACTAGCCAGAAGGACGTCCAGAAGCTGACAGGCTGCATGGCGGCACTTAGCCGGTTCATTTACCGACTAGGCGAATGGGGCATGCCCTTTTTTAAGCTATTGAAGAAAGCTGACAATTTCCAATGGACTCACGAAGCCCAGCAAGCCTTTGAGGACTTCAAAAAATTTCTCACATCACCACCCGTGTTGGCGTCACCAATGCCCCAAGAACCATTAATGCTGTATCTGGCGGCAACCACTCAGGTAGTCAGCAGGATGCTGGTGGTCGAGCGATCTGAACAGGGTCACATACAGAAGATTCAACAGCCAGTCTACTTTGTCAGCGAGGTCCTTGCCGACTCGAAGATGAGATATCCGTAGGTCCAGAAGCTACTGTACGGCCTACTCATCACTGTCCAGAAGCTGGTGCACTATTTCCAAGCATATCAAGTCATGGTGGTCACATCGTTTCCACTCGGGGACGTCCTGCATAACTGCGAGGCCACCGGCCAAATCACTAAATGGGTGCTCGAGTTGATGGTGTTCGACATCACCTTTCAGCGACGGACAGCAATCAATTCACAAGCTCTAGCCGACTTCGTGGCCGAGTGGACAGAAGTTTAGATGCCCACATCAACAGCAAAGCTAGAGTACTGGACAATGTACTTCGACAGTTCTCTACAGATCGGCGACGCCGGGGCTGGTGTCGTACTGACATCCCCCACCAGTGAAAAACTCAAGTACATTCTTCAGATCCACTTCCCAGCTTCCCACAACATCACTGAGTACGAGGCACTCATCCACAGGCTCCGCATTGCTATATCACTCGGCATCCACCGACTGGTTGTACGAGGAGACTCTCAACTCGTGGTGAACCAAATCATGAAAGACTGGACATGCCTCGATGACACCATGGCGGCATACTGTCAGGAGGTCAGAAAGCTGGAAAACAACTTCGACGGGCTAGAAATAACACATGTCCTATGATAATACAACGACACTGCAGACGAACTAGCAAACATGGGATCCAAGCGAGAAGTGGTCCCGAGTGGGATCTTTGTCGAGCAACTCATGGAGCCGTCAGTCAAGAAGAAACTAGTGCTAGAGCAGTCAGGAGGCGAACCTACCCCGGCAACAGACGAAGTACTAACCATATCCAACAATTGGCGGACTCCTGTTCTCAAATTCCTCTGGGACGATGAACTCCTAGAAGACCGCATTCAAGCCGAACAAGTCAAACGACGAAGCAAAAGTTTCCTACTAGTCGGAGAAGACCTGTACCGAAGAAGTGCATCCGGTCTCCTCATGCGCTGCGTCACCACCGAGGACGGCAAGCAGATTCTGCAATCGATCCACTCTGGCATATGTGGTTAAGGAAAAATCACGGTTAACTGGCGGGAATTAAATCTATAAGAAGCCAAATTCAAGAAGGAATCGTGAAGACCATGGAGAGGCAGTTAGTATCTTATCTATAAATTAGGTAGAGATAATAATTTTTAGGAAACCTGATCTCGTGCCCGATCAGGACTTGATGTTTTTCCTTTTATAATTAGGAAACTCCTGTTTCGCATCTGATCAGGACTGTATCAGCTTGGGGTATAAATACGTATGCCCGGGAGTCATGTAATCTATCAAACAGATCAATACAAACTTTGGCGCATCGCCACCCTATTCAACGGGTTCTTGCTTCTCGAGCCAGGCTGCATCAGTTAAGTTCGACCTCCTGTGAAAGGGTAAGTCTCGTTACCCCAACTACCGTATCGGCTAGGACTTCCTCGGTTAGGTCTGATATTCTAATCGGCCTACGGTAGTCGGCTTACCACAATATATCTGTTCTGTCTACGGCTGCATCAGTTAGGTTTGATCTCATAGGCTGAGTAGATATATCACATCACGTGTGCATAGGCTTATCGGCTTACTAGGCGTAACTTATCGGCTTACTGATTGCATCGCTTCACGTTTTTGGCACTCTACACCGTCATCGGCTTTCCTGCCGATACATGTTATATCAGTAATCGGCTAGTTTATTTAGTCATGTTGTTATTGGTTCCTTAGCTACATGGTTTACTTATTTTATCCACCTATGCCATCATCGGCTTCCAGTCGATGTATAAGTGCTCTAGTCCACATCGGCAATCGGCCGATGAGACGAGTCCAATTCGGCTTTCAGCCGATTGGCTCATTGATCTAATATTTTCTATCTCATTGTCAATTGCAGGGTCAAATTGACTGGCACACCTACGAACCTCAAATTTTAGGACCTGCACTAGAGTTAAGCAAATCTCCCAGGCCTTTGCGTGTCTCTAGGAGCCGAACCAGATCATCGGCTTATTCCCGACGCTGCCAATGATTTTCGGCGTCAACACATTTTTGGCACGCCTGGTGGGACCCGGAATTTCAACATGGCCGGAAAAGAGATCAAAACAGACAACATGATCCTGGTCAGCATGGAGGATTTAACAGACGAGCAGAGACAGCAAGTCGAGCAAAATATGGCCAATTTTTAGAAACTCTACTTGGAATCTTTCAGCATGACGCGACAAGGGCCGATTCAAAAATCTCAGTTTCCAAAACCAGTTCTGGTTGGAGAATCGAGCTGTACAACACCTGAGAGTCCACCAGTAAAACCCTTACAGGAGATGGTGAATGAAGCAGTACATCACGCGCTCATCAATCAATCTGGGATCCTGGTGAACACGCTCGATAACCTCATCAAGAAGGCAGTGGATGGATCGATTCCTCAAGAGCCTACTCGAGGTCCTGTATATCTCCCGCCAAAGATGGAGCCAAATCAAGTTACTTATGGCACCACAAAGGATATACCGGAAAACTTGTTTTCACACAACCAGGCTAGGGGGCAACAAGATATTCCTGCTGGATACCATCGGACTGCTTATTATGGAGGATATCAGCAGAATTACCCAGGAGGTGTTGCCGATTCAGGAAATTATCAGAGAGAATATCCCAGGCAGAATCGGCTACAAACTCCACCCCTACAGTATCAGCAGGAAGTCCCAAGGGAAGAAGACTTATCGGCCAGGGTTGCAGAAATAGTGAGGGAACAGTTTGGGATAAAGCCAAAGGAGCAAACATTTATGTATCGGCATCCATATCCCAAGTGGTTTGACAGGGTGCCATTGCCACACCGATACAAAAGCCCAGATTTTTCCAAGTTCTCAGGGCAGGACAGCATATCTACAGTAGAGCATATTAGCCGATTCTTGGCACAGTGTGGAGAAGCATCGGCTGAGGAGGCTCTAAGAGTTAGGTTTTTCCCCTTGTCATTGTCTGGATCGGCCTTTACATGGTTCTCCTCATTACCGCCGAATTCAGTTCAGGGATGGGCCGATCTAGAAAAACAGTTTCACAAATACTTCTTTGCTGGAATCCATGAGATGAGACTGACAAATTTAACATCGGTTAGGTAGAGACCAGACAAAACGGTGCCGGAATATGTCCAGAGGTTTCGGGACGTTAGAAACCGATGTTATAGCTTAAATCTGAGCGACGGACATCTAGCCGACTTGGCTTTTCAGGGTCTCTTAGCGCCAATTAAAGAGAGATTTTCATCACAGGAGTTCGAGTCCCTGGCGCACCTGGTACAGAAGGTATCGGCTCATGAAAGCCGATTTTAAGAGGCGAAAAAGGATAAATATCAAAGAAGGGTTGCTCAGGTACAGGTTTATTCATCGGACTCAGATGATGAAGAATCCGATGCTGAAGTCAGATTGGTGGAGTGGGCTAGGAACAAGAAATCAGTATCATGCCCGTGGGTGAAGGATATCGGCAAGGAGGAGCGATATGACTGCGACATTAATAAAGCCGATAAAATCTTCGATTTACTGTTACAGGAGAAACAGATACAACTTCTACCAAATCACGTAATTCCATCAGCCGAAGAACTGAAGAAGAAGAGATATTGCAAGTGGCACAACACAATATCGCACCACACCAATGAGTGCAAAGTTTTTCGGCAACAAATTCAATCGGCTGTTGAACAGGGGAGGATCAAATTTGAAGACAAAAAGCCGATGAAAATAGATGGACATCCATTCCCTGTGAATATGGTTTATGCAGGATCATCAAGGGATCAGGCTGATGGAGGAAAGCGTTGGGGTAAGACAAGAATTACTTCATCGGACCTAATAGAAAAATATTCAAGCCATGAAGAACAGTGGAGTGAGCTAGACAGTGAAAGATATAATCCGCATTGGGATTGCCCTTTTTCAGGTTCTATTGGGATTAGGGTATGAGATTGCCCTGAGTGCAGTAATATGGGATATCGGCATGATCAGCAGGAAAGGTTTTCGCAGGATCGGCTGCCTGGGAAAAGAGCATCGGTACATAGCCGATTAGGACCGATCCACAAAGAATTCTTTGAAGAAAATGATGAAGAGGAAGTACATGAAAAACAAATCCAAAATCCTTAGTGGTGTCCTAGTGGAATATTTACAAAAAATCAGAAAAGAAGGGCACAGCGGTTACGGCACCGGGAGCAACAGGAAGAGCAATGGCGGGACTACAAGGAAGCCGATCATCGTCACAAGAGGACTAAGCGGGTATGGCGCATGAAGAAAAATGACGATGAGGTTGGTCCATCGGCTCTAGTAGACATGGTTTTCTTTCTACCTAGGGAATACAAAGTGTTTTCATCTGATGAAGAGGGCGATGAGGAGATGTTTGCTTAGTTGACGCTGCGACCCGATCAAGCTATATTTGATAAGCGTGAAGAATCTAGTCATCGGCATTTGAAGCCATTATATATTAAGGGCTTTGTGAATGGGAAGCCGATGACGAAGATGCTAGTTGATGGGGGAGCAGCTATTAATCTAATGCCGTATGCCACGTATCAGAAGTTGGGGAAAACTGCCGAAGATTTGATAAAGACAAATATGGTGTTAAAGGACTTCGGCGGGAATTCATCGGAGACGAAAGGCGTGTTGAACGTGGAATTAACAGTGGGGAATAAGACATTGCTTACCACGTTTTTTGTTATCAATAGAAAAGGATCATATAGTTTACTCCTCGGCAGGGATTGGATTCACGCAAACTATTGCGTGCCTTCGACGATGCATCAAAGTCTGATACAATGGCAGGGAGATCAAGTCGAGGTAATCCTAGTAGATCAATCGACCAACATTGCGATGACTGATTTGCCGATCTGGGAAGCCGATGGTATCGATTGTTTATCTGGAAAAGTATGGGAAGGGGATTATCTTAAGATCACCAGTCAGGAGATACAGCCGATCCGGCAAGTCGGCTCGAAACTATTACTCTGATGGGCACCATTGAAGACTTTGAAGGGAAGTTAGGACAAGGTTTCACGTCGGCCGATGATTTGGAGGAAATTGATATAGGACCAGGAGATAGGCCGAGGCCGACGTACATAAGTAAAAAATTATGTCCTGAACTCCGAGAAGAATTAATAAAATTGTTGAAAGAGTTTCAAGATTGTTTTGCTTGGGAATATCATGAAATGCCAGGGTTAAGCCGATCCATTGTTGAACATCGGCTTCCTATTAAACCAGGATATCGGTCGTTTAAACAAGCTCCAAGGAGATTTAAGGCAGAGTTATATGAGCCAATCAAAGCAGAAATTACAAGGTTATATGATGCAAAGTTTATAAGGCCGTGCCGATATGCTAAGTGGGTTTCTAATATCGTCCCGGTGGAAAAGAAGAATGGAAAATTGAGGATATGTACCGATTTCCGGGATTTGAATAAGGCTACCCCCAAGGATGAATACCCGATGCTGATAGCAGATTTGTTGGTAGATACGGGCATCGGGCCACAAGATTATTAGCTTCATGGATGGCAATGTAGGATACAATCAGATTTTTATGGTTGAAGAAGATATACATAAGACTGCGTTTCAATGTCCTGGAGCTATCGGTTTATATGAGTGGGTGGTAATGACGTTTGGATTAAAAAGTGCCGGTGTGACTTATCAGAGGGCGATGAATTATATATTTCATGATCTCATCGGCTTACTAGTGGAAATTTACATCGACGACATGGTGGTTAAATCCAAGAGTGATGAAAGCCATATAGCCGATTTGCAAAAAGTGCAGGAAAGGGCAAAGAAATACGGATTAAGGATGAATCCCAATAAATACGCTTTTGGTGTATCGGCTGGGCAATTTTTGGATTTTATGGTTCATGAGCGAGGAATTGAAGTTAGTCAACGGAGCATTAGAGCCATTAAGATTACAGAGCCACCAAGCAACAAGACAGAGTTACAGTCATTGATTGGCAAGATCAATTTTGTAAGGAGATTCATATCAAATTTGTCAGGAAGGATTGAATCTTTTACTCCGTTATTGAAGTTGAAAGCCGATCAAGAGTTCGTGTGGGGGGCAGATCAGCAGAAGGCATTCGATGAATTAAGAATTATTTGAGTTCCCCGCCTGTTCTAATTCCGCCACAGAAAGGAGTGCCGTTCAAGTTATACTTATCGGCCGATGAGAAATCCATCGGGTCAGTTTTAATTCAAGAGTTTGAAGGCAAGGAGTGAGTCGTGTTCTATTTAAGCAGAAGGCTTTTGGATGCTGAAACTAGATATCCTGCGGTAGAGAAATTATGCCTTTGTTTATATTTCTCATGCATGAAGTTAAGGCATTATATCCTATCAGCTGAGTGCACGGTGGTTTGCAAGGCCGATGTGGTGAAATATATGCTGTCGGCTCCAGTCTTAAAGGGGCGAGTTGGTAAATGGATTTTTGCCCTAACGGAGTTTGACTTGAGATATGAATCAGCTAAAGCGATCAAGGGACAAGCAGTGGCCGATTTCATTGTGCAACACAGAGGGTTCATGAAAATTATGTAGAGCCGATCCCGTGGACTTTGTTTTTTGATGGATCGGTTTGCAAGCATGGATCTGGTATTGGCTTGGTCATTGTATCGCCTTGGGGGGCAAGTTTTGAGTTTGCTTTTACAATTAAACCCTATCGGACTAATAATCAAGCGGAATACGAGACGGTATTGAAAGGATTTCAACTCTTAAAGGAAATCGGGGCCGATGTCGTAGAAATTGTTGGGGATTCCTTATTGGTGATCAAGCAACTATCTGGGGAGTATGAATGCAGGAATGATATTTTGAGGTCATATCATGAAGAATGCAGAGATTTATTGAAGGATTTCAGGATGGTATCACTATCCCTAGAGAACAGAATTTAGAAGCCAATGATCTTGCGCAAATTGCTTCGGGAAATCGGCTGAATAAACAGGTTGAAGTTGAAATAGCCGATAATGATATTCAGGATAAGGCCGATGATTGGAGACAGGAAATAATTGGTTATCTGCAAAATCCGTCGCAATCGGTTTCTAGGAAACTTCGGTATAAAGCTACTAAATATGTGCTGCTTGATGGAGAATTATATTATCGGACTTTTGAGGGAGTTCTGCTGAGGTGTCTGAATTTGGAAGAAGCCAAAGTGGTTATGTGCGAAGTGCACGAGGGCGTTTGTGGAACTCATCAATCGGCTCACAAGATGAAGTGGGTATTCAGAAGAGTAGGATACTTTTGGCTGACAATGCTGGAAGATTGCTTCAGGTACTATAAAGGATGTCGAGATTGCCAAAAGTTTGGAAATATACAGCGGGCACCAGCATCAGCTATGAATCCTATCATTAAACCGTGGCCGTTCAGAGGATGGGGAATTGATATGATCGGCCAGGTTTATCCTCCATCAAGTAAAGGACATAAGTTCATATTGGCAGCAACAGATTATTTTACAAAGTGGGTGGAAGCAATTCCATTGAAGAAAGTCACGTCCAAGGATGCGATTGAGTTTGTAAAAGAGCATATAATTTATCGGTTTGGAATTCCTCAGACGATAACTACCGATCAGGGATCTATTTTCGTGTCCGATGAGTTTCAACAATTTGCTGCCAGTATGGGAATTAAGTTATTGAATTCATCACCTTATTATGCTCAAGCCAATGGACAGGCAGAAGCTTCAAATAAGAGTTTGATCAAATTAATCAAGCGGAAGATTGATGAACAACCACGACGATGGCATACTACATTAGCCGATTCTTTGTGGGCCTATCGGATGGCATGTCATGGATCTACTCGGGTGCCACCTTATCAGTTGGTGTATGGACATGAGGCAGTTTTGCCTTGGGAGACTAACATCGGCTCTAGGAGGATTTCTTTGCAAAATCAATTGACGGCCGATGATTATTATAACTTGATGACAGATGAACTCGAGGATTTGGCCCAGAATCGGTTAAGGGCATTAGAGAGGATCAAGGAAAATAAGGCTAAGGCGGCTAGGCATTATAACAAAATGGTGATGAATAAGTCGTTTGCTGAGGGAGATCTTGTATGGAAATTGATTTTGCTGATCGGGTCCAGAGATAGTAAGTTTGGAAAGTGGTCACCAAATTGGGAAGGGCCCTATCGGATTAGTCGTTGTGTGCTTGGCAATGCCAACATACTAGAAGATCTTGGGGGGACGGAGTTTGCTAAAGCGCTTAATGGGAAATATCTTAAGAAATACTATCCGAGCGTTTGGATCAACTTCTGAATCGGCTGGATGCAGCCATCTTCCCGCCAAAGTACCTGGGCCCGAGCGCTGCCTGGGCCCGGGTGTGCCTTCTCCGGGCGCCTCGCGAGGGGCGCCCACATCCACCCCGGGTCCCGGGGGCATTCTTGAGAAGGGGCACTCCTCTGTGCCCGGTCCCGGGGCCCACAGGCTCCATGCCCGGACCCCGGGTCTCGTCCCCAGACCCGGGACGTTTCGCCCCCGGGCCCGGGAGCCACCTCCCTGGTCCCAGGACTCGGACTATGCCCCCCGGTCTCGGGAACCACGGACTTGGCCCCCGGTCCTGGGTGCCAAGGCCGATTGCCGATAGCCCGGGTGCCGATTGCCCGGTCCCGAGGCCGATAGCCCGGGTGCCGATTGCCCGGACCCAAGGCCGATTGTCTTGCTCCCGGGCGCCGATTGCCTTGCTCTCGGGCGCCGATTACCTTGCTCCCGGGTGCCGATTGCCCCGGTCCGGGGTGCCGATTGACTCAAGGGACTCAAGCGGACCAACTCTCCAACAACCTGCATTAATGACGAGGCGATGGGGCCTGTCGCCCCTGTCGCCTGCTCTGCCACGCGTGGGCGTCTCCTGATGGCCCCCTGTGGATGCACGCCTGCACCGTGGACACATGCCTATGCAGTCAGAGACCTTTTGACTTCGGTGGCAAGGACGTGCGCTGTCACATCTCTACGACTTAGCTGCCTGCAGCAGCCGAGCAGCATGACGACTAGACCACCAGACGCGCCGAACCTGCTCCGGCATAGGCTCAGCAGGCAAGATGTGGGCGACTAGACGTTCCTCCAACGTGGCGCAGCAGGTGGCCGCGTGCGTGCGTGTGACAAAGGCAGATGGTAGCTAGCTTCCTCCCAGATGAGATACTTGGCACTGTGGACTCCCCTTAGCCTATAAAAGGAGGATCCATGCCACAGGTCAGGGGGGCTCTCGATCTCTGACTCTAGCTCACTGTCTCACTACTGTTCATCTTCCTCAGCTCGCCCGGTCTCTCTTCTTCCCCGGCTAGCTCCTCAGTACCCTGAGTTCATCTTGTAACAGCATACCACATTCATCTCCACATAGCCAAACACACAGGAGTAGGGTATTACGCCTCCGCGCGGCCCGAACCTATATACTTCCTCCTGTCTTCCTTGTTTGCCATCCATCGTTCCATCAATCCACCGGACGCCGCAGTCGCCTGAGAACCACTCCCCTGGCCGAACCTCAAAGGGCGGTCTCCAGACTTCCCGCCGTCGGATGCGGTCCCACCAGGACGCCCGGGTCACTTTGGAGCGACAGCGCGAACGGCGCGCGAACGCTGCCGCGCGTCTTGAGGCCCAGGCCTTCAGCTCCAACTCCCCGACTGGAAATCGTCGTCCATCGCCCGAGCCCGTTCAGTACGGCTCGGGTTGCCTGGCGCTCTCCCCAGGCCTCCGGCAGGTGCGCTGGCTGGCCAGGTTCCGGCCCAGCTTGCCGGAGAAGTATGACGGCTCCATCGACCCCACGGAGTTCCTGCAGATATACACCACCGCCATCCAGGCGGCCGGTGGCGATGAGAAGGTGATGGCGAACTACTTCCCCGTCGCTCTCAAGGCCCAGGCTCCCTCCTGGATGACGAACCTCCCCGAGGGGTCGATCTACTCGTGGGAGAACCTCTACCACCAGTTCGTGGCGAACTTCCAGGGCACTTTCCCGCGCCCTGGGACCGAGGCGGACCTCCACGCCCTGCGTCAGGGCAGGGATGAGTCGCTGAGGCATTTTCTGCAGTGCTTCAGCCAAGTCCGTAACACTATACCCCACATCGCTCCTCACGCGGTCATCCACGCTTTTTGCTCGGGCTTGCGTGACAAGCGCATGCTCGAAAAGCTGGGCACCCGCAACGTCCAGACCACGGCTGAGCTGTTCAGCCTCGCCAACCTCTGCGCCCGCAAGGAGGAGGCCCGGGCGTGGAACAGGCCACGCCCTATGGCCCCTGACGAGGGCCCTGAAGAGGACGGCAAGTCCTCATGCTCCGCGTCGCGTTAGGACAGGAGGAAGCGCCAGAAGGCCAGGGCGGCCGCTGAGCCCTTCGCCTTGGCCGTTGTGGGCGCCCCCCGGGCCGATGACGCCCGAGGGGACGGCATCAGCGGTAGGCGGCAAAGGCCCGCTTGTGCGCCAGTGGCCCGGAGGTGGTGCACCATCCACGAGATGGACTCCCACGACCTCACGGAGTGCCGTGCCATCCAGAACTTGGCCGAGCAGGTCAAGAAGTTCCGGTAGGAGCGGTAGCAGGCCAAGCCTGATCGAGGTGGATCGGACGGTCCGATCCCTCGCCGGATGGTCCGATCATAGGGACTCGGACAGTCCGATCCCTCGCCGAACGGTCCAAATCCTGCTCCCGACCCGGAACAACAATACAGGGCGCGACCACCCGGACAGCATCGCCCCGGCGGGGGAGGGTACGGGGAAGTCGTCCAGATTCATACCATATCTCAGTACGGGGCCCCCGAGACCCGGGCACATATCCAGAACATCTGAGCCAGGGCCAAGGGTCCCGGGACCATGTCCTGGGGTCCGCGGCCCGTGCTCGACTCTGGGGAGCCCGAACCCAGGCCGCCTCGCCAAGGCGAGGGCAGGTCTTGGACACGGCACCTAGAGTAACCAAGCCCGGGCCCCCGGATCCCGGCATATATCAAACCACATTCCAGTCGGGCCCCCGGGTCCCGGGGCCCCTTGCCCGATAAGGGCGTGGGCCGGGATCCGCCTGCCGGGCCCGACACCGCGGAGCCCGAACCAGGGCAGCCTCGCCAAGGCGAGTGCGGGCCTAGGAACGTGGCGCCCGGAACAACTTCCACATTCTCACAACCATGCGGGGCACGATAACCCGGATAGCATCGCCCTGGCGAGAGCGGGTCCGGGGAGCTCGTCCCGATTCATTCCACATCTCAACTCGGGCCCCCGGTCCCGGGGCCCCTTGCCCGATAAGGGCGTGGCCCGGGATCTGCCTGCCGGGCCTGGCACCACGGAGCCCGAACCAGGGCAGCCTCGCCAAGGCGAGTGCGGGCCTAGGAATGCGGTGCCCGGAACAACCTCAACATTTTCACAACCAGATGGGGAGCCATAACCCGGACAGCTTCGCCCAGGCGAGAGCGAGTCCGGGAAGGTCGTCCCGACACATCCCATATCCAAGCCCGGGCCTCCGGATCCCGGCATATATCAAACCACATTCCAGCCGGGGCCCACGGGGCCCTGGGCCTATATGTGCTCCCGGCCGCGAAGAGCTCGCTCCCTCCTGGGGGAGTTGAGCCCGGGCCACCGGCCCCCATCGGGCCGGGATCGGGAAGCACGCAACAGAAGCATGTGTCCTTCGTCAGCGAGGTACTCCACAATGCTACACCGCGTCGAACCATCCCCGACAGCGGCGCGCTTCGCTCCATGCCGGTTGTAACTAGCAAAGCCTCAAGCGCTATCGTTAGCGTAAGGTTCGGGCCCGATCACTCCAGGTCGGGGATCTGGTCCTCCGCCGTGTCCTTACACGTGCCGGAAAGACTAAAAACCTTCCCCCTGTGGTAAGGCCCCTTCCTGGTGATCGATGTCTCCCGACCGGGCTCGGTAAGCCTGGGAGCATCTTCATAAGTTTCAATCTGTAAAATACACCCTGTAAGTTGCGGTGCGCCCGGGCCAGCGCCGGATTTCTCCAAATCTCAGCGCTGGCCGGGGTGCCCATGTTTATACGGGACCATGGTGGCACCCCTCTGCGCGGTGCCCCGGGTCCCAGCGGTTCCGGTGCCCCCGCTGGCTAGCCTCGGGGTCGGTTTTTCCGGAGGTAGGGGGAGAAATGCTTATGCGAAAATCTTTTCCTCCGCACGGTTGAGACCGTGAGGACGCCTTCGGGAGGTGGTCGACGCCACGATTCGTAGCATGGAACGGACAAAGGAACGAGCCAAATGCTCTCACAATTCACTGTGTGCAGATTAGGCCTTTCCCCGGCGGGCTTGAGTAGGGTGCTCGGGTCAGCGCCCCGGTAACATGCCCTGGGACCGGGGGCCCGAGGTGAATGCGCCCGGGAAAGGCGTTTCCAGGCCCGGACGGTGCTCGGGCCCCATCCCAGATTCACATCCGGCGCCGATTCCCGGCCCGGGGGCTGGCAATGCTCCTGGACCCAGGATTGTGCTCATGGAAACACAGCACCCTTTTCGACTTCCAGATACGTAATCTTATCCTACCTTAAACGTTGCTCAATTTGTATTCTTCCCCTGTTTGTATGGCTAGCCTAGATTCCCGGGGCGGGCTGCGGTGCCCGACCTGGCCAGCTCCTCCCCGGCCACCGCCGAGGTGTCGGGTGCTTCGCTGCCTAATGACCCCGTGCCCGGTCAGGGTTAGTTCCCGAGGGGCTCCCGGCGGGTGCAAAGTCTGTTCCCGTGGCCTCGCTGCGCTCCCTGGGCCAATGGCGCCCGGGGGCACGGAGAGCCCCCGGATCCGGAAGATGGAAGGGGCCGAACCTACGGACTTAATCGCTCCGCCAGGCTCGCGTTCGGTTGCTCGCGGCCCAGGGGACCGGGTTCCCGGGGCGGGCAACCATCGCATGCGCTGCCCCTGGGGACCGAGCTCCCGGGGCAGGCGGCTGCGCCAGGGCCCGGAAAGGGGTCTCAGGCCCAACGGCCGTTTGCGGCTGTTTGCTCTCGCTGTCGGAGGGCACCCGGTACTCGGCGTTCCTGGGCACGGGGCCCCAAACACAAAGCAACCTCCGAACAGCACAATAAGCAAAGGTACGAAAATATAAGCGTGATCATATACACAAACAAATATTTTCTCTTTGTACAAGACAGGCAAAATCGGAATGCAAGCACGAACAAGGCCTGGAGATGTCGTCGCACGGAAGGTCGCTGGTCTTCTTCGGACCGGACCCCGGGCGGCGTCAGAAGGGGACTGGCGTCTCCCTCGGCCTCGTCAGACGTCGGCTCCACAAGGTGCTCGCTGTGGTCGAGGAACCCTGCCTCTGTTGCAGCGGTCTCGACCACGGCCTCTCGCGCCTCCTCGTGAACCACCACGGCTTCCTCGACATTTTCACAAACCCGATGGGGCGCGATTACCCGGACAGCACCGCCTTGGCGAGTGCGAGTCCGGGGAAGTCGTCCCAATTCATTCCATATATCCAGCCCAGGCCCCGGGCACATATCCACCGTATTACGGCTGGGTCCTCGAGTCCCGGGCCCATATTTGTTCCCGGCAAGCAAGTCCAGTAAGCGCAGCAAGTCGCCAAGCTCCACCACTTCACGGCTAACCAGGTGGACCCCGCGTCCCCTCATTTCTTCAAGACGTGGCCCTGTTCCTGCCCGGAGTGGTTCCCGGCCGAGCAATAGGGCCAGGGGCCACTGTCGGCGAAATGGAACTGGGGGTCCCACATTCTCTGGGGACGCGTGGGTCTTCGGCCACATAGGTCCTCCAGGGCACATTCCGCATCGGCGACGGCACACATGCTGCATCTCCATGTGGAGTTGGCTACACAATACCCGTACCATCCGGCATGCCCTTTGGGGGAGGAAGTTCACCTCTACCTCTCAGCTGAGCATGAGCCAAACCATGTCCCTTCGCAAACTTGGCGGAGTACGTACTCTCCTTAGATCGTTACCACCGTGTCATTGGCTTGGAGCTGCGGCAAGCTCGTGGGCACATCGCTCACTTGGAGCGCCTCATTGAGCCTTATGTCCGCATGGGCCAAATTCCCCGCATTGAGCTGTATGGTGTGGAGAATGTTGCTGCACCTGCCCCTGCTGTGGCACCTAGCCCTGCTGCTACCCATGCTCCCGCACCTGTGCCAACACCGTTGCCGGAGCCGATGGTAGTTTTAGCGCTGCCTGCTAACCCGGTGCCCCGCTCAGCTGCTCCAACTCGCGCTACACGCATGACAGCTGCAGAGTATCGTGGCCTCTTCAAGCCAGTTCAGTCTGAAAGCTCACGATCAGCTCAGCGACGTCGGGTCACGCCCCTGCTCCACAAGGAGGTCCTACTGCAGATGAGGGGATTATGAGCCAATTGTACCCACTTCGCAGATGAAGAGATGCAGCTGGCCTTTGAGCCATTTGACTTCCCTGACTTCCCCACTTTGGTGAACAAAGCCATTGGATGGGAGCACAAGCACCGTGGCGTAGTGGAGTCCCGCAAACGTAAGTGGGCTGCACGCAAGCCGGCGGGAGGAAGCTCCTCGCAGCAGCACATGTGGCGTCCCGCAACGGTTCGGCCGCCGGCGCCAGCACCGGCAAGGTATCCAGCGCCACTTCAAGCAAGGCCACAGCCACCAGCCCCTCGTGTCCCTCAGCCGCCACCTCGCCCGGCTGCACAACAAGCTACCGACTTCAGGCCTGTAGACTGCTACAATTGTGGAGAGTACGGGCATTACTCCAATCGGTGCCCGAAGAAGGTACCCGGTCCAGTTCAGCTTGCGCCTCCCCGTGCTCCAGCCGGACCAGCAGCATGTGGGAGAGGCCGTGGAGCACCACCAGCCCGCAACCCAGCCCCCAAGCCTGCTTAGAACCTGGGCCCAGGGGCAGGGTTAATCATGTGACCGCCGAGGAAGCTCAGGATGTGCCTGATGTGGTGCTTGGTATGTTTCTCGTGAACTCAACCCCTGCCATGGTTTTATTTGATTCTGGAGAATTCACATTCTTTTATATCCAAGAGTTTTGCTGCAAATCATCAAATGAAAGTTGACACCCTAGTTAACCCAATGATAGTACAATCCCCTGGGTCAGAGTTGACAACAAAACTAGTTTGCACCGACGTGACCATTGTTATCAATGGTAATAAGTTTTTGGCAAATCTGATTGTGCTTGGGACACAAGGTTTAGATGTGATACTTGGGATGGATTGGCTCTCCAAGCACAAGAGTTTGTCTCTAATAGAACCGTACCCTCTCTTTCTCTTCTCAACAGCCTTGTTGGTAGGGAATTAAGCCAGGTTCCGGTAGTTTGTGAGTACCCTGACATCTTTCCAGATGAGTTACCCGGTATGCCACCTGACAGAGACATGGAGTTCGTGATAGAGCTGCTGCCCAGAACAGCCCCAATATCCAAACGGCCCTACCGGATGCCACCTAATGAGCTAGCTGAACTGAAGGAACAACTTAGAGGAGCAAGCTGAACAAAGGATTCATTCGGCAAGCACATCACCATGGGGATCTCCTGTGCTGTTCGTAGAGAAGAAGGATCACACTCTCAGGATGTGCGTCGACTACCCGATCGTTAAATGAGGTTACCCATCAAAAAACAAATACCCGCTGCCCCGTATTGATGATCTTTTTGATCAATGAGTGGGGCACGTGTATTCTCAAAGATTGACTTGAGACTAGGGCTACTTTCAGCTGAAAATCACGACCCGATGATATCCGAAGACAGCCTTCACCACACGTTACGGTTTGTATGAGTACACCGTAATGTCCTTTTGGACTAACTACATGCCCGGCAAGCTTCATGACTTGATGAATAAGATTTTTATGGAGTACTTGGATCAGTTTGTAGTAGTCTTTATTGATGACATCCTCATCTACTCGAAGAGTGAAGAAGAGCATGAAAGGCACCTACTGTTGACGCCGAAAACCGCCGGGTGTGCCGAAAAGCTTGCTGACGATCTGGTTCGGCGTCTGGTGACACGCGAAGGCCTGGGAGATCTGCTTAGCTCCAGTGCAGGTCCTAAAGTCTTGAGGTTCGCGGGCGTGCCAGTCAATTTGACCTCGCAATTGACAAGGAGATGAAGAAATTAGATTACTGATCCAATCGGCCAGTAAGCCGATACGGATCCCTTCCAGCCGATCGCCGCTATGCTCGTGCCCGGGTTCCCGCCTGTACTCGCGCCCGGGTCTCGTGCTCGGGTTCTCGCTCCCGGTCCTCGCTTGTGCTTCGTTGCCCGGTCAGCAGCAACTGCACATCGGCTATCGGCGATACGGGCTGATGTTAGGCTCCTTGTAGCCGATGGCCGACTGGCACCTGTGTATCGGCTAGGAACACGATACGCGCTATGAGCAAATAGACCAAGATGTCAGTATAACATGTGCATCGACTAGGAGCCGATTATCAATAGATAAGCAAAAATAAGTAAGGCTAGCCGACTGCCGAGGAAACACATATGCATCGGCTAGAAAACCGATGATAATATAGATGACCAAAATAAATAAGATAATACAGTCGCTTTATAGAAAGATAACCTATCGGCTAAGCACTCCGATAGAACATCGCATATA
>RYFJ01003084.1:0-81538 GCA_003991445.1 Oryza meyeriana var. granulata | reverse complement strand
GACGCAGGCTGAGCGAACGCTCTAGCAAACAAACCCTCAAACAAAATCGCCGAACCACAACGTTTCGTCACCGCCACAGCAGACGTCGTAGGCAGCCGTAACCCTACTGACACGGTCCAGCGGCCTGATCCACCAGCCCACCCGAGATCGCAAGGATAAAAGCCATGCACCGCTGCCGCATTCAGCAGCACCAACAGTCCGCAACACACTCTACTGACAGCACAACTTCGCCCAGCGGCAGTCTCATCCACCTCAAACGACGTGACGCCGGCTCTAGCTGCAGCACCGGACAGTCAAGCCACACGTCACTCGAAACCACAACAACGGCAACGTCTAAAAAGCGAAACGCGCGCACAGCCAGGACCTCCAAGACCATGCGCCGCCTTCAGCAAGACATTAAGCTCCGCGCCGAACAAACGAGAAAGCACGAGCAACCCAACTGGATAGACTAGAACAGGCAATTACGCCTCCACTACGAACGCGTTTCGCCGCGTAGTCGAGTCGGAGTCTCATGAAGCCACGATTACCGGCTTCACTCAGGAGCTACAACAATTCGACTGCCGTCAAGTTTCAAGCCTACAGCATCAACAAAATACGATAGCAGAACGAATCCGCAGTCCTGCTCACGTCTTACACTCTGGCGATTCGAGCTAGCTGGGAAATTCAGAAATCATGGCAACTACCTCCAAGTCGCTTTAAACCGACTCCAACCCGAACATGGCTAGTAGACTTCCCAAGCAATCAATCGACCTCCAGGAAACCCGGAAACGCTCATCGCCAATTCTAGGAACATACGACAGCCATCTTCGCAGTACGATTATATCATTGCATCAACGAAGAACGACTCTCTCTGCACTTCTCAGAGTAGTTTCTAGAGAAGAACTCATCCCAAACGTCAAGCGGATGAGCGTCGTCATCGCCGCTTTCGAAAAGGAGTCAAAGACACCTCGTTCCATCGACAAATTCACGCCGGAAGCTCCCAACTCTGTCAAGGCCCTATTCGACATGCAAACAAGTACGCCGACTCGGCCCACTTGTTGCCGAGGGGGGGCCCTCATGACAACAATCACCCTGACAGAAGAACGGCACGACACGACAACGCTCCAGTCCCGACTAAGCTTGGAAATCCAAACGCAAGTCAGACGCCATTTTGGCCAGTTCGGTCCACGCACGCCTTCGCGCACCTTCAACAAATGAGGATTATCAGAACAACAACACATGCTCGGGGGCTCACCAAGCTCAAAACACGAGATGGCATCCCCCACTCCCAAATACCGAACAAGCTAAGTCGCTTTCTGATAAACATCTCCTCACTCGGCCTTTGCTATGCTACAGCGCTCTACACCTAATAGGTGTATAAGACTGCCGCATTTACTTTTTTCCGTTTTTGCTCTTAAATGATTACCAAAAGTACCGAGTGAGCATAAAATCTCATCCGGGATGAAAACTCTGCTCATGTAAGACGAACCTCAGCACCAAAACGCGTGCCTGCGAAAGAGCCATGAAGCCAACTCCCGACGCTAGGCTATGACTAGCGCGGCAAGTGCTTAAACGTAAGTTCAACTACTCGAGGAAATTAATATCAAAAGAGAAGAACACGATTACATACATTGAAATACGATTTTATTTCGGTAAATTATTTTCATCATCAGATGCTACTCATCCGATTATTTTTATATTGCAGGCCCAGCTCCGGATATGCGTGACAGGAACTCAGGGCTTCGCAGCCTATGCTCCTACGCTCGGGGCTGGACAAGTCTTGCCGAAATCATCGGCATGCTCCATGAGGGCTACTTACGAGTTACTTCGCCAGTCGGGACGTCATCTTCCCCGACTACGCCTCCATGGACTAACCAGATCGGCCCCTGGCCAGTCGGGCTGTGTACCAATCGGTCAAGTAGGGTACGCCCCATGAGGGTCGCCCAGCTCCGAATCCTACCTAATGCCTAGGTTCGGGTACCTTATTTGGCCGCAACTCGGCAGGTTGGGTACCCCCAAGGCTCGGCCAGACCGAATCCTATGCTAATGCAAGATTCGGGTGCTAGCTGGCTATAAACTCTGTGGAGAGGGTACGCCCCATGATCACCAGCCGAACCCTCTGGCTAATGCAAGGTTCGGTACCTTGTTCGCTACCCAAGTCGAGAGACTTATATCGTCAAAGCTGCATCCGAGTCTCATGCACTGTGTCACCACCTTGAGGAGGGCAAGCAATCCTTGCATTATACCTACTCAGGCTACGTGGCAACCAGTTTGCATCCAGAACGTAAGTCGAAAAGGGCTGCGAATAAGGATTTCTTGGCTGATTGCGGTTACCAACACAAAAAACTCATACCTACATTGCGATGGATGATTACTTCCCTAAGCTATGCTGGATAGTCGGCTCAGGCCGGCCTTATTTGTAGCAGCACCAGATATGAGTTCCTACGTTGCATCTCCATGTGGCCGCCCGCAGCTGAGTGAAATTAATAGCGGGTGCTACCAACAGGAGCCGATGAGGTAAACAGATATGCTTCCATGAGAGCCTTATTGCTAAACATATATGTTTGGCGGTATCTGTCTTATCCGCCAGGTCTCGGATACATCTTACAAGGCATCACAGCTCGTCTCCGTCATTGAAATTGGAGATCAGGTATCTCTCTCCGAGTACACCTAACCACGTAATGGATTTATTTTTCATACAGTGGTACTCGCCTATATGCCGTCGTGGCCACCAGTTACCTATGAGCAACATTACTCCAGCCACATGACGCTGAACGAGTCTAACTTCGAGTAGAGCCACTATCGCGGAGAGAGACTATAAAATTCTCATTCCGCTGACATGATGCGGAAGAGTCTAACTTCCTAATGGGACGCCATCGGGAAAGCACTATAAACACCTTTTCCGGCTGACACTGATGCGACGAGTCTAATTTTCGAGTAGTATACTACTCGGAAAGACTATAAACACCCTTTCGCAGAGGGGATGACATGACGCTGAAGAGTCCCATATACGAGTAGCATCCTACTCGGCAAGACTATAAACGCACATTCCGACTGACATGAAGTCGAAGAGTCCTATAATACGAGTAGTTTCCCTACTCGGCAAGACTATAAATCATATTCCGGTTGACATGATACCGAAGAGTCTCATGTGTACCAGTAGTAATCTACTCGGAAAGACTACAAGGTTAAAGATCTTGACTTCATGTTTAATTGTTTTCACAATAAGCACAAAGTCGGGGGCTACACCCTAATAGGTGCGCCTATTCGGCGCACACTATTCCAAACATCTACATCAAGACCTTCATAGCCTCGCTGCCAGCTGACATGAAGCAGGACTCGGAGAAGCAGCACTCAGACAAAGAGTACTCGGGAGCAATGCACTCGGGAAGACTTCACCGTGGAGGAAATGAGCACTCGGCATCAGCTGTGACTCAACTATGAAGGTCTCGGGGCTACTGTGGGTGCCATGGCCCCGGGTACCTCATGACAAGCATATGGCCACTCGGATAGAGGATGGGCCTAGCCTTGTAATTAGAGATATAGCTAGATTCGGCAGGCTTCGCCTTGTATAGAAAGGAATATACAGTTCTAGTCGGGTACGTTATATCTCTAAGGGGAGATCTCCTAGTCGTAATCCGATGGGGACTCCTACCTTGTAACCTTGTCTCAGTATATAAGGGGAGGCAGGGCGCCCCATGAGGGCAGAAGAGCTCATAGAAGCACACGGCCATACAGTTCATCAGAACTACCACCGTATATCCTCAAAGGAATACATACAAACTGGACGTAGGGTATTACCTCACATCGAGGGCCTGAACCAGTATAAAATTTCCTTGTGTTCCTTTGCAATCCACCGAGTTTCCATCCGCCGAGTAGCCCCATATATTTATTGCCGGTGTAAAACATCGACACCTGTGTTTTTGACATATCGAAAACTATTTTGAATAAAAACTTAATTGCGGAATTTGGCTCTTAATTGAATTTTCGATATGTGTACCAATCTGTGGATCTCAAAATTTTCCTAGCGTCAGCTCAAAACATCCCTCCAAAAATTCTTCATTTTCCCCTAATTTCCAAAATCAAATTTAAATTCTAATCTGAATTCAAAATTTCCAAATAAATCCCAGAACAATCTTTGGAAAAATAACAAGGGTAACTGTTCATCCAAGCCGCCTTTTCTATGTTTCTCCCCGGTCCGCTTCCCTTTCTCTCCTCTCCTTTCCGCTCGGCGCTAGCCCACTCGGCCCAGCAGGCTGTCGCATGGCCCAGCTCGCCTCGCTGCCCTCGCCCATGCGACCGCGTACGCGCGCATGGATTAAAACTCCCATGGGCCCTACCTGTCAGCGACTCCAAGCCTGCTCACCCGTCCTCCTGGCAGCCCACGTGCGGGTGGCCACGTTTTTCTTCACATGGGCCCCACTTGTCAGCTCCTTCTTCCTCCTCTTGCTCGCCTGCTCGTTCTCTCTCTCTTCTCTCCCGATCTCTCTCGTCTCTTCTCTAGCTGTGCGAAGCTTGTCGATACCTCCATGTCTCGCGTGTTATAAATGTATGGAGCCTGTCGTCAACCTCGCCATCACATCCATCTGGTGCAAAACCCGCTCCACCTCCCATCGCGAGCTCGAGTTAAAAGCCGGCCATGGCTGCCGCAGATTTTCCTCATCGATGCGCCCCAAAAGTCAAAGCACTCACGTCAGCCATCGTCCCATCGCTTCGCCGTCTCCTCCGCGCCCCATTTTCCTCCTCTGCAGCGCTGATGATGCCTCCCTCCGTCCCTTCCTAGCCAATCCGAGCCATTCATTGCATTCCGCCACCACATCCTATTTGCCATGGCTCGCCGCTGTTCGCAATATCGCCTTCGGCCGCCACCCGCCGTCGATCTCCTCCACCATTCTCCCCCTTCCCCAGGCCATGCCAGCTTGGCATGCAGCATGGGTGTCGTGTCAGCTGGCGTGGACCACCTCGGCTCGGCCGAGGCAGGCCTGGCTGCCTAATTCTAGGCCGACCCAATTCCCTTTGCCCCGTAGGCCACAGCCCACCTCAGCCCTCTCTCTCTCTCTTCTCCACTGACAGTCCGGCCCCACTTGTCAGCCTCTGCGCCTATTTCTTTTCTTTTCCTGAATATTTTTAATAGTTTTCCTATACATAGAAATTGATTTAAACTTCAAAAAATCATAACTTTTAAACCGTAACTCCGTTTGAGCCCATTCAACTCTCAAAATTTTTTCTAAAAATGAGATCTACACAATGGAACTATTAGTTATCTACGATAGGCTTTGATTATGTGTGTTTTTGTTTTCTTTTTGTGACACGTAGAGACCTGTACCGAGGAGTCGCCGTTCATGGATTACGTCGAAGAACCATAGGACACTACCAGAAAATGCTATTTTTGTGAGGGTGACGAATTTTCGTGAGGGTTTTTGATGCACCCTCACGAAAATCACAATTTTCGTGAGGGTGCAACAAAAACCCTCACGAAAACATATTTTCGTGACGGTGCTTGACCCACCGTCACGAAAATTGTGATTTTCGTGACGGTGCACCGTCACGAAAATAATTTTCCCCTCACGAAAATAGCGTACAGTGCCATCTACCTCACTCGGACAAGAAAGCACTAGACCAACCGGTAGCGTAAGTATTTCACATGTAATTATACCCGCACCAAAGCACCGGATCCCGTTAAAACTCCGAAGTTAAGCGTGCTCGGGCGGGAGGATGGGTGACCTCCTGGGAAGTCCTTTTTCGTGAGGGTGAGCACCCTCACGAAATACCGGCCGGGTGGTCGCGTAATTTTCGTGAGGGTGAGCACCGTCACGAAAATATTTCGTGACGGTTAACCCTCACGAAAAGGGCATTTTCCTGGCTTCTGATTCGTGAGGGGATTTTCGTAAGGGTATTCCTATTTTCGTGAGAGTATTTTAACCCTCACGAAAATTCCAAATTCTGGTAGTGAGAGCAGAAGCAAGGCAAGTCACCTCTTGACCATATTGAACCCATGTTTTAAAATTATCTTATTTGTGAAATACACATATTTAGGAACACGTTATTTCGGCCGCAGTTCGCAAGACGAATTTGTCGGGCCCAACCCATGTGCCGCATAGTACCTTTCCTTGATTAAACTGATTACCCTGCCCCTTGTAGCTGTTGTCGTCCTGGTACTCATACCCTCAGTACGAGTATCGACGACACCTTTATTTCATATAAAACTTGACAAATGGGAACTTAGGGTTGCAAAAGGTTTTAAACCTCGGTACTTGTGGTCGAGTAATTTGCGAACTAAAATTGTTTTATAAAATCCGGTCATGGGCTGTTGCCGCCTTGTGGCTTTGACTTCACATGGCATATAAGGACTGTTTCCTTGGGGAATTGCACTGAACATAATATAGTACGACCACACGGGTGGAATGGCATGCCCATGGCCGAGTAATTAGTGTTTCTAGGATCGTTAGGCTGCTAATAGAAAAGGAGTCGCTAGGGTGCCAAAAGGGTAATATACCCGTGACCCTGGGTACAGGAAATGGGTTTCCTGGTACTTGGTCTAGGGACCCTTCTATAGGGCAATAGGCTATCTTGGACTTGCTTTGGAAAAGCCTTATCACGAACCTCCCCACTTTGCCACTATGGGAGTAAGCTTGCGTCATATGGGTAAAGCTTGCACCATTTGCAAATGTTATAAACTGTTCGAACAGTCGTACCCACGGTTATGGGTGGATGTGAAGTGATTCCTCTAGCGTAGTTTTGTTTGCAAATGTTTGTGAAATTGCCTACAGGTTGGGAATCATTACCTGAATCGGTCTGTGTGACCGATGGAAGACATGAGTGGTCGAAAATGGGCCTGTGTGACCCAGGGTGTTGAGTGGCACCATAGTTGAGGTTGTTGAGTTATGTGAATAATGTTTAAATGAGAAAAAGGAGAATATACCTAAATGGAGGTACTATTGGAGAGTACGCTCCTAATTGGAATTGTGACAAGTTCCTGACTTGTGGAATGGTTCGAGACGCGAGTCTCTTCCAAAATAACTTAATTGTGGTGGGTTGTTGCAAAGCAACTCACAGAATGGATTAAGGCGTAATCCTCTTTCCGACGACTTAAAAGAGCACACGTAGAATTTTTTCAAAACCAAAACCTTGCGAAACCTTGCTTTCAAAATAAACCTTAACCATCTTTGCTAAGCCTTGCATACCACTTTATTTTCGTGACTTGTTTAGTACCTTGTGTACTCGCCCCCTCTATCTTCCCCCTAGAAACCATTGAAGACGAAGATCCTACTCCTCGATGGATATTTTCAAAACCAAGACAACTACGAGGAGTTTTAGGGTTTTAGTCTAGGCCCTAAGCTTTGCTTGTGGATAGTAGGTCTATCCGTAGCTTCTGCTGGCATCTTTTGTAATGTGTCATTGTACATCCGGGTTCTGTCCGAGGTTATAACCTATGTAAGGACTCTATTAGAATAAATAAAACAGGTTTGGCAATGATCCACCGATATCCTGTATGTACCAGCTGGTCTTCTGGGACTGGTACAGTTACTGGAGGTAAAGATGTTCCGCTCCTGTTGGCCTATATTAGTCAACAGGAGAGGGGCGTTACAGCAATATACTGGATTCGGTTTTGAGCTCAGTTGCAAAGGTGTGAAGAAGATAAGGAAAGCATCTATCTAGCATGATGGAATCTAGAGACGACGATTATACAAATATTTATTAATCATGGATGGAGATTTAGTAATAGAATTACTTCCTGAATAATGTTTTGGTCGTATGTTATTATCTTCTTTTATTTTCGTATATGCAAACAATGTAATAATTGGTTGTAGCTTCTGTTGAAGTAAAGTCTGTGATTACCCATTATGTTAAAAAAAAAGTGTGGGCTGGAACCGTTGGTTCATCCATCAGAGAGGAGTAAAAAGAAAAAAAATCTAGATTTCCTATGATGCCATATAGGAAAACATATATCAATCTACACGACATAGTACCATGATGTGTTTTGATTTGAGTATATCGCATTGTGAGTACAAGAACATAAATATATGTGTGTTTGAGTACAACAGCTTGAAAATTGAGCGCATCGACACACTAAAATTGGTACATGGGTACATTCCGGTACAAGAACTTATGCACCGATGAACTCCTAGGAAAAAAAACAACATATGCACCGATGCAATAACTTTATTAAGTGCCTTCTTAATTAAAAGAGGTGATATGTGTAGTAGGTTTTTTTTACAATAGCATGGCTTTTTTGGGGGTTTTGATTAAGAGTCCAGACAGAACCTTTGTCAACAATAGAGTATTCTGAAACAAATTTTGCCAACATATAAATTAAAGCCACATACAGACAGTTCTGCTGGAAGCTAAACTCACAACCAATTATTGTGTAGTCCTAAGGGGAGTTGAATTGAAAACTATATGAAGTGCGGCAAGTGAAAGGAAAAAAGGTAAATGTGGATTGTTATTATCGCTGTTAACACAACCCTTCCTGCTATTCCTTCAGGATTATGAAGTTTATTATTATTATTTGTTAAGAATAACCCATATAAGGAAACACCACAGAAAATTTCTGATCCTCGATTCTACTTTATGAACAGTCATCCATAGGGATTCAATGTCCATAAGAAGTCGATTAAATTTGCTAAAATTTCCACATGCGCGGATACATAAAGTCGAAGAATAATGTAAAATCTTGCATAAATTTATTCTTTTTCTATTCCAAGCCGTAACTGTTAATCTCTTTTGCTTCTGACAATCTATTCTCATCTCTTTTGCTGATGTCAATCCCTGCCCTTTAGATGATCTGGCGGTACAGCTGGCCTAAAAGCGTGATAGTTTTTTTCCCCAACTACACTTTTTTTCTTCCCCAACTACACTTTTTTTCATTGTTCACGATAAGGCTTCCACTTAATTGTTCCCAAGGAACCTGTTGCGTACAACTTCTGAACTACACAGCATTATGAGTCCAGAAAGCAAAACGTTGTAGATAGGATGACCATGTGATGTAAGAGGCTAGATAGATAGTATGTTTATAAGAGTCTACTGACCTAAAAGAAACGAGCAATGCTTGTCTGCTTTGTCGAAAGAAAACAGTTCTTCAACACTTTTTAGCACAGTAAAATTTTAAGTTGAGAGAGGCTTAGGAAAAGAGATATATCTAGCCTACAAAGTTTTCGTAAAGTGCAAGTCTCTTTTCAAAAAGACGGTGAACAGAATCATAGGGTTCGCTTATAGGTTTGCAGGGTCGTGGGTGCAGGGTTAATAAGTTCTGGCTGGAGCAAGATTATCCGGTTTATGTCACTAACACAGAAAAACGGCATCACTGCTAGTTCAGAATCGGCATCACTGCCAGTCTAAAAACTGGTCGTATGGAATCAGCAATGGTTTGTTTCAAAATCAGCGGTGGTAATTAGTATCACTGCTTGGTAGATTGTCAGCGCATAAAATTACTTCCTCCGTCCTAAAATAAGTGACCACCTTAGGAGAGATAAAACTTAGAATCTATTGTTATAAATAGGCTGGCTCTCCTTTCTATACTCCTAGATATTGTTGCTATAAATCGGTTGTGTTGATAAGAAAGATGCCGGTCTATATGTTCTCAATGCGTTGTCAATCTATCAATTCATTGTTATGCTTTCGTGGTATCAGACACCTCCTGATCCTCCTGCTTCTGCTCTCTTCTTCGCTAGCGCCTCTCTACTGCACCTCCATGTCCGACTCTCCAACCGGATCTAGTTCGATTGCGACGACCGTCTCCACCACCGTCGTCGTCCCTACCTCGACCCCAACCACGTCCTCTATAGATGCGATCACATCTTTGTTCTCCTTCTTGAAGGCAACTGAGCTATGGCCGCTGTTCACCATACAACCCTTGGCCTCGGCACGCCTTTACCCGATGGCACCGACTCTATGGCATCCGTTGCCTCCGCGGCCATCTGGCCGGTCCTCTCCACCCGCGCGACTATGCTGCCTACATCCCCTCATCATGACAACCACGCTCATCACGGTTAGCGCGCCCAACGCACCTTCCTTCTTCATGCCGCCGATCGTCACAACGACTGCTCTCATTACGACTAGCACACCTACGTTCTTCACACCGCCGATTGCCATGACGACTGTGATCACTGTGGCAGGCACACCACCCAACTTCTCCATGCCACCTTTCTATGGCGCCACACCTTGTGTTCTCCATGTCACACCTGGAGTTCAGCATGGCGTCGCCTACCCTAAAATCGACAGCGAGGCTATCACAGTCCTTCATGCACAGGCGATCGCCCTCATGAAAGTGAAGGCCCTCGTCCCGGTTGGCCTCGATCTCGCTGCCTCTAGCTTCACCAAATGGCGTGGTCTCTTTATCATCACATTCAGCAAATACGCCCTTTCCGACCATGTAACACCCTAAATTATCCTCAGATAAAAATAAATGAGACAAAGGAATTTTAGAAATTAAATTAAAAGCCTCAATGAGTGAAAAAATAAAAACAGAGGAAAATCTATAGAAAAATAGGCTTGAAAATAATTTTATAAAATTCTTTGCGTAATCATCTATTTTCTGAAATTTTCTAGGATTTATTTGATTAAAGGAAGTATTTTTGGTGAATTAAACAAGTCTACAGCATTAAAATAAAAGAAAAAGATTTTAAAAACCCTCTTCCCTGTGCATGGGCCGAATCCGGCCCGTTACTGTGCACTTAACGCCACCCCCCTCACGTGTGCGGCCCACGGCCTGTGGCCGCCGCTTCGTCGTCAAGATTGAGACAGAGTCCCTGTGCTGCTTCGCGCCGCCGCCGTGAATCCTGCCCCGATTCGGCCGGCCCGAGCGTGGATTCCTCAAATTTCTTGAGGGGTTTTTATCTTCTCATCTCCCTCGTCCTTTTTCCCCTAAAATCGTGGGGATTTAATCCCGGAACCGCCGCCGAATCAAGCTCGTTCATCCTCGGGCCTCCGAGCTAAAACCTAATCCACCGCCGTGCTGTATCCGAGCTGGACTTGCCACCCCGCCGCTATATATAGCATCTTCAGACCCCTCTCTATCCGGTGTCACCACCGTCCAAGCTCGAGCAAACCCCTAGTGCCCTAGCACTGCCTCGGTCCAATCCGCAGCCACCGCCTAGCTCCAGCCGAGCCTCGTCGTCGTTCCAGTCCACCCTAGCGCGCGCCGTTGCCTCTGCAGCACTTAGGAGCAGGGCCGCCTTCTCCCGACCGTCGGAAGTCACCGGTGCGCCGTCGTCGCCGTGAAGCTGAAGTGCTCCGCCGCCAAAACCTCGCTGTCGAGACCCCTCGTCACCGTTCGTCGTCGTTTCACCCACGTTAAGGTTTGCCTCTCTCCCCTCTACCCGTTTCGCGTGTCGTTGAGCCTCGCCACGCTGCCGATCGCCGTCGACTATCGGGTTCCGAGCCGCGCCACCGCCGCCATCGCCGGTGTCAACATGGATGCCGTGTCAGACGCCAGCTCAGCCGCGGGCTCGCTGATCGGGATCCAATCCGAGCTGTTGATCGCCTTGTGAAATCTGAGCCATCCGATCTGAGTAGGATTAGATCTAAGCCTTTAATCTCTCTTAAAATCTTAGATCAATCTGGACCACCCAATCTGGCTTCATTAAATCCTAACCGTCGGATTGTCCTATGGACTTCTATGGACCTCGGTGGACCCGGTCTACCGTAGACCAGCACCCTTTCTCTCTCTGTCAGGTAAGCCCCACTGGTCAGCCGCCAGCCTATCCCTCTCTCTCTCCTGTGCTAACATCGTAATTCCTTTTCCCGAATTAAATTAATTCTTAAATGACACAATAAATCAGTTTAATTCTTTTAATAGGCTTTTAAAAGGGTTTAAACTTCTAAAATTTATAACTAATTCATCCGAACTTCGTTTGGGGTGATTCAACTTGCAAAATTCTTTAAAAATCAGGATCTACCCATTAAAAATATAATATGACACTATTCATATGTGTTGATGTACTGTTTTAATTGTTTTTGTTTATTGCCTTTAGCCGCTGACGTTCAAGAAGAGCCGCAGTTTCTCGAGGAGAGTTCCGAGGTTTGTGAGGAGCAGCAAGGCAAGTCACGCAGATTCCTCCACACCTTTGAGCATGTTGTTCCTATGTTTAAAGCTATATTTCCCTTTAACGCTGCATTTATTTTGGAATGTCATTGGGAAAGGGAAACCCAAATCTTTGTTTATGGCCCCTTTGACTTGATTACTGGATATTGTACCTATGGGATGAATATGACTAGCTAGCTTTATTTATTGGTTAGCTAGATTACCTCTAGGACTCTGCTTAGCCATGCTTAGCAAACTCTAGAATAACTTCTTGGCTGTAACACTAATTTTGATTATAATATTTAGTTCACATGAAATGATGATTCCATTCACGACTGTGGTCGTGCAAGGCTAATTTAATAGTCCACTAAAACTTGATTAAAAGGTGGGTTGCGAGCGCCAAGGTTGTGAATGTTGCTGGCAGTGCTCGTGACAGTTAAGGACCGGTTCGCGGATTACTTATTGCAAAGTAACACTCGTGCTAACCACAAGCCAGAATGGGTAATGGTGGGAACCAAAGTGTAGTTCGTTCAACAGGAGGCCCCACAGTGTGTTGTGGCTGTGTCAATAAGACCACCATGGTTACGTCAATAAGTTCATGTCTTGGGCGTTGGAACGTCTCCCTATCGAGGAACCTGATCAACCCAACTGGAGACTGGTGGTCGAATGGGTGGCTCTCTTGTTGTGCGGGTTACATGGAGGGTCTTATCACAATTCCTTTTCAAGGTACCATGGTGGTATCAAGGCGCACAGTGATGTGTTGTGGAGTTGTGTCTTGTGGGTAAATTGGTATATCTCTGGCCAGAGTAAAACTATTCGAATAGCCATGCCCATGGTTAAGGGTGGGCCAAGCAATGTTTTCTGTGATTAGTCCCACTTTACTTCAACTTGACTATTAAATGGTGAAATATGTTTAGCTACAGGTTGGAGTGGTTGGGCCTATATTGTTTTGGTGAGCGGTATAGTGTGGATCAATATTGCTAATTAACTAATGCTTTATTACCCTCTCAAATGTTTTATTAAATGCTTTTATGCAAATTGAGCCATATTATGCCATTCTTTGTTATCCTGTGCACTTGCATATTTGCTATGTGGCTTGCGGAGTATTTTATGTACTCACTTTGCAATCAACAATCATCATTCAGAAGAGTACTTCAGCAAGGAGGACTACTTGGAGGATTAAGCGAGAGTCCCGGTCTAGCTCATGGAGTGGGTTTTGTCACATTATCTTAGTTATTTACCGCTGTTAGAACTTTATTATTTGTGAGGTACCATTCGCCTCTGTAATAAATACTTTCAATATGTAAACAATTATTTTGATTATCAACTATGTCATGTGTGCCTCCAGAATTTTGGATGGAAATTCTGGGCGTGATAGACCATGTCCTCTCCGATGTGTTCTTCTCCAACAACATCCATTGGATTCGGTTGGACTGCCTCGTGCTCAGTTGGCTCTACGGCTCAATCTCTACCGACCTGTTCGAGTCAGACATGAGCCCAGCCAACACTGCTCACCGCGTGTGGCGTGATGTGGAGAACCAATTCCTAGGAACCAGGAGTGCCTCATGTTGAATCTCGTGGTTGAGTTTCACAACTTTGCCTAGGGAGACCTCTCCGTCACATATTACTGCTGGAGCCTAAAGACAATGACCGAGAACCTTGCCAATCTCAGCGAGCCCGTTAATGACTACACACTTAGTGGAGGTTTGAGCAAACAATTTGATCACATGGAAACCCTCCTCCTCATGCAGTGCTTCTTCCAGACATTAGTGGAAGCCTAATAATCAACTTCTCCTTGAGGAGCTCACGAATAAACCCCACCCGAGCAACTCTGCACCCACTATCCTCCTCGTGGTTTGAACTCGGCGCACGACACCGGTTTCGGTAACAACAACTATGGAGGTGGTGCTAGCAGCGGCAGGAATTATAGGAATCGTTGTCACCATGGCAATGGCAACGGTGGCTCTAACGAGGGTGGTGATGGCAGCAATAAGGGCAGTAACACCAACTCTAGTGGCACCAACAAGTCCTAGGGTCTGTAGGCCAGCAGACGCGAGCTGTACATTACCTAGGCTTCCCCTCACAACCCATGGGCTGGAACCATCCAGTCTATAGGTCATGCTCCTGGCTTACTCGGTCCGTGCCCTGCCTGCCAACCATTTGTTGGCGTTGCACCGGCTACTCCTACAGGCGGACTGGGCTTCTTGCTCGTGGCCTAGGGCACCTACTATCCATTCTTGAGGCACGCTAGCTAGGTCAACCCGGCTGGCTTTGTCCAGACGCAGCCACCATCGCATCAAGTTCCCACCGGCTGGTTCATCGGTGCACCGTCACAGTGGGATCAAAAATCCCTCGTCGGTGCCTTCTCCACCACCTCCTTGCTGCAAGCACCGACCAATGAATGGTATATGGATACAGGTGCAAATTCCCACATGACATTTGACACCGGTACCATCTCCACTTCTCATAAACCCAATCCCTCTCATATAATTGTCGGTGATTGTTCCCTTCTTCACATTAGTCTCTCCACAGATTATTAAGAATCTTATATCCGTTCGTCGTTTTGTTATTGATCACTGGTGCTCTAATGAGTTTGACCGCTTTGGCCTCTCTGTGAATGATGTACTTACCAGGAGATTGTAAGGTGCAATAGCACCGGCGACCTGCACCCCTTCTTTTTGGCATCGTCATCACCATCCCCAACCACTGCCCACACCGTAGATGTTTCTAAAGTCCTCTGGCACCTGCCTAGGTCACATCAGTTATGATGCACTCCTATGCCAAACTCATTCATCGGCCATCCCTGCACCCCAAGGCGGATCTTCTGCTTGTCACGCCTACTAGCTTGACCGACACACCCATCTCCCTTTTACTACTTAATTTACTAGGGCTACGACCAATTTTGAACTCATTCATTGTGACTCATGGACATGTCCTGTTCCTAGTGTGTCTGGTTATAAATATTGTTTAGTTATCGTTGATGGCTGCTCTGATTATGTGTGGACTTTTCCTCTCCGCTTTAAATCAGACACTTTCTCCACTCTATCACATATATGTCAGGACCCAATTTTCTAGTACTATCTGTAGTATCCAGTGTGACAACAGTCATGAGTTTGATAATTCGGCCGCTCATACCTTCTTCCTCATTAACGGTATTACCATGCGGATGTACTGTCCCCATACCTTCCTAAAAAAGGGTGAAGCTGAACGCATGCTTTGTTCCCTTAACAACATTGTTTGCTCCTTACCGTTTCAAGCTAGCCTTCTAGCTTCCTTCTGTGTTGAGGACCTCCACACCACCATTCACCTCATGCTTTGCTCTTAGGTGTCTCGATCTTTCGATGAGGGAGGATAACTTCCATTGAGAAGGAACCAACATTAGCGACCCGACTACACAGTCTAAGGACGCCGCGCCTTAGCGATCATTACACCAACTCCACCAAACCACGAGGGTACCCGTTCCTGCAAGCAATCGATAACTAGCAAGAACAAGTTGAAACAAGCAATCTGAATACTCACAAAGGTGGGGTTCCATGACGAGAAAAACATCGATATAACCGATCACGACTTTACCTGGCAAACTAGCGATGCTAAACATTGATCTAAATAAAACCCCAGTGACTCTAAGAGGGTGGCTAACTATTTATAGGGGTGGGAGGATGACCAAGGGGTCCCTAAGGTCATGCTCCACCAGCTTAGGGTACACTCTATATCAGCCCCAGTTGGGCCAGGGTCACAGACGAAGTAAGCCCATAGGTCTATAACAGGTGGCACAACACCTTTTTTCTGTGTTTCCGTCTGACTCGGATTTAATTTTTATATGATCTTAATTCCATTGGAAAGAGGATTCCGAAAGCTTTCCATCAAGTACTCATGGGCCCAAAACGGAGCTCGTATGTAAATTTCACGACCATTTGAAATCAGTGCTCCCTCGGGAGGCTGAACTGGATTCCAAAACGCAGGGGAGTTAATGTCCATCTTTGTATGCATCAAGGGCAACGTCTCCAACTGTATTTTATGTCCCCAAACATGTAGATCACTCCCGAGCATACAAATATATGTATTTCTGATATTATGTAACGTCATATTCACAATATAATTAAATTGAAGCATATTGTGTAACAAGTTCACCTGTTGATATATTATAGGACCAATGGTTGTATTTGTGGTAGTCATGGTCTCACCTCATCAACCGTCACCCAAACAAAACCCTACATCACCATACCCCTTTCTTCGCTCCACATGGTACCCATCCCTCATATGCACATCTCTGTGTGTTTGGATGTAAGTGTTACCCAAACCTTTCCGCCACTGCATCCAATAAACTTTCACCCTGTTCCACTAACCTTTCCACCACTGCACCCAATAAACTTTCACCCTGTTCCACTATGTGCGTTTCTCTTGGCTACCCACTCAAACACAAATAGTACAAGTGCTTCGATCTAATTTCTAATAGGATCGTTATTTCACATCATGTGGTGTTTGATGAGCACTCATTTCTTTTGGTCGAATCACCACTTGCTATACTTGTGCTATTGACCTTGAATTCTTGGAGGATATTTCAGCTCCTGTGCAAGCTCCCATCGGCATTGCCCCATGCTTGTACCTATCAAGCATAGGGCGACAACACGCACCCCTTGGCTCCCATGCCGGGCCAGCTGCGCCAATGCCCGGACTGGAATCGACGGGCCACCCACTGCTTCCCCTCTACTAGTGTCTTCTAGGCTGACCACATCGGTCACCTCCACCAGTGGGCTGGCGTGGCCTACACTGTCCTTGGTGGCCCAACCACGTCGGCCTGCTCCTCCACTGGTCTAGTGTCACCCAATGGGCTGCCATCGCCCGTGCAGTTGCCTTGTGGGCTACCATCGCCCAATGTGCCGCCTAGTGGGCCTCCTTCATCCAGAGTGATGCCGACTGCTGGCCCATCTGCGCCTCCCGGCCTGGGTGCTATGCTAACGAGTCCATGTAGTGCTCGTATTGCAGGTGTTGGTGCCCCACCCTCTGACCTCACCATGTCTCCCATCACCAATAGCCATCAGGTGATAACACATGGCAAGTCGGGAATCCACAAACCTGCAATGTGATTCAACCTCTAGGCCGCCTCATTGTCTCCCGTCCCCAGGACGTATCAAGCAGCTCTCGCCGATCCCAACTAGCGCACCAATATGGAATATGAGTTCACAGTTCTTATGGCCTACCACACCTAGGACCTCGTACCATGCCCTTTAGGTGTCAGTGTTGTCACAGGCAAGTAGATTTGCAAGCACAAATTTCAGTCCGATGGCAATCTTGATAGGTATAAGGCTCGTTGGGTTCTTTGTGGCTTCACACGTCATCTCGGCATTGACTATGATGAGACCATCAGTCCAGTTACCAACCCCGCTACCGTTTGCACTATTCTAAAAATTGCTATCTCACATAACTGGCATGTCCATCAGCTTAATGTGAAGAACGCCTTCCTTCATGGTACCCTTCAAGAGACAATCTACTGTATCTAGCCCCCTAGGTTTGTTGATCCTAGTTGTCCTGACATGGTGTACTGTTTGAATAAGTCACTATATGGGCTTGAGCGTGGTATAGCAGGTTCACCACTTTTCTGATGTCCATTGGTTTCACTGAAGCAAAGTTAGACACGTCCCTATTCATCTGTCGCTGGTCTTCATATCTTGTTTACCTTATGCTCTATGTGGATGACATTGTTTTGATAACCTCCTTAGACCGTCTCCTCCAGTGGACCATTGCAGCTTTGCAGTCTGAGTTTGAGATAAAGGACCATGGTGTTCTCCAGCACTTCCTTGGCATCATTGTATCTCTCTAGTCTACTGGACCTCATCTTAGTCAGCGGCAACATAGTTTAGATATCCTAGAGCGTGATGGCATGGCTGTCGGAGTGCAAAACTACAAAGCTGCAATACTGATTTTGCTTTGCTGGTGCTTTACAGTATCTTACCTTCACTAGGCCAGACATCTCCTACGCCATCGAACAGTTGTGTCTCCATATGCATGACCCGCAAGAGCCCCATCTAGCCACTCTCAAATGGATACTTCGCTATGTTAGAGGCACAATCAATTTACACTGCACATCCATCGCTCCTCCTTGACCGAGTTGGTGGCCTACTCTGACATTGATTGGGCTGGCTATCCAGACACCCAGAAATCCACCTATGGCTATGCAGTATTTCGTGGTGATAACCTTATCTCTTGGTCATCCAAACGGCAGAACACCGTCTTCCGCTCCAGTGTGGAAGCTGAGTACAGTGCCATCGCCAATGCAGTCATCTAGACCTCCTGGCTTCGTCTCCCTCCAAAGCCATTGTGGTCTACTGCGATATTGTCAGTGTTGTCTATCTCTCGACGAATCCGGTGCAGAATCAACGCATCAATCATGTCAAGATTGATCTCGACATTGTTCGTGATCAGGTGGCCATCGGTGTGGTTCGGGTTCTTCACGTGCCAATGTCCTCCCAATATGCCGATATCTTCACCAAGGGGCTTCCTGCTTCCATTCTTCATGGAGTTTCGGTCTAGTCTCAACGTTCATCCTACTGACATTGTGATTGGGGGGGGGGGGGGTGTTAGAATCTATTATTTCTCATAGATATCTGGCCGGCTCTCCTTCTTGTTCTCCCCGATATTGTTGCTATAAATCAGTTGTGTAGATGAGGAAGGTGTCGGCCTATATATGCTCGCGCTTTTCGATCTATAAATACATTGTGTTGAGCCAGTTACGCTTTCAAAGACAAATCATGAGGGGAGAAAAATGACCAAGATGCCCCTTATTAAATGAGAGACGGTTATGAGTGTGAGAGTGGTTGGGATAAGATGGGTGAGAGATAACCGATGGGACAACTAATACTCTAAAGTGGTCACTTATTTTGGGACAAATTTTGAATCCAAAATGGTCACTTATTTTGGATGGAGGGAGTAGACTACTTTAGGAGAAAATGTTGGTTAACTATGTTTTAGCATGGACAAATCTTGAATTTCACTTAAAAGAGGGGTCAAATATAATTAGCTCCCGAGAGCAGAGGCATATATTGAATTTTCCTAGTATAACATATTCCACAACCACTATAGCAGCTCCATATTTTACCTATGTAATGGCTATATAAGCCTTTGTAAATGACCCAGTAAGATAGACCACGTTTAATCTACACATATTTTTGCAGCAATATTGCTCTTGTTCTTCTCCTAGGGTTTGTGCCGCCGTCGCCAAACTAGAGAGGGGAATTGGGAGTTTCTGCCATCGATTGTTCTTGCTTTTTCTTTCAGGGAATTGAGGGAGCAATAGATCCACTTTTGTGTGGTCGAGTGGATCATCTCTTGCGTGTGGTTTTGTGAATTCGTGGTGAAAGGTGTGTTGCAAGGGTAGCATGTTGTTTATCTTCTTCATTGATTACATGGTGTATCCAGATTCTACGTCGAGAAGGTCAGGCACCCCATATCATTTTGGTATCAGAGCACGGTTGTCTCGGTAGGATCTTTACCCTTAGCTACATATTTTGTTTTTGTCCTATACACAAAAACCCTAAAATAAATATAACCCGTAGTTTATATTTTGTTTCTAGTGCGTTTTATTAAGTTCTAGTCCATTAGCCTTGTGTTTTAGTTGCTGGTCCTAATTTTCCTTCGTGTTACCTTTGAGTCTACATAAATTTATCTTGTTCATGTGCTAGGGCTTGCTTTTGTAGTGAGTTTTCTATGCTAAAACCGAAGCCCTAGCATTGTGCATAATTTCTTTCATGTTCTAAATTTTCAGTGCATGTGTCTTTCGATAAAAGTGTCGTAATTATTATATATACAGTTGGTTTTTAGAGTTTAGATACTTGTTGGAAAGAGCACGAGGTCCTCAACATATCACTGTCTAATGCAAAAGTAGAAATTTGGCCTCTAGCTATCTGTTTTCGAGTCGAGAAAGTCAGTACCTTGTTTCAGTTTTCTTGTCCTGTTAGTTTCAGTTTTGTGTGTTGAGTCCATACATAAAAAAACAAAATAGTGAACCATTCTTTCATTAGGAATACTTTGAACCCATTGAGACTAGCTGTAGGATTTGCTCTTGGGCTTTGCACGCTTGTGAGTTGTATTGAACAATCATATCTTATCATCGTAGTGTAATCTGGTGTGCTGATTGTAGTAGCAAAAAAAAAAAGAAAAGAAAAAAGTTCAGAAGAAAAGGTTAACAAAGAATAAAGAAAGAAAAGTGTTACGATCACCGCATTGATTGGTTATATTTGCTACTTTTTTTAGAAGTTGTTTGGCTTGTGCAAATCTTGTAGCCCAATTGTAAATTTGAGCAATCAGCTAGCGTCTCTCCTTGTACTTTTGCAACATGAGCTTTGGCTTTAAAATTTATATTGTGATAGCTCATTCCTTGGTTGCATAAGTCCCATTATCATTGTGTGGGAGTTGCTATATACCTCACTTATATCTTGTTATCAGCAATTAGGCATATTGTTCTAGCTTGGACTATTATTTAACGAAACAATAGCTGGAATTTAGAATTGCTGGGACATACACTAAGCCCTCCAAGCTCCACATATTTACTACTTGTGCATTTGCTCCTGAACTGTGAATTCGCTTAACCATCACATTTCAGTTATCTATAGCCAACAGAGTGATCAGCCCCTCATCTCAATAAGGAAAGGTAAGAACATCGATTGGTAAGAGGGGGGTAGTTAAGAGTTTCCACCATAATCTTGCTTATTTGCTGTTGTAGATAGGAACATTTTTTTTCTCTAACCATGGTAGGAGAAGAAAGAAATGAGGACATTGACAATGCACCAATCACTCGTCTCCAATACAATGCATTGAGAGATGTCTTGCGAAGGGCAATGAATTCTAGGATGGATGCACTAGAGGGAAGAACAGATGAACTATCTAAAAATTTCAAAAAGACTATCCAAGATTTTGGGGTGCAAGTGAACAATAATATGGAGCAATTAAGACAAAACATTGTTAATGATCTGGAACATGTTTTGAGGCCTCAAGTTGAGGAAGGTAGTGTTCATGGCCCTGAGCATGATGAGACGGATGCTGAGGCTGCTGCTCGTGAGCAACGTGAAGCATAACAAAGGCGCAACTATGTTGCTGCACATGCCATGCGTCCTCAAGGGCTTGGACGTGGTGATGGAGGCAATGGAAGAGGTCGTAGTCGTGCTGGCCGTGGTCATGTATGTAGCACATGATTTTGATGATGATGCAGACTTTGTGTTGCATCGCAATGATGGATACCAACGGCACAATGCCAACAATGGCGAGCGTGAGGAAAGATTTGGAAAGCTCAAGATTACTATATCCAAATTTTGTGGTACCAATGACCCCGAGGAGTATCTCACTTGGGAATTGAAGGTTGATAAGATTTTTCTTATGCACAACTACACGGAAGAAACGAAGCTACAAATGGCATCACTAGAATTTGATGACTATGTGCTAATTTGGTGGGAGCAAATGCTGAACCAAAAGGAGGAACACAATGAACCTACTGTTTCTAGGTGGGAAGAGATGAAGCATGAGATGTGTACACGGTTTGTTCCTAGTCACTACAAACATGACATTTTTGAGAAATTGCAACATATGAAGCAGGGAACAAGCTCTGTGGAGGAGTACTACAAGGAGATGGAGAAAAGAATGATTCGAGCCAAGGTGCAAGAAGATGAAAAGCAAACAATGGCATGTTTCCTTGCAGGTTTGAATTATCCCATCAAGCGCATAGTCAATTTTCAGACATACAACAATGTTATGCAATTGGTGCATCAAGCTACAAAGGCGGAACGACAAGTGCAAGAAGATGCCAAGGTGACGCGCACCACTTCATTTGCTACTCGCTCTTCATCCAGTGGAGGTAGGCCAACCCCAAAGTTCAATTTGAGTAAGAACTTCACTTCCAACAACACTAGTTCTTGCAATTCAACAAGTAAGAAACAAGATACTACACCAAGTGCAAGCAAGAAGCCCATTGTCCCTGCAGGAAGCAACACCTCTTCGATAGGTTCTACAGCGAAGAGTAGCAATATTCAATGTTTCAAATGCCTTGGACGTGGTCACATGCAAAAGAATTGCCCAAACAACAAGACTATGCTGATTTTGGAGGATGGTGAATACGAATCAGCAAGTGAATATGAGAATGAGCAAGCTGCCGATTTGGCACGTTTTGATGATGCCCAAGAAGAAGATGAGGAGCAATAGATCCACTTTTGCGTGGTCGAGTAGATCATCTCTTGCATGTGGCTTTGCGAATTCGTGGTGAAAAGTGTGCTGTAAGGGTAGCATGTTATTCATCCTTTCACCAAATTGCAATACTTTATTCATCTCCTTTTCTATTTGTGCAATCTTGCAAAAGTTGGGGATGACTTTTCTTTAGGGGAGGGGGAATGATATGAGTAAGTACGATGTGAACAACTAGAAACAAATTGCTATGAACATTGATATGATATACAAGTTCTATGACTGCTATGCATATTGTATTAAGTGTAAACTAGGGAACTTCGGAACTCATGACATATACATATATCTTGCATATTTGTTCTTTTTCTTTAGCACAATTTCAGATTACCAAAAGCCGAGGACGGCTTTTCTTGAAGAAAGGGAGGACGATGCGGATATACCAAGTTTTTGGACATTCTCCTATGCATGCGAATCAAACTATAAGGTGAATTCATTTCTCTCTAAATTTGTATGTGGAATACATGAGAATTTGATACTACATAATATTTGTCACTACATTGTTTTTAGATATGAGAGAAGTGAACAATTGGCATGCACAAACATGTGGGCCAAGCGGGAGGTGAGGGAGGTAGCGGCACGCAAGGAAAAGATCGATTGTTGTTTTGTTCATGAAGTTTATGGTGAATTCTGGTTTGACTCGAAGATTTTCGGTATACATGGTTTACATACATGGAAAGCTTATCAAGTGTGCTTTCCAACAGAACAAATGGCATGTGATTTAGAGTTTTCTACACCGAGTTACGTCTATTCGAAGACTCGTTGCATGGGCAGACCAGGTGACACACGGGCAATAGCTTTAATGATGAATGTGGGCTTTGCACGACTTGTTTGGATGGGGTTATACTATTCAAAGGCCCATCTAGGGTTGGCAAGGACTCTGTCTACAAGTTTCCCATGGATTCAAGTATTCCAAAACAAGGAATTTGAAGATAAGAAGGAAAAGGACCAAATCGGATTCGGTTTGGCTATCAAAGCAGTCCATACTAAAACGGCCCAAACTCTCTCGTCCAAAATCCGTTTTGGACGTGTGAGTACTCGTTGGAAAGCTAACTTTATGGCCCACATGATGTATAAGGTCTAGCATACCAATTCCTTCTAGTTTCACCGGAAAGGCCGAAACAAACCGTCCGCTGTCCTGATAGGTATCCATATTTGTTGTATATTATTCCTAATTAGTTTCTAACATATATAATGGCTATATAAGACTTTGTGAACGACCTAGGAAGGTAGACCACGTTTAATCTACACATATTTTTGTAGCAGTATTGCTCTTGTTCTTTTCCTAGGGTTTGTGCCGTCGCTGCCAAACTAGAGAAGGAAATTGGGAGTTTCTGCTGTTGATTGTTCTTGTTTTTTCTTTCAGGGAATTGAGGGAGCAATAGATCCACTTTTGCGTGGTTGAGTGGATCATCTTTTGTGTGTGGTTTTGCAAATTCGTGGTGAAAGGCATGTTGCAAGGGTAGCACGTTGTTCATCCTCTTCGTTGATTACATGGTGTATCCAGATTCTACAACGAGAAGGTTGGGCGCCCCGTATCAACAAAAATAGGAGAAATACCGCTAGGGAGTGAAATAAACCATTTTTAATAGTTTAGGGTGTAAAATGGGCCCAAAAATAGTTTAGGAGGTTGAACACTCTGGTCAAATAGTTCAATGGAGAAAACTGGACTTTTTCTAAAGAATATAATAAGAGAATAGTGTAAAAACGATAGAAAAATCATTATTGCTCGAAAGAAATGAGAAACTAAAAAAAAGGACATGTGGCCATTTAACTATTTGCATCTATTACAAGTGGCTCTTCTCCAAATTTGGCTCTTGCGGTTGTCCCTAAAGTTTTGCTATCGGAGAGAGAAGCTTCCTAATTTTTTCCACATTCGCCCATGTGGCGTGACAGGTCAGAATGCCACTGTGGACAAGTGATATGAAATGACCCTTTTGCCCCTCCCTTCCCCTTCATCTCTCTTCTCTCCCTATCTCCTACGAGGGCCAGACGAGGTGGCAGCAGCATAGGAGGAGCTTGGGCTCGACGAGGTGCCGACGGTGTAATATCCTAGAAAAATTGACTGCAATAAAAATATATTTGGATGTTCCTACATGTTTCTTCATTGAAATTAGAGAAAAAAACTAAAAATTTATATGGTAGGGCTAACTGGGCCGGCCAAGAGATTAGCCCAAGGCCCAACAGACCCCCCTATTCTCCCCATAACCCTAGGGAGGGCGTGCTCCCTCCCCTAGCCATCATTTGCCCCCACCATCTCCTCCTGGTTGTGCTCCCCCTGCTGCCATTGTGCGAAGGAAGGAGAAGAAGAAAGGGAAGGAAGGGAAGGGAAGAAAGGTGAAGAAGGAAGAAAGGGTTTTCCGTTGCTGGCACTTGTGGAGACCTAGGTATCAGATCCATGATCTTTTCCCCCTGTATTGGATGTGTTCTATGGTTTAGATCAAGTGTTGGAGGTGAGAAAGTTAGGGATCAACTGAGTTATACCTTGATCTAGGGTTTTGATGACAGTAGTTCAGGGCAGTTCTGCTTTGACAGTAATTTTGATGACCAAAACGAATTTTCCTAGAAAAGTGTTCTATACAAAAGTTGTAGCCAACATCAAGATCTGGCCTCTACATAAATTTCCAATCATTTGGATGACTAGTTTAGGGGCTAGACTGATCTGAAGTTGACTGTTTGACAATCAATTGTTTTTCGATAGTCAATGTTCAAGAGGGAATTTAGAGGGCCTTAATGACGTAATCAGAGAATGCTGTAAGTACAAAAGTTCTAGAATTGTTGTGATCTACCTACTGTATAAAAATGGTTTGCATTTTACTTATGGTTTGTCGTCAGTGCCCTTTTGATTGGTTGTTGTGCAGAATTATAGGGAAATACAATTGTCTGCTCTGTGTCCCATTTTAGGGTATCTAAATGGAAGAATTAAATTTTGGTGTCTACATGAAATTTGTAGTTCTCTTTCTGTAGATTCCAGGAATGCTATTGTTTGCTGCATTATGTGGGGTAGATTTAAAGATATAAAATTGTTAAGCCATGCTTCTGCTACAGGCAGATTATTGATTCTTTGTTTGACGTTGATTTCGGCATGTTCTCGGCATAGGAAGTAAATGTATGATTCTTTAATGATTATTTGTGTATTATAGAAGGCTGAATGGATATTTCTTCAGGTGGTTGTACCTCGAGATGAAACTAATGTCCGTCTCATCATCGGTGAAGGCAAGTGGATGTAGCGGTGTTTATACCCTTTACCTTGTTATTGGTTGCCTCCACTTAATTTATATTTGCAGCATGTCACAATATCTTAACATATAATGTTTGATCCTTATACCTGCTCTTTGTATCATGGCTATTCATCCTTTATACGCTTATTTTGGTCTTTAATCATAAGAATGAGTAAGAGAATGGGATTGTGAATTATGGAAGTAAAGCTATCATCTTACATAAAGCATGAACTGCATCTCATACATTGGAAGTTATGTCACGTAGGGTCATGACCGTACCGGTACAACACTGTATGTTCCCGAGAAAGAGTAAAGTGAGGAAGATCATGGCATGCATATGCATTCATAAGAAAGTTGTTGGTTTAAGCTGAAGTCTTCTTTATAATATTAGTTGGATGCCCATACGTTGTAATTGAGACAACTCTACTGCATTAATATTTTTCATCGGGATAGCCAAAAGAAATTGTTAGACAAATAAATTGACATTGATTTTTGTATTGAGGCATTATAAACTCCATGTTACCAGAACTGAAAAGAAGTGAATATCTTGCAGGTATATGCAACAGGAAAAAAGTAAAAGAAAAAACAATAACCTTTCGTTTGAAGTTTCTACATGTATATATCCACATTAAAGAAAACATTATACAAACTTTCCCATTCTTCGGTTGCAGTAACCATGTATCAATGCTACTATAGTTTACGCGGTCACATGGAAAATTTTTTCTATATCTCTATCAAGACAGTAGCATACTTAGTGGTGCTAAAAAGTAAAACCCAAAGAAATGGCTTTCTCTTTCGAATCCCTAGATCATCCAAAGCATAAACAACAAATAACATACAACTTTCGTTGAGTACCATACATATTATAATACTATCGTTTACTTATTGTATAAGAACCTTTGCCAGTAGAGGCACCTAGAAGTTAAAAAAAAATTAGAAACGGTTATAATGAATGTGCTGAAAGTTGCATAAATCTTCAGAAGAACCAAGATCCTAAAAAATTGAGATGAAATGTTGTATACTCTGTTTAAAATATATTCAAGATTTACAAAGGATAGTCATCTTAATTTTAAAATGGGTGCACAATACTAAGAATCGTATAAACTTCTAGGCTACCTACAAAAAATGCAGTTAAGGTAGAACTCTAAAACAGTTTGCACTTGCCAATTACTTGCTAGTTTAAAATATACCTTTTGACCCATTTAGAAGATGTAGACCATGAGATACCAAAAATAAAACATTGCAAAAACCCTATAGAAAGCATCCGAGCAACAACTCTTATGCCCTCGAAGCTGCAAAATATCATTCTAGGAGGTTTCAACAGTTCCGTCACGAGATGTCTCAGGGCATCTCAATCAAGACTTTTAAGTCTCAAATTACATGTTCCAGCAAGATCATAAGCCCCTGTACCAAGCTCACCCTCCAATGAAAAGGAAGACTGGTCACCATTAATAGCCTAGCAAGCCTAATATCGTGAAATATTCATCAGATCATGAACAGAGATTTGAACCAAAAAAATTTTGAACATTACTTCGACCACAGATCTTGACCTTGCAAGAAAATAATGTGGCATCTACTGATAAGATTTTACTGAATGGATAAGTTCTCAGTTTTTCAATTACCTGATTGGAAGTAAAGTACCTAACTGAAGTAAAGCATAGTCAGCCTAATCTTATAGCTTTATATAAAGAAATATGGAAGGATCCAACAATCTCAAACTGCCGATTGGACCACTTTTGATAAATCATGCTCAGAACATCACAGTGTCCAATGTTGTTCCAGACAGCCTAAATTTCCATCAACGAATGCTAGCTTTAGCATAACTATTACGATATGTAGTAGTGAATAATTACCTCCACAGCAGCATTGGTGGCTTCAAGAATCTATTTGACCTCTGTCAAGGGCGTCAAGCCCCCGGGTAGCTGGCCCTCGGCTACGCAACTCGTAGCCTCGGTCCGTCGTCTTCTCCGGCGAGGTTACCCCCTGCCGCAGGCTTATTGGAGAGGAAGAGGGAGATTAGATTAATAATTCTTTCTTAATGCTCAATGGTCCCTGTTACAGCAATATATATAGCCTAAAGGCCCATGCGCATATGGCAACAGGCTCCTGCAATCTAGGAACTAAAATAGAAACTCCCGATCGGCTTCCTTCTCAGCCCTCGCGGTGACCGCGCCCTGCGAACCGTTCCCGCGCGCGCTCTCCGCACGATCTGCGCGTGCAGCGTCACGGCGCACGTCACGGGCCCGACGACGCCTGGTGTACGTGCACCCGACCATGACATCTCTCCCCCCGTCGAGGAGCAGCGCGTCCTCGAGCTGGAACTCCGGATACTTGGCGCGGAACGGCTGGACGTCTTCCCATGTGGCGGATGCAGCAGACTGGCCTTTCCACTGAATGAGCACCTGCCGCACTCCTCGGGCGAGGCGGTAGCGCACGGCATGCTCGGGCTCCGGAGCAACCGCACCATGGTGGACAGGCGGCAGGGGCGGCGGGGCGGCCGGCGGTGTACCAACGAATTTCTTGAGCAGCCCGACATGGAACACGTCGTGGAGACGGGCGCGGGGAGGCAGGTCGAGTCGGATGGCGACGTCGTTGATCAGCTCGATGACGCGGTAGGGCCCGAAGAATCGCGGCTTGAGCTTGCTGGAGACAGCATGGGGCAGCGAGGACGCCGCTCGTTGCCGGAGCCGAAGGAGCGCCCAATCGCCCACTTGATACGCGACGTGGCGATGCAGCTTGTCATAGTGCAGCTTCTGGGTCGCCTGGGCCTGCTCCAGACGATAGCGGACGTCGGCCAGGAACTCTTCGCGTTCCTGCATTGTCTTGGCGACCGCGGCCACCCTTGTGTCACCCTGCTCATACGACCGGATGGACGGCGGATCGCGCCCGTAGACGACGCGGAAGGGCGTATCCCGCAGCGACGTTTGGTAGGCGGTGTTGAAGACGAACTCCGCCCAAGGCAGCCAGCGAAGCCACTGGCGTGGCCGGTCACCCGTGAGGCACCGCAGGTACATGATGATCACGCGGTTGGCGGCCTCCAATTGTCCATCCGACTGCGGGTGGAACGCTGTCGTCATGTGCAGCTTGGTCCCCATCAGGCGCATGAGCTCGCGCCAGAACGTGGATGTGAAGATCAGGTCCCTGTCCGACACCATGGACTGGGGCATGCCGTGGAGTCGCACGATCTCGGTAAAGAAGGCTTGCGCCACGGACTCGGCGGAGTATGGATGCGCCAATGGAATGAAATGGCAATACTTGCTGAACCTGTCCACCACGGTGAGGATGACGGACTTGCCCCGAACCCGAGGCAGCGCTTCAACGAAGTTGAGGGTGATATCAGTCCACACGCCCTGAGGAACCGGAAGAGGCAGTAGGAGGCCCGCCGGGTGCAAGTGCTCTGACTTGTAGCGCTGGCACACGACGCACGCGCACACCAAATCCTGGACAAGCTGCTTCATGTTCGGGAAGTGAAAATCACGCCGCAGGCGGTGCAGCGTACGCTGAACCCCTTCGTGTCCGTCCTCGTGGACAGCCACCATGACCTCCTGCAGCAAGGGCGAGGTCGGCGGTATGTACAGCCGCCCGGCAAACAGAATCATGCCGTCCACGACCGACCATGGCGCCCTGCGGGAGCCGGTGCCGATGTCCTCGCGGAGGGCGACAAGGGCCGGATCGGTGTGCTGTGCTTGGCGGAGACGGTCGATGAAGTCGAAACGCGGTGCCGAAAGCGTGAGGATCGCCCCCTCCTCTGTGTCCCGCCTAGACAGCGCGTCGGCCACGGCGTTCGCTGCACCCGGCTTGTAGTCGATGGTGAAGTCGAACCCCAGGAGCTTGCCTACCCAATGGTGTTGCGGGATGGTGGCCAAGCGTTGGTCCAACAAGTACTTCAAGCTGTAATGGTCCGTCTTGACGATGAATCGGCGGCCCCACAGGTACGGCCTCCAGTGGCGGACAGTGTGGACCAGCCCGATGAGCTCCCTTTCGTAGGCGGCGAGGGCGCGGTGGCGAGGCGCCACAGGGCGGCTGAAGAAAGCCACCGGATGGCCCTCCTGGATGAGCACGGCGCCAAAGCCATGCGACGAAGCGTCACACTCGACGACGAACAGCTTGGTGAAGTCCGGCATGGCTAGGATGGGGGCCGAGGTGACCGCGGCCTTGAGCGCCTCGAAAGCCGCGGCCGCCTCCGCTCCAGGAGAAGCCGTCCTTCTTGAGTAGGGCGGTGAGAGGCGCCGCGACCGAGCCATAGTAGCGGACGAACTTGCGGTAGTAGCCCGCCAAGCCGAGGAAGCCGCGCACCGCTCGCGCCGACCGAGGAACCGGCCAGTCATGAATGGCTTGGACCTTGGCCGGGTCCATGGCGACGCCCGCCCCCGATATGATGTGGCCGAGGTAGGAGACGGAGGTGACGCCGAACGCGCACTTGGAGCGCTTGACGAAGAGGCGTTGTCGGCGCAGCTCCGTGAGTACGGCGCGTAGATGACGAAGATGATCCGCCCAGGACGTGCTGTATATCAAGATGTCGTCAAAGAAAACGAGCACAAAGCGACGGAGGAACGGGCGGAGTACATCATTCATGAGCGCCTGGAACGTTGCCGCGGCGTTGCATAGCCCGAACGGCATGACCAGGAACTCGTAGAGGCCGTCGTGGGTACGGAACGCCGTCTTGTGGATGTCCTTCGGCCTCATGCGCACTTGATGGTACCCGGAGCGCAAGTCCGGCTTGGAGAAGAACTTGGCGCCGTGGAGCTCGTCGAGCAGCTCATCGACGACCGGGATCGGGAACGCGTCCTTCACCGTGAGCGCGTTCAACGCGCGGTAGTCGACGCAGAACCACCAGGACCCGTCTGGTTTCTTGACGAGGAGGACGGGTGAGGAGAACGCCGAGTCGCTGCGGCGGACGATGCCCTGTGCGATCATCGCGGCGCACTGTCGCTCCAACTCATCCTTGTGGGCCGCCGGGTACCAGTAAGGCCGCACCGCCACGGGTGCTGCGTCGGGCTTGAGGACGATGTGGTGATCGCGGCCGCGCGCTGGAGGCAAGCCCCTCGGCTCAGCGAAGACGTCGTCGAAGGAGCCCAGGAGCCTCTCTAGGAGCGAGTCGGTGGCCGTGGCGGTATGAAGGGTCGGCGCTGCCGGCGGTGGCACTCCATGCCAACAGACCGAGCGCCCTGCCCACTGGAACGCCATGGTCCGGGCCGCCAGGTCCCAAACGATAGGCCCCAACGTCGCCATCCAGTTGGTGCCGAGGACGACATCGTACCCGGCCAGGGGCATCACAAAGAGGTCGACGCAGAACTCCACGCCGTTGATGCGGATTGGGGCGTCGCGGATCACCCCGGGGCAGGAGACACGTTCTCCGTTGGCGACGGTGGCCGTAAGCCGTGGCCGCGACTCGATGGTCAGTCCCGTGCCCCGCGCAGCCGCCTCCCCGATGAAGCTGTGGGTGGAGCCCGTGTCGATGAGGGCGACGAAGGAGGCGGCGGCCAACAGCACCGGGAGCTGAATGGTGTTGCAGACGGGGACCCCCGCAACCGCGTGCAAGGAAAAAACCGGGGCCTCTGCGTCCGGCGCGTCCGCGGCCGCGGCGTCGTCGGCGGTAGCGAAGTCGATGCCGTTGACGAAGAAGATCCGCTGGCAGACGCGGTTGTGCCCGCGCGTATACCGCTCATTGCAGTTGAAGCAGAGGCCCTGCCGACGGCGCTCTTCTTGCTCCGGCAGGGACAGGCGCTTGACCGGCGGTCGTCCGTCCACCGCGGCACCGGACGCATCTGCCTTGGCGAGCGGGGGCGCAGGAAGGGCCAGGCGCGGCGCAGGAGCCGGTAGCAGGCCACGGGCCGCGCCCTTTGCGGGTGCTGGCGCAAACTGCTCCCGGAGCTCGAGCTGGCGCGCCAGGCTCATGGCCGCCGCAAGGGGTTGCGGGTTGTGGACCTGGACGTCGAGGCTGAGCGGCGGAAGGAGCCCTCCCGTGAACAGCTGCACCCGTTGCGCCTCCGCCAGGGGACCGGCGCGGGGAAGGAGCGCCTGGAAGCGATCCTGATACTCCGCGACGGTGCTCGTGCGGCGGCAATCCGCCAGTTCGAAGAGGGGAGCAGCGCGGAGAGGGGGCCCGTAGCGCAGGTTGAGCAGATCCTTGAACCGGCGCCACGACGGAGTGCCCTCGTCCGTCTGGACCTGTATGTACCACATCTGCGCCCCCTCCTCGAGGTTGTAGGAGGCCATCCAGACCTTCTCCTCCTCCATGATGCGCTGCTGGCGGAAGTAGGACTCGCAGCGATTGATGAAGATGAGAGGATCGGTCTTGCCGTCGTACCGAGGAAAGTCCATCTTCTGGAACCTCGGCGGTCGATCCTGATTGTGCTCGCCGACGCCTGGCTTGGTGCCGGAGGGCGACGTGCGGTCGGCGGTGAGGATGGCAATGTCCTTGGCGTTGGCCGCGACGGACTCCTGCAGCGACTTGAGGGCTTCGGCCAGGGACTTGAGATCGACGGAGTCGCCCATGGCTGCGGCTGGAAGCGGTGGGGGGTTGGCGGTGGCCGGTGGTGGGGCTGTGGAAGAGGAGCGCGATAGAGAGGATCGCCGGGATCGTGATACCAGGTTGTCAAGGGCGTCAAGCCCCCGGGTAGCTGGCCCTCGGCTACGCAACTCGTAGCCTCGGTCCGTCGTCTTCTCCGGCGAGGTTACCCCCTGCCGCAGGCTTATTGGAGAGGAAGAGGGAGATTAGATTAATAATTCTTTCTTAATCCTCAATGGTCCCTGTTACAGCAATATATATAGCCTAAAGGCCCATGTGCATATGGCAACAGGCTCCTGCAATCTAGGAACTAAAACAGAAACTCCCGATCGGCTTCCTTCTCAGCCCTCGCGGTGACCGCGCCCTGCGAACCGTTCCCGCGCGCGCTCTCTGCACGATCTGTGCGTGCAGCGTCGCGGCGCACGTCACGGGCCCAACGACGCCTGGTGTACGTGCGCCCGACCATGACAACCTCTTCGATCACAAGTATGAAATTTCAACAATAGTTTTCTCAGCCAAACAAAAAATATAGGAGAATGTGACCTATGGTCAATATCTTTCTGTTTTTGAGGAATGGGAAAAGGAAAGACAAACTGAATTTAAATATAGGAAGTGTTATATGTAGAGGTAACAAGAGACAAGGATATACAGAGCACAGAAGAGTAAAGGGTAGAAAACGTGGGAGAGATTACTCGGCCAATACTCCATTTTTGCCCAGATAACATATATCTTCAGCACAGAGTTACTTTTAACCCATGCTTAGTTGCATGTGCTCCATATCAACAGCAAATGTATAAAGGCCAACAAGACATACATCAAAGTAGAGAGTGTTTTCCATAAGATTATATTCTTACCTGTAAAGTAAGACTATGTCTTAACTCTTAAGAAGCAAAGAGACAAGGATGAATGAATCATCAGAGAATAATTCAACTGTATCACATGTCGAACAAAACATTAGAACACCGGTTCAACTAATAAGATCAGGGGCAATCTTCAATCAGGTAGAGTTAACATGACATCACATACAGGTTTGCACCTTTAACACTTTCTAACATACGCTAAGTTTAGCTTTGAATAGTATGGAAAAGATAACTAAAAGGATAAGCAAGTATGTGGAGAAGTAAAGGCAAAAGTGAAGTCTCCCTGTAGAAATTCTTTAAAGCCATGATTGAATACTGGGATGAGGTAATCACCTTACCACAGCCTGGATGAAGACAGATAAAATCCTTTTGTCCTGCATGAATAAGATGGTGTCTCTTCAACTTGGAGCTATCTACAAATTTCTGCAAGATGGAAAAAAGGAACAGGATTCATCGCATGTATATTGTCAGGAAGGAGAAGGATGCAGAGATTGGTGAATAAGTGATGATGGGAGCCAAGGACCTTACTTGGGCAGTATTCCACTGATCATCACTAAGAACCACCTAATTCGTTATCTAACAAGATTGTTTCATTGCCTAATTGCGTGCCATAAGCCCATAACTCGTCCATGAACATGTGAAAAATAAAGATTCTACTCATTTTCATTGCTGCTACTGTGTAAACATCCTCCATTTTCGAATGCAAAGCATTAATTTGAGGAGCAAACAATGGATCCAGTTAGGCATACCTGTCCATGCCAACTCCTTGCGCCAAGAAGAACAGTTCATGGCACCATCACACAACTGTTGCAGAGCATAAAAATAATTGATAAAAACTAAAAAGATGGTGCCAACACAATATTCCCTCAACCCCGAGTAGTCATTCCTATTTACCAGCGTTAATTTTTGTTGTTCTTGTTAGTGATTAATCCACCTTTTGGAATTTCATTTACAGTTTGCACCGGCACACCGTCGGTAGGCAGAGGCAGCCACTCACCGATGCACTTGCGGATGGGCGTTCTGCTTCACCTCGTCGAAGCAGCCCTCCTTGCAGCCGGACGTCTTGTCGAGGAAGCGGAGGCTGCGGAGACCCACCTGTGCTTTATCTTGCAATGCCCGGGGTTTTGTCTTATGGATAACACAAAACTCGAGAACACACATTTCACATATCCACACATTTCCATTGGACGTTCCAATTAGCTTTCTCTTTCAAAAAAAAGGCCTTACCTTCATGGAGGATCTAGGAGCGGAGAAGGCCTGGGGCGGTGGCGTTCCAGGGGCATAGAACTTGAGAAGACGGTTGGCGAGGCGGTCTCGGATGGAGGGAAGGGCGGAGGACGTCGTGCCGAGGCCGAAGACCTGAACCCAGCAGGCGACGGGTGGAAAAGGCGGGAGGCGGCCGCTAAAGGCGGTCTACCAGAGGAGGTGATGGTGGCTCGGCGCCGCGGAGGAGGTGTCGGAGGCGGCGACAGGGCCGAGCACAAAGGAGACCCCTCGCAAGGCAGACGGTGGAGGGTAGGGAGGAGCGAGTGCGTGGCCGGGGAAGAGGGAGTGCGAGCAGGCGGTGCTAGGGATCGGGGATGCGACGCGGCGTGAGGAGGTGCCGGCTGAGGGGGAGGGGAGGAGGGGAGGAGAGAAGCGCGGGCAGGCAGCGGTGCGAGAGGCAGCGGCTGAGGGGATAGAAGGAGGCGAAAAGGCAGCGGCCTGGCGAAGGCGCGTGAGGAGTGGCGGCTGAGGGCGAGAGCTGAGGGCATCGGCGCGGTGGGTGGGAGGGTGGCGATTGAGGGTGAGGATGCAAACGGTGGCGGCGGGAGGGGAGGAGGGCGAGGAGCTGAGGGGCAGCGACACGGTGGTAGGAGGTGGCGGCGGCTGAGGGCGTGGATCGCGAGCAAATGTTGGCGGCGGGAGGAGATCAGGGCGGTAGCGGGTTAGGAATGAGGATAACGAGCAAAGCACGGGAATGATTCTGCTGAAGGACTACGGATGTAATCTCAACCGTTGAATTTATTGGCTTCATCATCACCAATATAATTTTTTTAAGCAGTAAAGATTTGAGAATAATTTATGGAAGTGTTGAGATACTTATATTGATTGAATGGTAATTTTATTACATTCCAATAGCTTTGTAAAGAATTCACTCGCTGAGATTATTCAATCTTACCCTTGTATTTTTTCCTAGATGTGTCATAATGTGTCGGTGAGAAAGAGCTTGTAGTTACACCATGTCTTCAATACACAATAAATAATGAACCATAATGCTAGTTCTCTTTTGGATGATCACTGGTTAACAGTTTTAGTTGGATGTTTAAATACATTTTGTTCATGTGAATTGTCATGGTTCTTTAGCTATCAAGCTATCTTGTATTGCTGAAGAATGATGCTTCTATATTTTTTTAGTTCATTCCTTTTAAGTATTCAGTTGTTGTCTGTGGTCTCTATGTTGGTGCTTCCATAACTCTTCTATCTTAAAAGAGATTGTGCCGAAATTTATTTGTTTTGGCATAGATGTTTGGTTGTTTAGTGGCATCCCAGGATTGTTATGATTCCTGGGGTGTTAAATACGGCATCTGTGATCTAGGTGGCCAAGCAGGCTGTGCAGCCGTGCCACACACCCCTCCCCGTCCTTCTCCCTCCTTGGCCGGCACCTCCTCACGCCACGCCCGCGTCCCGATCCCTAGCACCGCCTCCTCTCACTCCCTCTTCCCTGACCACGCGCTCGCTCCTCCCTGCTGCCTCCACCATCTGCCTAGTGAGGGATCTCCTTTGGTGCCCACGTTGCCGCTACATGTTTGCACACCTGTTGGCTATCATGCTCTTGTGGGGCCTGCATGTCGCCTCTCTCTTTGGCTAGCAAAAGACCCACCTTCACCCGCGCGTCGCCTCTGTGAACCCGGTTCAGCATGGTCCAATTGGCTGGCATGCGGAGCTTGGATGTAAGTAGGTGCAGTTCCACCTCTCTCGTCCGCTTATGCAATAATTAGTTTTTTTAATAGAAATATAATTCCAGAATAAGTAAATGTCCATTTAAACTAAACAAACTTCAAATGGCCATATCTCGTCCATTTGAACTCCAAATTGACCCGTTCAAGTCTCTAATTTTTTGTTAAAACATGAAGTATCCATTTATGAGCTTTTGATTTACTGCTTTTGGATCTTGCATAGGGTTTTAGCCTCATTTTGTGTGTCTCGAGTAGTTGACATTGTTCTGGAGGATCTCGGAGTAAAAGATCAACACTTCACACCATTTCATTGAGCAATGCAAGTCACACTACTATTCCTTGTGTCGATCTTTGTGATCAACAATAATAAAACAGAGACTATGCATGAGACCAAGAGCTTGATGGTGACACAAGACAAGTTGATTTAGACAAGTTCAAGCCCTCAGTGAGAGGTAATACTCTACTCCTGTTTGGTGGATTGGGATCCGCCGAATTGTATTGCTTTGTTGACTTACGTTGGTTTGGTTGTGTATTGTATATCGTTTCTTGTGTATCAGTTGCCCCGATTTCGGGACCCCTACCCCCCTTATATATGTTAAGGGGCAGGGTTACATGTTTAGTAACCTAGAACGAGTATGACTTGGTTCTCTATTCTATTTACAACAAGGTATACAAGTTGTCCGTATATGACTCTATCCCATGCCTTAGGAGGCATATCTTCACCGCCTCTAAGTTCTACATGATCTCCAAATCCATGATTCAGCCCACCACCTGTTAGGCAGTCGAATAAACCTTCCATGATGATACCCGGGGCTCATGTGCTCCACAGTAGCCCCCGAGACCTTCATAGTTGAGCTGTAGCTTTATTACTTTCTCCCCAGTCAAGTCATGCCTCATGCTGAGTGCTTCAACTTTCTTGTGAAATCTTTCAGAGTGCTTTCCTCTTGGCACCTCCAGCTGATTGCTTGAAGGAAGACTGTGGAGGGCTCCGTTGGAGAAAAATAGTGTGCACCAAATAGTGCACCTATTACGTGTAGCCTTCGACTCTATGCTTAGTTAAGCATCAACTAAGTAGAGAGTGAAGAATAAGAATTCCTGTGTTTAGGAAGAATAGTATGCACCGAATAGATGCACCTATTTGGTTTAGCACCCGACTATAGGATTAATTGGAATAGCAATTAAAGTAAGAGTCAAAAACATAAATACCTAATGGGTTATGGTACCCAAATCCTGTCTAGCGTTGTATCTGGCTATTGGTCCATCATGGAGCATAACTTGTATCAAACTCGGTTCGACCGAGTGGTATTTGCATCCCATCTTGCGGTGACTAGCTATCTGCTCACATAGAGCATACCCTCGCACCCCGAGTTCGAAATTGTATCATATGGTGCTCAACCCTGACTAAGGTGGTGGTGGACTTTTGGCCCATCCTAGGTGTATCCTATTTTGGCCAAATAGGTACTCGAACACTGCACTATCATAGGATTCGGCTAGCGACCCTTATGAGGCATACCCATCCTGACAGAGTTGTGGCCAAACAAGGTACCCAAACCTTGCATTAGCAAAGAATCCGGCTAGCGACTCTCATAGGGCGTACCCTACCTAACAGAGTGGTACCTGAATGTCATGCCTGGAAAATACCCAAGATATTTTGCATCGTAAGTGCATAAATCCTCATACGAGGAGGCGAGGTACACAAAATAGAGTTGGTAAATACTAGAGTTTACAATAGCGGAAACATAAATGAGTACTTTTATTACATGGGCGACCAAAGGCCCAACACTTCAAAGAGAAACAAATAAAAAGGCGATTAAACAAATAAAGTGTTAAACCAGTTATACCATCTATTCATTTTAATGAAGATAAAACTCTTACTTGGGGTACATTGCTAGGCTGCCCATAACCGAAGGTGTGCTATTTGAATAGGTCTATTAACTGTGGCCAAGAGGTGTACACAGTTTTACCCAGAAGACACGTCTCAGACACGTTACCACGTGCCGTGCACTTCCACCGTGCCTCGAAAGAGAACGTGGCATAACCCTTCACTCAGTCCAACACTAAACAACAGATTGACCTAGACCCTTGTCCCTGCCAGGTGACCTGGGTCGAGAAGACGTGGTCTAGCCCCATGCATCTTTGTCCATCATAGCCTTCACTTGTGAGACATCGGACCCAACTGGCATCATTGCCCCACCATGTCAAATCGTTTAAAACTGGACTAAGCTTACGGATTAAGCCTTACCCATTAGACATGTGATTGTATAGTTTATGCATTGCAACAGAGGCCCGAAGACTGATTCTTATGACGGACAAGGTACGACTACCGAAACCATGTACCCCGAGCCAGCCAAAAACAGGGTTTGGGAATTTTGAATGGAAGTTCATTATGTCTCGGCTAGCATTAAGCATGATTTTAGAGTTATTCCCAATGTTGAACATTATGGAAACATCACTAAGTTGTTCTAACAAGAACCACATATAGAGCTCTCACTAGATAGTTTTTGTACCTAGGGTTGTCAAGGGAAAAATAATATACTAATAATAAGGCCTTAACAAGGAATATAAGAGAGGCTAAATAAAACAGTATTTACATGGGAAATTTAAAAAAGTGAATGTAGTAATTTAAATAAACATAAATTTTCACAATAATAGGTCAACAAAGTGATCGATGGAATGGTATGACTTGCCTTGCTCGCACATAGCGTCTTCACAGTAGACCATGAGGAACATGTGTTTCGTCCAAGTTGGCAACGTCTACATGACAAAACACAAAACGAGGGCAAAAAGATAAGAAAACCATATAAATAGGAGAAACAAAATGCATAAATGGGTTCTTGACATTTTAAGGAAAATTTAGAGACTTGAACGGTTCAATTTGGAGTTCAAACGGCCAAGATATGACCGTTTGAAGTTTAAATGAAATTTAAATGGATATTTCTGAATTCTTGAATTATTTTTCTATTGAAAATCACATTTATGACGTCGCAGCTGGGGAGAGGCGCGCCGACAGGTCGACCCCACTTGTTGGTCTCGGGCGGAACCGATAGGCGAGGCCCCACGGGGATGTCGAGCGGGCTACCATGTGGACGACATGCAACCCGGGCGGGCCACACATGTAGGCCGAGTACCACTGTATGAAAATAAATCCACGACGGCGCGTGGGTCAGGTGTACCGAGAAAGATACCTGCATCCCCAATTTTAATGAAGACCAGCTTGTGATCCTTGTAAGGATATATCCTCGAGACCTGGTGGATAAAACAGATACCCAAACATATATGTTTAGCAATAAGGCTCTCATGAAGCATATCTGTTTACCTCATTGGCTCCTGTTGGTAGCACCAGCGCTATAATTTCAACTCAGCCTACGGGCGGCCCACATGGAGCATGCTACTGTAGGAACTCATATCTTGGTGGCTGCCACCAAATAAGCCGGCCTGAGCCGACCTACCCAGCATAGCTCTATAGAAGTGTCATCCATCGCATGTCGGGATGAGTTTTTTGGTGTCGGTAACCGCAATCAGCCAGAGAAATCCTTATTCGCAAGCCTTTCCGACTTACGTTCTGGATGCAACTGTGTTGCCACATAAGCTGCTGAGTGGGTATAATGCAGGATCTGCTTGCCCTCTCAGGTGTGACGCAGTGCATGAGAACTCCGGATGCACTTTGACGATGTAAGTCTTCTCTGACTTGGGTAAAGCCGAATAAGTACCCGAACCTTGCAAGCAGAGGGTTCGGCTGGCGACCCTCATGGGCGTACCATATCCAACAGAGTTATAGCCAAAGCCAGGCACACCGAACCTTACATTAGCATAGGATTCGGCTAGCGACCCTCATGGGGCGTACCCAACCTGACAGAGCCGAGTGATATACGACCCCGACTAGTGCGGAAGTCGGTTGTCAGCTCACATGGAGCGTAGCCGAGGAAGATGACGTCCCGACTGGCGCAAGTACTCGGTAAGTAGCCCTCATGGGGCATCCCGAGTGTATTTTGGCAGACTTGTCCAGCCCCCGAGCGTAGGAGATAGGCTCGCAGCCCTGAGTTCCTGTCACGCGTATCCGGAGCTGGGCCTGCAATATAAAGATATCGGATGAGTAGCATCTGATGATGGAAATAATCACCCGAATAAAATGTATTTTACAATATATGTAAATACATGTTCTTCCTCTTATTGATATTAATTTTTCCGAGTAGTTGATCCCTTACGTTTAAGCACTCTGCCCGACTAGTCATAGCCCCCTAGCGTCGGGAGTTGGCTCATGGCTCTTTCCCAGACACGCGTTTTGGGTGACTTGAGTTCGTCTTTCATGGAGCAAAGTTTCACGGATTAGGATTTATGCTACTTGAGTACTTTTGCAATCATTTAAGAGCAAAAACAGAGAAGAGTGCAGCTTGTGCACCTATTAGGTGTAAGCGGCATTGGCAAGGCCGAGTGAAGAAATATTTATCAGGAAGCGACTTAGCTGTTCGGTATTTCGGAGTGGGGATGCCATCCTTGCGTTTGAGCTTGTGAGCCCCCGAGCATGTCACTTGTCGTTCTGATAATCTTCAGTTGTTGAAAGTCGAAGACGATTGTGGCCGACTGCCACAATGAAGCCGTCTGACTTGCGTTTGCGATTCCCGGCTTTAGTCGGGACCGCGTCGTTGGTGCCCTCCCGCTTCTTCTGTCAGGATGCCTTTTTATCTTCAAGGGCCTCAGCAACAGCATGGGCCGAGTCGGCGTATTTGTTCGCCATGTCGAATAGAGCCTTGACAGAGTTGGGAGGCTTCCGAGTGAATTTGTTGATGAACGAGGTGTCTTTGACTCCTTTTCGAAAGGCGGCGATGACGACCTCATCCTTGACGTTAGGGACTGAGTTTTTCTTCTCAGAGAACCTCTTGATGAAGTCACGAAGAGACTCGTTCCTCCTTTGATGCAACTGATATAAGTCGTACTCGGAAGATGGCCTCTCGTATGTTCCCTGGAAGTTGGCGATGAAGCGTTCCCGGAGTTCTCCCCAGGAGCTGATGGATTGCCTGGGAAGTCCTATTAGCCATGTCCTCGCTGAGTCGGCTAGAGCGACTGGGAGGTAGTTAGCCATGACTTTGTGATTTCCTCCAGCTGCTTGGATCGCTAGGGTGTAGACCGTGAGCCAGGACTCGGGATTGGTCTTGCCGTCGTATTTTTTGATTCCCGTAGGCTTGAAACCCAATGGCCAGTCGAACTGTTGTAGCTCGTGGGTGAAGGCCGGTACTCCTTCATATTGATGAGGACTCCGACTCTGACGACGATGGCGAAACCGCTCGTGGTGGAGGCTGAAGCGCTCGTTCTCGTCTTCCAGTTGGCGTTGCTCGTCTTCCTCTTGTTTGCGGTGCCGAGCGTTGATATCTTGCTGAAGGTTACGCCGTGGTTGGCCTCGGAGCCACCGGTTGTTGTTGAGATTGCCGAGTGACATTTGGCGCGACTCAGTGTGCTGCCGACTAGAGCTGGCCGCTCGGCGTCGCTTTGAGGTGGACGAGACTGTCGTTGGGGATGCCGACCGGTTGGTCGGTATGACGGTATCACCTGACTGTTGGTGCTGTTGACATGCAGCAGCAGTAAGCATGGCTTTTATCCTTGCGATCGTCGGGGTGGCCTGGTGATCAGGCCCGAATTGGAGTGTATCCAGTAGAGTCGCAGCGGCCACGATGTTCTGTTGGGTAGTAACGAAGACATCGTGGTCGCCGACTCGGGTTTGAAGGATTTGCTGCTGAGCAGTTCGCCTAGCCCTGCGTAGATCGTCGTTGCGGGCGTGCAGGTGTCTTGCTTCTTCCTCCTGTTGTTCTCGCAGTCGGCAGGCCTCCTCCTCTTGTTGTTCGTGTAGTCGGCGTGATTCCTGAGTAGGAGTAGAGCCTTTGGATGCCATGAAGATTTCTCGTGGCGGGAAGAAGCTTGCCGAACTGCTGTCCGACTTAGAGTCGGAATCCGACTGGGAGTCGTAGTCCGACTGAGAGTCGTAGTCGGAATAGTTGATGGGGGTGATTACAACTCCGACCTCCCTAGATCCGATCTCGAGCGGCTCGGGGCCGTATCCGAGTCGAACTCCAGAGGATCGGGTTTGCTGCGTTGGATGTAGATTGTAGATATCTGCGGCGTCGCTGAGTCCGAACGGGAAATTGACGATCTCTTCCTTTTTTGGCCCGATCTCGGCTGGCTCAAAACCGAGTCCGAGTCGAACACCGAAAGAAAGAGTTGTCCCTGGACTTGGGCGTATGGGAGATCGCCGCAACATGTCGTGAGAGATTGTTGCAGCATCGTGTAGGCCGACTGGCGCGGAGTCGGCTGGTTCCTCGGCCGGTTGGATCGGGTCCGTGTCGGCCAAGGTGAGATTGCCGAACATGTCGGCGACGAAGTCGAGGCTTCCGAATGAGATTGTATCTCTGGGAGAGAGTTTGCCGCCGTCGACTTTGGTTGCTGGATCCATCGAGCTTGTAGATGTAGATCGCGCCGAAGCCCCTACCTGGCGCGCCAACTGTCGATGTTTTACACCGGCAATATAATTATGGGGCTACTCGGCGGATGGAAACTCGATGGATTGCAAAGGAACATAAGGAGATTTTATACTGGTTCAGGCCCCCGATGTGAGGTAATACCCTACGTCCAGTTATGGTGTTATTCCTTTGAGGATATGCGGTGGTGATTCTGATGAACCAACTCAACCTGCCCTCATGGGGTGCCCTGCCTCCCATTATATACTGGGGGACAGGGTTACAAGGTAGGAGTCCCCATCGGATTACGACTAGGAGATCTCCCCTTAGAGATATAACGCACCCGACTAGGACTGTATATTCCTTTCTATACAAGGCGAAGTCTACCGAATCTAGCTATATCTCTAATTACAAGGCTAGGCCCATCCTCTATCCGAGTGGCCCAAATGCTTGTCATGAGGTACCCGGGGCCCATGGCACCCACAACGTGGCGTTGTTGTGGCCTCCACGCCAATGACCATGTGGGACAGAGAGAGGCGGCCAGCGCAACGCACCGGGAGCGGTGGGCTCGGCGGCGGTGAGGCAGTGCGACGGGCCTGGTAAGCTCGTGGAAAGGGAGAAGGGAGGAGGGCGAGCTCACCGAAAGAGTCATGGCAGCGGAGGGACATCAAAACGTCTGGTGGTGATGGAGAAAGCGGTGGCGTGGATCGGTTCACGGCGAGGATGGCACTCCGGGCGTCGTTGGGTTCTGGGAGGTTGATGTCGAGGTGCGGACAAAGACGATGAAGTAGATAACGGGATCGCCGGGGCCTGGCGAGGTGGCTGTCACCGACAGAGGGTGGCCGGAGCAAAAGCGGTGGCGGTGGAGCAAAGAAAGGGGCACGACCGCGATGGAGATGGGGGGGGGGGATGCTTGGGCGGCAAGTGGAAAGAAGAAAGGACGTCTAGGGCTCCATTATATAGCCGGGCGGAAGAGGAAGGGTGCCGTGGAGGCCGGAGGCCGGGATTAATGTTGGGTGAGCTCACGGGAGGAAATGGCTGATGAAATGAAGGCGATTTAGAGTGTTAACCAATGAGCCGTTTAGGGGAAATGAAGAGGGGTAAATGGGGAGTGAAAACTCTCAATCAATTTGAGAAACGGCCCAGTGAAATGATGGAATCGGGCGGTGGCAGCGCGAGGATTTCCCGGGGACAGAGAGAGCGGAGGCGGGCACGGGCGTCATGGGCCGACTGGGCCAGAGGGAGGCCGAGTGGGGGCGCGCGCAAGCAGTCCAAGAGGCAGGGCAGACAGGCCGGGGAGATAGAAAGAAAGTGTGTGGGCTGGATTCGGCCCGAGGTGAGGTGGGATTTTCGTTTTACTTTTCTTTTTAGAAAACACTGAAAATTAGTTATTGTTATTTAAAATTATTTAGAATGCTCTGAAAATTCTAGTAAAATTTATTTAAGCATTTTGAGGCATGAGGAATTTAACAAAAAATACCCACAAGCCAAAATAAGTTCAATCTTGATGATTTTTAATGGTTGAAGGCTCTTTTCGATTTTGAAAATCTCTAAAAATGCATTAAAAGGTAAATTTGGACTTAGGGTGATTTTAGGACGTAACACCGAACCCCGACTTGTGTCGGTGGTTGGATGTCGGCCCTCATGGGGTGTACCAAAGTAGAGGTGGTATCTGGGTCCCGACTAGTGCGAGTATTCAGCTGGAGGCCATCATGGGGCATACGGAGTGGTTTTCATAGTACTTGATCTCTGACGAGTGCCAATTCGGTAGTTCAGGGGAAACTTGAATGGTTATGGTCCTTTTGTTTGAGCATCCTGGCCGACTAGTCTAGTTCCTGAGCATAGGAGATAGGCTCATGGCCCTGAATTCCTATTAGGCGTAATCTGGGCGCTAGATTATAAACATGTAGGATGAGTAGTATCTGATGAAAAAAAATGACTCGAGAAAAATCTAAGTATTGTGCACATATATGTAAATGTGTGTTCCCCTCTTATTGATTTTAATTTCCACAAGTAGTTCAGTCCTTACATTTAAGCACTATGCCCAACTAATCATAGCGCCCAAACGCCGGGAGTCAGCTCATGGCTCTTTCCTAGGCACGCATTTTGGCTGACTTGAGTTCGGCTCATGGCTCTTTCCTAGGCATGCATTTTGGCTGACTTGAGTTTGTCTTCCATGGAGCAAAACTTCACAGATTAGAATTTGGGCTACTTGAGTACTTTCGCAACCGTTAAGAGCAAACAAAAAGAATGTGCAGAATGTGCACCTATTAGGTGTAGTCCCTGACTTTCTAATTAGTTAGATTACCAATTAAATAGTAAGTCAGGAACGAAATAAACCACTCAAATGAGAACATCATATAAAGGAGAAAAGAGCAACTTAGATGTTCGGTATTCCACGAGTTAGGAATGGGGGTGCTATCCTCGTATTTGAGCTTATGAGCCCCCGGGCAAGTCACTTGTCCTTTTGCCATGACCAATCTTCCTGCTACTCGGCTAGGGGGAACAACTTTTGAAGCTACTCTCCAACTGCATGGTCAGGTTGGAGAGGTGGAGGAGTGATTCGCCATCTTGATCGTCATGCCCGAGTGGAACAGGCCAGCATGACTAGTAGGTAGTTCGCTATTGCGTTCTGACCACCTCTCGTAGCTTTGATTATGATGGTGTGGACCATGAGCCATGATTCTAGATCCATCTTCTCATCGTATTTTTCAACAGCAGTTGGCTTGAACCTGCCTAGCTAGTTGACTTGACAGAGATCGGTATCAAAAGCCAAAATACCATCGTCCTTGTCATGGCGACATGGCGAGTCCAGTGTCGTGGTGTAGTCCTGTGTCTTAGAGATCCATTGCACCAGTCATCACGGTAGTAGTGAATGCCAATGCGGTCTCGCTTGTTGTCACGTAGCGTCATTCTTCATCTTCCTACTCGTGACGATGATTGTTGAGGTCATTACATAGATGGCAGTGCATGTGATCTCGAGCATCATTGCCAGTCGGGAGCCCACTAAATCCGCCAGCTCTTGATGGATGCCGACTGGTAGCAGACCATGAAAAAACCACAAGAGACCTAGAAGGGATGATTTCCATTGTGGGCTTGTGGAGGCCATGGGCCCCGGGTACCTCAAGGAAGGCAATTATGGCTACTCGGTCAGAGGGTGGGTCAGTCCCTACAATTGGAGATAGAGTAGGACTCGGCTTCATATTACCTTGCATGACAAGGAAAGGGATATAGTCATAGCCAGATACTCTATGTACTGATAAGAAAAGCCCTTGGTCATATCCGACTGGGTTTCCTACCCTGTAACCCTCATCTCTCTAGTATATAAGGAGAGGTAGGGAGCCTCTTGGAGTAGATGATTCCACATACCACGAAAGCAATACATCACAACTGGAAGTAGGGTATTACCTCACACCGAGGGCCTGAACCAGTATAAATCCCGTGTGTCCTTTCGAATCCATCGAGTTTAGGTCCGGCGAATAGCCCTATATAATTATTGCCGATATAAAACATCGACAGTTGGAATGCCAGGTAGGGGCTTCGTCAAGGTCATCTTCATCAAGCCTAATGGATCCAATCACCGGAGTTGACGGCGTTAAGTTCTTCCCCGGGCAAACAATCAGCTTCGGAAGCCTCGACTTCGTTGCCGACAAACTCAGCGACCTCACCTTCTCCGACTCGGTTTCAACCCGATAGGCTAGGGACCAAGCCAACTCAACTCCGCAGCAGTTTTCAACATCCTGCTTTGGCAACACCCAAAATCTATGAGTTCTGGGACAACTCTCTTTCCTGATATTTGACTCAGATTCGGTTCTGAGCTAATCGAGATCGGGTCCAGGGGAGACGAGATCATCAATTTACCACTTGGACTCGACAACGTCGCAACAATCTTCAATTCCAATCTGATGCGGCCGACTCAATCCTCTAAAATTCAACTCAGATATGGCCCAGAGCAACTCAAGATCGGGTCCAGGGAGGTTGGGGTCATTATCACACCGCTAAACTACTTCGAATTCGACTCCTAGTTGGACAGCAGCTCAGGAAGCTTTTCTCCACCACGCGGGTCTTCATGGCATCAAACGTATCAACTCCAACACAAGATGCACACCGACTACACGATCATATGGAGGAGGAGGCTCGCCGACTGCGTGAGCAACAAGAGGTGGACGCGCGACGCCTACAAGCCAAGTGCGAAGCTTGCAATGATAACTTGCGCAAGGCTGGGCGGACTGCTCAACAAGAGATACTCCAAACCCGAGTAGGCGACCACGATGTCTTTGTGACCCCACAACAGAACGTCGTGGCCGCTGCCACACTGTTAGACACCTTGCAGTTCAGGCCCGACCATCAGGCTAACCTGACTATCTCAAAAATTAAAGAAATGATAACCGCTGCAGCCTGTCAACAGCAACAGTGATCTAGAGATATGTTTATACCGTCTAACAAAACAGCTTCGGGTGCTGTGACTTCATTTGCTTCAGTGCGACACCAAGCAGCCAGCTCTGGTCGACACCACTCGGAGTCCCATCACATGTCACTTGGCCATCACAACGATGACCAACGGCGGTACCATCACAACGAGTGCCAGGATGACCAGGACGCTCGGGATGACTACGATGGGATCTCCGCCATGACATCAATGCTCGACGTCGGGAGCGCGAGGAAGATGAATATCACTGACTTGAAGAAGAGCATGAACGCTTCGGCCTCCACCATGAGTGGTTCTGTCGCCACAGTTGAAGTCAGAGCCCTCACCTGGATGAAGGAGTTCCGGCGTTCACCCATAAGCTGCAACAAGTCGACTGGCCATCCGGTTTCAAGCTGACTGGTATAGAGAGGTATGACGGCAAGACCAACCCAGAGTCCTGGCTCACCGTGTATACTATAGCGATACGAGCGGCTGGAGGTGATCACAAGGCCATGGCTAACTACCTGCCAGTCGCCTTGGCTGACTCGGCAAGGACATGGCTGACAAGGCTTCCTAGGCGGTCAATTGGCTCCTGGGGGGAACTCTGTGAATGTTTCGTCGCGAACTTCTAGGAAACATATGAGAGGCCATCTTCCGAGTACGATCTATATCAGTGCCACTAGAGGAAGAACGAGTCCCTTCGTGATTTCATGAAGCGTTTTTCTGAGAAAAGAAACTCAATACCTAAAATCAAGGACGAGGTCATCATCGCCGCCTTCTGCAAGGGAGTCAGAGACGCGCTGTTCATCGCCAAGTTCACTCGGAAGCCACCCAACTCCATCAAAGCTCTCTTCGAGTTGGCCAATAAATATGCTAATTCAGCCGACGTAGTGGCAGAGGCACTTGACGACAAAACCCGACAGAAGGAGCGATGGGAGACGGACGACACGGACCTATCCAAGCCTACGAACCGCAAGCGAAAATCTGGGGACTTCATTGCAGCAGTCAATCGCAACCGTCCTCGACCTCCTAGAACCGAAGATTATCAGAATGACAAGTAATACGCTCGGGAGCTCAAAAGTTCGAATGCAAGGATGGCATCCCTACTCCCAACTTGTGCAATACCGAACAGCTAAGTTGTTTTCTGATACATACTTTCTCCTTTATATCATATTGTCATCTAAATGGGCTAGGAGACAACTCACTTCCTTATGGTTTGACTCGGATATGGCTTACTGCCAGTCGGGATCAGATCTAGGGGGATGAGATCGTCAATTTCTCACTCGGCCTCGCCAATGCCGTAGCTGCTTACACCTAATAGGTGTACATACTGCGTATTTTCTATTTTTGCTCTTAATGATTGCAAAAGTACTTGAGTAGCATAAATTCCAATCCATGAAGCTTTGCTCCATGAAAGGCGAAGTCAAGTCACCCAAAACGCGTCTCTGAAAAAGAGCCATGAGCCGACTCCCGGCTACGGGGGCTATGACTAGTCAAGCAGAATGTTTAAACGTAAGGAGTCAACTACTCAGGGAAATTAAAATCAATAAGATGAGGAACACATATTTACATACATTGTAAAATACATAAATGTTCTTTGGGTGATTGTTTTCTTCATCAGATGCTACTCATCCGATATGTTTATAATGTAGGGCCAGTTCTGGATACGCGTAACAGGAACTCATGGCTATGAGCCTATCTCCTACGCTCGGGGGTTGGATTAGTCTGCCTGATACACTTCGAGTGCGACGCATCAAGAATCACTCGGAATGCTCCATGAAGGCTACTAACCAAGTACTTGCACCAGTCGGGACATAGATGTCACCTTTACCTTGGTACGCCCAATGGGGTCTAATAACCAACCTCTGGCACCAGTCGGGGCTCAGGTATCACACTGTTGGGTATGGTACACCCCATAAGGGTCGCCAGCCAAATCCTATGCTAAGGCGAGGTTTGGGTACCTTATTTGGCCATGACTCTGTTGGGTAGGGTACGCCCCATGAGGGTCGCCAGCCGAATCCTATGTGATGCGAGATTCGGGTACCTTATTCGGTTACAATTTTGCTAGGTTGGGTATGCCCCAAGAAGGTCGCTAGCTGAATCCTGCGCTAGCGCAGCGTTCAACTACCTATTTGGCCAAAACAGGGAAACAAGCCACTACTGGAGCTTTCAATCGGAGGTAGCACCAAACCCAGAACCTACGGAGGTGCTCATTATTTTTCAAGACTAGAAGACCCCAATCATTTGATTCCTACTGGAAGACTGACTTCCTAAAGATTGCAACGAAGCTGAGTAAATCAACCGACGGAGCAAAAGCTTTATCATAGTCGGAGAAGACCTATATTGTTAATGCGCATTCGGAGTTCTCATGCACTGTGTCACACCTGAGGAGGGCAAGCAGATCCTGCAATCTATCCACTCGGGCATCTATGGCAACCATAATGCATCCAGAACATAAATCGGAAAGGCTTGCAGACAAGAATTCCTTTGGCCGATTGTAGTTACCGACGCCAATGACATTATTCAGACATGCGAGGGATGCCAATTTTGTGGGCTATGTTGGGTAAGTCGGTTTGGGCCGGCTTATTCGGTAGTAGGCTAAAAGTTCTTAAATAGAATGCCCTATTGGGTCGCTCGCTGGTTATATTACACTTGCGATGCATGTGCTATTTACAAGAACTGATTAAATAATCAGATATGCTTCATGCTAAGCCTATAGCCGGGTGTATACATTCGGGTATCTTGATTATTTTAAGGTATTGAGGATATATCCTTATAAGGATCAATAGCTGGTCTCCATTAAAATTGGCAATGCAGGTATCTCTCAAGTACACCTCATCACACATTGGATTTACTCCATAGTGATACTCGCCTCACATCCTTAGTCAAATTGCCTTGAGCAAAATTTCTAGCTAATATATAGCCGAAGAGTCCAATTTTTGAGAAACATATCACTCGGAAAAGACTTAAAGGTTAAAGATCTTTGACTTTATGTTTAATTGTTTCCCAATTAAGCACAAAGTTAGGGGCTACACCTAATAGGTGCGCCTATTCGGTGCACACTATTCATCTATTTCCAATAAGCCCTTCATAGCCTCATTGCTAGCTGACATAAAGCAGGACTCAGGAGAAGAAGCACTCAGACAATGAGTACTCAGTAGCAAAGCACTCGGGAATCTCTTCATCGTGGAGGATGAGCACTCGGCATCAGCTGTAACTCAACTATGAAGGTCTTAGGGGCTACTGTGGAGGCCATGGGCCCCGAGTACCTCAAGGAAGGCAATTACGGCCACTCGAACAGAGGGTGGGTCGGTCCCTACAATTGGAGATAGAGTAGAACTCGGCTTCATATTACCTTGCATGGAAAGGAAAGGGATATAGTCCTAGCCGGATACTCTATGTACTGATAAGGAAAGCCCTTGGTCGCATCCGATTGGGTTTCCTACCCTGTAACCCTCATCTCTCCAGTATATAAGGAGAGGTAGGAAGCCCCTTGGGGCAGATGATTTCACATACCGCGAAAGCAATATACCACAACTGGAAGTAGGGGATTACCTCACACCGAGGGACTAAACCAGTATAAATCCCATGTGTCCTTTCGAATCCATTGAGTTTAGGTCCAGCAAATAGCCCTATATAACTATTGCCAATACAAAACATCGACAGGGCTTTTTGTGCTACTGGACTACCACCGCTGTCACCATAGCTTTGATCTTAGCAATTGTTGGAGTAGCGATGTGATTCTCTTCCCGCATTGGTTGTAAGGTGGTCTAGCAGTCCACGACGATATCTTGCATTGATTCTCTTCTAGCTATGATGTTCTGCTACGGTATTACAAGGACCAAGAGCTCTTCCATATGAGTTTACAAGATATCCTCGTGGACTTCCTGGCCTTTCAAGTGTAGCTCATGTTTATGCCTTTCTTGTTCTTCGTGCAATCAGAGGTCCTCATCCTCTTGTTTCCCTTGGCTTCTTCTTCTGCCGTTGTTGTAGCCTTCGGAGTGATGGCTTTGATGCCATAAAAACCTCTCGTGGTGGAGAAAAGCTTTCATTGCTGCAGATGGAGGAGCTGATGATGCCAATTGTCCTAGATCCAAACCTGACTAGCTCTTGGCCGAGCCTGAGCTGAGATCTGGAGAGCTGATGCATTGCTTTCTGGTAGACCATGGTGGAATTCATCAATTTGAGTGGGAATCGGATACCCAAATCTAGCTGATCTGCATGTTGGGTGGTGACCGCCACCGTATTCTTCAGGCCGAGTGGAAGTCAGCTTGTGGTGTTGTCGTCCCCGTCCGATCTTGGAGAGGGACAGGTTGCGGAGGTTGTCGACGATGAAGTCCAAGCTCCTGAAGCAAAGAAGGTGGCCACAAGAGAGGGATTCACCGAGGAAGCTGGCGAATAGAGCCATCAAACTTGTCGATGTAGAAATCATCACTTTGCCCCCTACCTGGCACGCCAACTGTGGATGTTTATGATTGGCAATAATGAAACAGGGACTATGTGTGGGACATAGAGCTTGATGGTGACATGAGACAAGGAAATTTAAACAGGTTCAGGTCCTCGGTGAGAGGTAATACCTTACTCTTGTTTAGCAGATTAGGATCTGCTGGATTGTATTGCTTTATTGACTTGCATAGGTTTGGTTGTGTATTGTATATGGCTTCTTGTGTATCACTTGCCCTGATCTCGGAACCCCTACCCCCCTTATATATGTTGAGAGGCAAGGTTACATGTTTTGTAACCTAGCCGAGTACAACTTGGTTGTCTATTCTATTTACAGTAAGGTATACAAGGTGTCCGTATAGGACTCTATTCCATGCCTTAGGAGGCACGTCTTCACCGCCTCCAAGCTCTATGATTCGGCCCACCTCCTGTCAAGGCAATCGGATAAGCCTTCTATGATGATACCCAGGGCCCATATCCTCCACACCTTGTTCATATTGGAACCTATGTTTATGAAATCTATTTTGTTTTATGACTATTGCATGAAATTTAAAAATGTGTTATTATGATAAGTGTTCTTATCAGTTATTATTCCAAATATCCTTTGATTATGGCCATACTTGAATAATTACATCATGCTTCCTTGTAACCTTAGGCAAATGAATGGACTAGCCATTACGCTATGTTGATGGTATGGTTAGTCAACATAGGATTTATGCTTAACAATGCTTAGTAACAACATAGCGTTTTTGTGTGGGGATAAATACTTAAATTAATGATGAGTCCAATGTGCCTCTTGGTGAGAATGCCGATAGGTTGGGAGAAATATGTTTCACCAAACCAAGACTTGTTTTCGGGTGGGGCTTGGGGTGTAGCTAGTTGATGGAAGGTCACACCCCGGCCACTATAAGGACCGATCTATGGGCTTCTGTTGCAAGGCTTAAGCATACAACCACATGTCTCATGGGTAAGGCTTAAATCGTAGCTTAGTCTAGTCGTAAACAAAAGGACACGGATAGAGGTAGAAGAGGGCCACTTGGGGTCGGATGTCTCTACAAATGAAGGCCAACACGGGGAGTCCTATGCACAGGGGGCATAGGCCACGTCTTCTCGGCTAAGATCACCTGGCAGGGGACAGAGGTGTATGTTGGTCCTTTGTCTAGGATTGGGATAAGTGAAAGGTTATGTCATGTTCTTTATCTCGGGTTCCACGGCCATGGTGACGCGTAAAGACATGTCTTGTGGGTAAAATGTACATCTCTAGCCAAAGTAAAACTATTTGAATAATCTTGCTCTCAGTTAAGGTCATGCCTAGTGATGTTTCTTGTGGACTAGATGTTTCTCCAAAATCATTAGGATGATGGTATCATGATGGACTCAATCTTGTGGATTAGCCCATATTAGGGCAAGGCAGGCTCGCATTGTTTGGCAACCTGGGGAGGCGATGATGAAATATGACTTTAGAGTAGGCTTGTGTTTCAAAATCTGATTTAAAATCCAAAAGTGCTTGAACTATTGCTTCATGCAAAACCAGCCCTATTATGCCATTCCTTGAAATACATGTGCATTACTTTGTATCCTCTAGTGTGGCTTGCTGAGTACCGTGGGTGGTACTTAGCCTTACTCAATTTCCCTCTCCATTACAAGGAGCTAAGGAAGGTGAAGATTAGGATATGTACTCCAGTTGAGTGTGCCTGTGAAGTGGTGCTGTAGGCATGTTTTTGTTAGAGTAAAGTTGTGTGCCCAATTTTTCGCTAAGTTAGTTTCTTTCCGTTGGTCTTGTATTGGCATGCACGAGCCCACGATTTGTGTGATTGTCGTGCGTGTTACATTGTCTAGGGGCGATCCGGGAGGCCGCCCGAGTCCCTCACTGTGAACGGGATGCACGTCGCGTGTCGTGGGGATGCATGCAACATTGGCATGGCATGAGAAGCGCTCATGCATGGTTTTTTAGTTGTAAGAGTGTGCAAATAAATAGCAAGGAGAAAAAAAATGAAAAGCTGCAGTTGTTGTTCGCAGCACCAAAGTTCCTGCGTTGCCGGATTGTCTACAGTGTTCATGTGTGTTGTTTGTGTTTGAGTTCGAGTTCTTGCAACCGATTTGTTGGGTTTCCTGACAGTTTTTGGCTGCTGCTATTTTTCTTTGGGTGTCAGGCCTAAAGTGCCTTCATACTAAAGTAATATTTAACCCTTTATTTCGTTTGTTCTGTATTATCAAACTTGTACCTTGCGTACCTCAGAGGATCCTAGGATGGGGAATAATATGCAATGCATCCCGAAATCTAGTGTGATTTCCGAGTGTGATAGGCAGCATGGCCATGGACTTATAGCGGCTAGATGTGCTATGTTAACTGGGAGTAGCACCCTAATCATAGTATTGGAGATTTAGGTTTTGGCTAAACTTCGTTAACAAATATAGTATGTTTGTGTGCCATCATCTGGCGTGTCTGAGTTGATCAATTGCTGATGCGATCAGAAAGGTTAGTCATCTTTCTGCTATATTGGCTAACTTTTATAGCACGAACCTCATGTCGTGGAGTTTGTGGCCAACATGAACCTTAACCAATGAATTTCTGCCAACTGTTGGGGCGCACAACAGGAGTAGGCAAGTCGCGTCCTTCCTTACCGCTAGGCAGTGCGATTACTGCGGCAAATCGCGAAAAACTGAAAAAAATTTATCAAAAATTAAATTATTTTTAAATTTATTTGAATTTGATGTGGTTACCATGCGGTTATCATTACCGTACCCCCTCGATAAGCACAGGTATGGTGAACCCTGGCTCCAACTGGTCCCACTCAAGAGGAGGACCCCCAAATTTTAGATCCCCTACCAAATGTACTAATTAATTACACTTATATTCCAGCTAATATCCTTGCTGTAAAAATTCCTAAGGATTGGTTGTTACGAGTCGTAACTTACGACTGCTTCAACAAATTGGCTGTGTGTAGATATAGAGTCCGGATTTCTATCTATTATTAAAAAACGGTGGAAACTAAAGGCCTTATTGAAAGCCAAGATTTTTCTCTAGTATCTACTCCGAGGAGTAGTGTTAACGAAAGACAATCTTGCCAAAAGAATTTGGAAAGGCAACATGAAATGTTGTTTTTATCACAAAGAAGAGACAATTAAACACTTATTCTTTCATTGCCGCCTTGCTCATTCTGTGTGGTCTATTATCCAAATAGTTACAAACCTACATCCACCTCGAAGTGTTTCACATTTGTTTGAGGGTTAGTTGTTGTGCATTTCTAAAGATGTGAGACCCCATGTCCTGTTGGGAGTAGCCGCTATGTGTTGGTTGTTTCGGTTATCCAGTAATGATGTGGTTTTTGACAAGAAAAACATTTTTTCTCCTTTATAGGTTATTTTATTGCTTATTCACTGACTTCGCACCTGGGTTGTTCTCCAACAGCCAGGTTTGCGAGACTTTATTGTAATGGCATATCAGCAATTGGAGTGGTTGGTCAGGGAGTGAAACCTAGAAGTATGGGTGGTGATCTCGTCTACGGATTGATCGACCTTAACATACCATGTACCATCTTTCTTATAAAGTAAACTTTGGTGTGTGGGTGCATGTTTTGATTGTATACAACCTAGCTATGTAGAGGCCGTGAATGTTCTTAGTACGGTTATCATCTTGATGTAATTGACTAAGTTCAATAAAGCTTCCATTATCTTAAGAAAAGACTGCTTCAACAAACGGAACTCAAGCAATGCTTTAAAGTGGTATTAAGGACCATACAAGTCAAATTTATCAAAAAAAAAAAAAAGGAGTGGTGCTTCTATAGATTTTTTTTATGTGTGTGTGACGCCCTAAGGGCTATACAGTTTGAGGAATAAGATGATGAATTGACCTGCCTCCTGATTATTGTTTCCATAAGCTTAGCAAAAAAAAAAAAGAGTTGAGGTGATCCCATGATGGATCAGCTCATTCTAGGATATGATTATTCCTAGAAACAAACAGCCCATAAGCACAGAGAAGGTGCATTTATTGGTACTATTCTCTACCCTTATGTCTTCAGAACATCAAAGTGTAATAATCAGTTTGGAGTTTCCCCGGTTGTATATGTAAGGGTGAGCCTTTATGTCTTCAGATCCTTGCAGTTCTGGGACATCTATATTTATGGAAAATCAACACGCATAAAATATAACAGAGGTGCCAAATTTCAATAAATTTTTTTATGGTACACCACAAGCATGATAGAATCTATTGCTGTCACTTTTCCTTTTGGAAAGAAAGAAAGGTTCTGCACAGTTCTGAAAGCTGAGATGAAGCGATTCTCATCCACTACTACAGAAGACTCGATGACACAGCAATTGGAGAATCTGCTTTGGCTGCCTATATAAACCCAATGCTGGTGAAACCAGGAGTCAAAACAAGCAACAAGTGCAGAAGAGGTTGTAACACTTACAACAGAAAACGCTTCCCTCCCTACTACAAGGTTCACCACAGACAGCCAAGAAATGGGTGAAGTAAGTGCTGTATGATTTTTGAGTGCTAACAAACATCGATTTGCAGAATTTTTCTTTTATATGTTACATTAATTAGTAACTTACCTAGGCCCTATTTCAACCTAAAATTCGTACCTAAACTGATCAATACTACTTTAATTTCAATATTATGCTAGTACATGTGTTCGTTTTGACTGTAGTTTTTCTTCATTTTTGCTAAATGGCAATTGTAATATTTTTGCTAAAGGAACAAAAGGAACCTGTGAAGGAAGAGCAGGCTGAGAAAAAGGAGGAGGCAACAGAGGAGAAGAAACCAGATGAACCTCAAGAAATCGTATTGAAAGTCGACATCCACTGCGAAGGATGCGCAAAGAAGGTTGAGAAATCCCTCTTGAGATTTGAAGGTCAGTAGCATTTCACACCATCTCCAACCACTTGTGTCTTTCCTGCATCTGCGCTCCAACGCTCAAAGGTAGCATCGTACCAATTGTTCCTCCAATGAAAAATAAAACATCATAAACAGGAGTAGAAAACGTGAAGGCTGACAGCCGATCAAAGAGAGTTGTGGTGAAGAGCAGGACCGTAGATCCCGCGAAGGTCTGCGAGAGGGTTCAGAGGAAGACAAAGAGAAGGGTTGAGCTGATTTCCCCTCTTCCTCCACCTCCAGAAGAGGAGAAGAATGAGGAGACTCCACCACCACCTCCAGAAGAAAAGAAAGAGGAGGTACATATGCCCCCTTCCCTTGCAACCATAGCACTAGTCATTTTTGAAATGTGCAACATAAAGACCATGTGATTTGCCAATTGTCAACATGACATGAGTATTGAACAAGAGAAACATGACTAGAACTAATTTTCGGAGTCCTGATGATCCAAAATTTTTGTTGACATGATTTAATCAAATTTTTCAGCCACCGAAGGCGATAACTGTCATCCTGAAGGTCCACATGCACTGCGATGCTTGTGCGCAGCTTCTTCAAAAGCGTATAAGCAAGATAGAAGGTATTCTTTTCTTGCTGGCCTCCTAACACTTTACATGCCACAGACTATATATGTTTTGTTTGCAACCAACAGATTTATCACAAATAAAGAATTATTCTTCATGTTCCACTTGTCAGCAATTAATTGGTTATCATGTCTAGATTTTTCAGTTTTATCCAACAATCTGAGATTCAAGTGAATCACTGCATCCACTCGTGCTAACAACTAACAAGGCCTACGAGTAAATGATACTTTGCAACTAAAACAAATGTATTTATTAATACAGCAACAGAGTAATCAAAATTTTCGTCCATGCAGGTGTAGAATCAGTCGAGACTGATCTCCCCAACGACCAGGTGATCGTCAAAGGGGTCATGAACCCGGCTGTGCTCATCGACAGCATCCAGCGGAAGACACGGAGGCCGGCAGTCATCGTCGAAGAGGAGAAGCCGCTGGAGGAGGAGAAGAAGCAGCCAGAGGACGAAGCGAAGAAGCCAGAGGAGGAGAAGAAGGCCGATGGCGTCGACGAGGTCAAGAAGTACGACATCTGGCCGCCCGTCCAGTACTACGTCGAGTACGTCTACCCATACCCACCACCGCCATCGCCGGCGGCGGCGCTGGTGTCGGAGGAATTCAGCGACGAGAACCCGAACGCTTGCGGCATCGCGTGACGCCATCGCAGGATGTTCCTTCGCTCAGCCCGCGGTTTGTATGCTTGAAATGCATGCTGATATGCTAATATGAGAGGTTTTGCGGAGTGTAGAGTTTATCTTATCTTATTAAGTACTAGGATTGTGTAAATTAGATCCAGTCGTGTCATGCGCAAGCTGAGTTGTTGTGCTGTCAATGTACCGAATCAGAGTTTGCCCTATGCGCCGCTTACTATTTTTGTAGCTGCACCACGAATGGCAAAAACAATATATATGTGATGTAACAAACCTTTAGTCAATCCCTTCAGAATGATAGCAATTTCGGTATTGCTAGTTTTCAGTCACCTGAAATCTACTAGATTTTCAGTCACTTTTTTGGCCATCCGATTCCATCAAGATTTGTGCACAGATTTGTGGATTTGGGCTTTTTTTTTGTTGGACCCGGAAGAATTTATTTATTTATTTTTTTAATTTACAAAACTATATTTTTTTGACAAATTTGCAGAAGTGTACTCCTCCCGCCCTCCGGGAGGTTTTTTTTTTTTTAAAAAAACTACCCTCTCGGAGGGCGGCTATGATGATGTGGCGCTGCTAGAGAGGGCGGGGCGCCTGCATTTTTTATCCCCCTCCAGGGAGCCGCGTGCAAAATTTCAGGCACCCCCGGCCGGCTGCAAAAACACAAAAACCGCCCTACTGGAGGGTGGCTTATCCATAAGCCACCCACTGCTAGGGTGGTTTATTTCCATCCCCTACAAATACCCTCCCCCTTCCCTAAAATCTCATTAAATCTAGGAAAAAAAGAAAAGAGGGCTAATGGGAGAGGAGAAGGGGGAAGCGGCAAAGCCCTACCTGTATGCACACTCACGTGTAGGTAATTTCTTTTAAACATTGCGATTTCTCTTTGAGGTAAATTTAGTATAAATATTGTACGAGATTTAGTAAATGAATAATACCGGTTAGGAGCAGTGTACGTGATGTTGTAGTCATAAGCAAAGTACGTTGTTAGTAAACTATTTTGTTCAATTAATAGTATGGATGTTCTATGTTCGTTTCATATAGTGTTAGTACGTAGATTAAAGACGATGGTTTTGTACCTCCGTCCTTTAGGAATACTTGAAGTAGGCTAGTATTGTAGGCCTAAACTTATTTAACCCGACCTATATTTGTTGCATGGGCAGAGATGGCAAGTAAGGTGGTTTTTCAATTATTTTCGGTGAAGGGAATATTAGATATGGGCCAGATGGTGTAGATCTATTAGATTTCAAAATAGTGACAAGAGGGATTGATAGAGCAGTAGAAAGAATTTATAGGGCTATGTGCAACTGGTTGATGCAAGGATTTCGAATTGATCCACAAAATAATGGGATTACAGTGCATGTTATAGTCAGCCGTGCAACCGAATGGTTTTTGTTGTTGAAAAACAATAGTGGATTCTGAGTGTGGACTAGAGTGGTAAATCTTTTGTATTAATCTCAAAAACCTTGTCATTACAGTGGTCTAGGTACCTATTTATAGGCCCAGGGTACAGTTACAGGCTCTAGAGTTTCATTTATAGGTAGTATTACATTATGGCCCCTTGATGGGGACAGCTACAGGGGTATTTCCGTCTTTTCACTTCTATAGGCTCCTGATGGGCTGTTTGGCCCTTTTAGCTGTCCTCCCCCTTAGCCGAGATAGGCACACTGGGGCCTCGCTCGCTGGGTCGTCTCTTCGGCCTTTCTGGGCCCCTCGCCTGCAGCTTCAGCACTTCGCCCTTGCGCCCTTTGTCTTCGCCAGACACCGCGTCCTTAGCTCAAGACCTTCTATCTGAGACCTTCATGCTTCACTCAAGCTCTTCGACCATGCGGGGCGACGAGAACACCTTTCGTGGGCCGTGGCATTTGTCACCACGTGTCGATCGATGCGGTCACATGGCGGTTCGTCCCTCATGATGCCACGCAACGGCGACGCAGCTGCTCGTTACTCGAGGCGCCACGTGTCGGCCTATATGGCGACGTAGCGGTTCGTCTTCCGAGGCACCACGTGGCCTTCCCTCACCGTGCCACGTGTCGTGTCATCAGTGGTTGTTCGACGCTCACGACGGTTCGCCTTCGGCCATAACCCTCTTCGCCCAACCTGGCTCTAATGGCTCCTCGAAAACCTACTTCGGCAGAAACGGGTGGTGTTGATCCGGAGTCGATCATTGACAACAACACCGTCTACCTTGGCCTGTTTCTGATCCGCCAGGCCGACCTCAATGAGCCCTGCAACAGGGGCACCCTTTTGGAGGGGCTCGTACGGGCGCCCAGCGAGGACGTTGTCCTTGTGCCGCGTGACGATGAGACGATAGCCTTCGCCGCCTACCTCGATGCCAGGCTCTGATTGCCTGCTGTGACCTACTCCCGAAGGTGCTTGCTCTGTTCAAGCTGGAGCTGCCATAGCTTAGCCCAAGCGTCATCGTCCGTGTCGCCGTCTTTGAATGGATGGCCCAGACGTAGGAGTTCGAGCCAATGGCCGATCTCTTCGCCATCGTCCACCAAGCCGCCCTCTACAGCAAGACGGTGGTGACGCCGGCGAGGGTGAAGAAGAGTGTCTTCAGTAGCGTGAATTTCATCACACAGCCCGACCAGGCCGACCTATTGCCTGTGCCCGCTTCGATGCCGAAGTGGGAGAAGTTGTGGATGACGTGGTGGTTCTACCACAAGATATCCTACGCCGCCGACTCCAGCAACTTCAAGGCCCTTCGGCCATCGATGGGTGTGCCTAGCGTTGACGCCCGCCCGAAGGTCTCCTTAATCGGTACGCTAGAGGCCCGTCGCCAGCTCCTTTGAGCCATCGTGAGACCGCTCAGTGTATAGGACCTCATCTAGGAGTTCCTGATGATGGGTGTCAATTCGTAGGCACAGTTGTGGAACATCATCATCGACTGCAACAACCAAATCTGCAATCTCCCCGCCATCGCCATTCCCGACAACTGCCTCGGTATGTGCCCTGTCAACTTCTTTCGCCTCTTCGCTCGCCTACCGAATTCAATTGACTTGTTCTAATTCAGGTGATTTTGCGCAGTTTGCAGTTCTCTCCTTGGGCTAAGCAGAGAGGCCGGCGAAGCACCTCGTCGGGGATATGACCCCGAAGGAGTACTGGGAGATCATGAAGTTCTTGAAGGGGGGAAGGGTGAACCGCGTGTGCATGTGGCTTCACCAAGAGGTTCCCCCACGCGAGAACCCCGTCCAGTCCCAGGGAGATGACGGTGGGGACGCCGCGGGGAAGAAGAGGAAGAAGGCTGCCAACAACTCTACCGGCCCTAGTCACGGGGCACTGAAGATGGTCCAACCCCTTTGAGCCATCCGCCCTTCACCGCCGCCTGTCCTTGATGAAGATGACGAGGACGGCGACGCGAGGGACACTGACACTGGTGCCGTGGGCCGAACTCCCAGTCCTGATGTCGCAATGCCTATCAGTGGCCAGGCTGGGACAGGGCCTTCGCCCATCCACGGGTCTTCGCGGCTATTTCTTGACCTGAGAGCGCTAGGAGGGCGGTCCATTTCCAGTTCATATCGGTGGTCTTGGGCTCGGTTTTTAACAACTCGGACTCATCTTCACCGGTGCACTAGAGCCTGGTGGCAAAGAGGGCGAGGACGGAGTCCCCCTAACCGGTCGAGGAAGAGGACGTTCTCATGGATGATGATGTGCTGGCTGGAGGCCCATCAAAGCTCGCAAGTAGCAGTGGCCAAGGCACTATGGAGGTGAGCGGGCAACCGACCGCGACGTTCTCTACCTCCAACAGCGTCCTCCCGGCACCAAGCTTCATGGCCAAGGACTTCGCATGCTGTGGAGGCCATGGGCCCCGTGTACCTCATGAGAAGCTTTCTGGTCACTCAGACAGAGAATAGGCCCAATCCTATAATTAGGGATGCAACAGGACTTGGTACATATTACCTTGTATGATAAGTAAAGGGGTATAGTCCTAGTCGGGTACGTTGTATTCCTAGAAGGAAATCCCTTAGTCAAGTCCGACTGGGATTCCTGCCTTGTAACCTTGCCTCTTCAATATATAAGGAGAGACAAGGAGCCCCCTGGGGTAGAACAGAATCTCACCAGAGAAACCTCAAAGGCAATACACCACAGCTAGAAGTAGGGTATTACCTCACATCGAGGGCCTAAACTAGGATAAATTATTTTGTGTTCCTTTGTAGTCCATCATATGTAGGTCTCACGAGTAGCCCCATATTATTATTGCCGATACAAAACATCGATAGTTGGTGCGCCAGGTAGGGGCTTCGGTGAGATCATCAACAAGCCTGATGGATCCAACCTCCGGAGTCGACGGCGTCAAGTTCTTCCCCGAGCAGACAATCAGCTTTGGGAGCCTCGACTTCATCGCCGACAAATTTGGCAACCTCACCATGTCCAACTCGGACTCGACCCGATCAGCCAGGGACTAAGCCGACTTCACGCCAGTTGGCCTACTCAACACTGCAGCAATCTTCGATGACATGCTACAGCAATCCCCAAGATACGCGAGTCTCGGGACAACTCTTTCTTTTGGTGTTTTACTCGGACTCGGCCTTGAGCCAACTGAGATCGGGCTAAGAGAGGAGGGGATCATCAATCTCCCGTTCGGACTCAACAACGCCGTGGACAATTTCAATCTCACTTCAACGCAGCAGATCCAATCCCTCGAGGTGTCGATGCTTTGCACCGGCAATAATATTATGGGGCTACTCGGCGACCTGGAATTCGGTGGATTGCAGAGGAACACAAGAGAATTATACTGGTTCAGGCCCTCGATGTGAGGTAATACCCTACATGCAGTTGAGGTGTTATTCCTCTGAGGTGGTTTTGCGATCAATGATCTTGCGTGCCCTCATGGGGCGCCCTGCCTCCCTTTATATACTAGGGGACAGGGGTACATGGTAAGGATCCCAGTCGGATACGACCAAGGGACTTCCTTCTTAGAGATAGAATCCTATCCGACTAAGGCTAGGTTTCCTTATTGTACAAGGCACAGCCTGCCGGGTGCTATCTTATCTCTAACTACATGATCTGGCCCATCCTCTATCCGAGTGGCCCATGTGCTGGTAATGAGGTACCCGGGGCCCATGGCTCCCACAGTAGCCCCTGAGACCTTCATAGTTGAGTCACAGCTGATGCCGAGTGCTCATCCTCCACGGTGAAGGTTACCCGAGTGCGATGCTCCCGAGTACTCTTTGTCCGAGTAAGTCTTCCCGAGTCCTGCTTCATGTCAGCTGGCAGCGAGGCTATGAAGGGCTTCATGTAGATATATGAATAGTGTGCGCCGAATAGGCGCACCTATTAGGTGTAGCCCCCGACTTTGTGCTTAATTGTGAAGACAATTAAACATAAAGGCAAAGATCTTTAACCTGGAAGTCTTTCCCGAGTAGATTACTACTGGTATATGAGACTCTTCGGTATCATGTCAACCGGAATATAATTTATAGTCTTGCCGAGTAGGAGACTACCCGTATATAGGACTCTTCGACTTCATGTCAGTCGGAATATGAGTTTATAGTCTTTTCCGAGTGGCGTCCCACTCAAAAGCTAGACTCTTCCGCATCATGTCAGCGGGAATAAATATTTATAGTCTCTCCCGAGTAGTGCACTACTCGAAAGTTAGACTCTTCAGCGTCATCTCGGCTGGAATAACGTTGCTCATGGCAACTGATGGCCACGCATGTAGGCCGAGTACCACTTTATGAAAATAAATCCATTACGTGGTCAGGTGTTCCTGAGAAAGATACCTGCATCCCCAATTTTAATGAAGACCAGCTTGTGATCCTTGTAAGGATATATCCTCGAGACCTGGCGGATAAAACAGATACCCGAACATATATGTTTAGCAGTAAAGCTTTCATGAAGCATATCTGTTTACCTCATCGGTTCCTGTGAGTAGCACCAGCGCTATAATTTCAACTCAGCCTGCGGGCGGCCCACATGGAGCATGCTACTGTAGGAACTCATATCTTGTCGGCCCAATACCGACTGTGCAGGCCTGGGCCCATCTAGTCGGTACAGGCTATAAAAAGATGATGGGGAGAGAGAAAAAGATTCCGTCGTCTTCCCCAAATCAGCCAATCTCTTCGTCTTCCACCTTCACGCCTAGCTTTTCACCTCCCGCCCGGCTAGGGTTAGCAGCAGCCATTCCCCACCCGGACTCGGGCGATTTCAATCCTCTTCGTTTCTTCCAAGCCCCCGATTTGCTTTCCCCCAAATCTCACCACCTCCAGTCATGCCGAAGGCGATGAATCCTGCGGGTGCGCCAGGGAGTTCTTGGCCGATCTCAGATTGTGGCTCGGTGAAGCTGAGACGGCTGGAGAGCGAGCTGAAGTTGCCTAGCCAAGAAGTGATCCGTTCGCGGTCGGCGAGGGATGAGTCGAGCCCCAACCCCCGGCCTGGTGAAACGGTAGTTTTCGCCTCTTTCTTTGATCGGGGCTTGTGTCTTCCGTCGTCTGATTTCTTCCGCCGCATCCTCGATTTCTACGGACTGGAGTTGGTGCATTTAAATCCCAACTCAATCCTTCAGATCTCCATATTCGTTACTCTTTGCGAGTGCTTTCTGGGTGTTGAGCCCCATTTCATCCTCTTCCGACACCTGTTCCATGTCAAGCCCCAACCTTCCAAGAGTAATATCAGTGTGATTGGAGGGGCTGGTCTTCAACTGAGGAGCGATGGGAAGAAAACGTATATCGATTTGCCCTTGAAATCTTCTCTGAAGGGCTGGCACAAGGAGTGGTTTTATTGCGCCGATCTGGCTCCTTCCCTGCGCCCGTTTACTGTATGCCACCGGCGGTGTTGCCAAGCTGGTCCTCGGAGCCAACCTTTGAAGAACTGGGCCAGGCACATATATTCCTGACGAAGATAGATGACCTCAAGAAGGCCGGCTTGACAGGGCCTTGGGTGGCTCGTCGTTTTCTAACGAGGCGCGTCCAGCCGCTGAAGTTGAGAAGCGCCTTCGGCTGGGCCTTTAAAGGTAAACACGATCCCGACCGAGTGAGCAGCGAGACGGCGGACAAGGGGGCAGTGACCGATACCCTGTTTGGCTACTTCTCCGAAGGGGTGGTTGCCACCGAAGATGATAACCGCCGAGTTGCTGCCTATAGCTTCATCCGGCCGCGGACCAAGGTAACCTTCTACCTTCTTCTGTGGTGAACGCCTGTGGAACGGTGATTATTCAACCTTGCGTGATGGTATCTTGTCGACTTGCCTGTAGTGGCATGAGGAATTTGATGAAGACTCTCGTCCATTGTCGGCGGTCGCGTCGAAGAAGAGGCCGAGGAGTCCCTCTGCTGCCCAACCCGACTCTAAGAGAGCGGGGAAGAAGCCGATTTTATATCGGGGCGAGGGGGCCATGACGGCGCGCGCCGTGAGCGGCAGCTTGAAAATAAAGGACACCACTGCCACAACGCCCACGCGGTCGAGTCTCAGGCTGAGATCAGCAGGTTCGGGCCCAACGTTGTCGTACTCAGCAACAGCGCCGCCAAGGGGCCGACCAGAGCAGAGGCCGATTGGGGCGAAGGAACCCGAACAGACCATACCAGAGTCGGGGCCGACTCGGGCTGGTACGCCTCTGCCATCGATGACGCCGACCGGGGCGACTGCCGACGCTAGTGCTTCGCCGGGGGGCGGGCAGGCTGGCAGGAAGCTGAGGTTCTCCAAGAGGTGCGCTACTCCGGGTCTTCTGTAGTCGTTGTATGTTAGAATACAGTCCTGATGTCTTGCTTCGTCCTGCAGGAAGCGGGCCGATATCGATCTCAAAAAGGTTGACCCATCTGTTCCACTTGATGAGCCTGCCCCAGCCGAGCCAGCAGCGGCGAACACACCTGTTGAGCCGGCGGCCAGCCCGGTTGCTGAGACCGAGGTGGCTCCGACTACAGGGCCACTGCCGCCACCCGACCAAGAGGTGGCTGTTGAAACTGAGGCCCCAGCCCCCGAGGCACCGTACGTCGCGGAAGCGGGGGACGGAGCCCCTAAGCCGGTCCCCGATGTCGTAGGGGAAGGCGGTGCCGAGGCCAGGACCCCGTCGCCATCGTGGTTATCGTCATCGCCATCGCCGCCGCTGCCGCCACCGCTGGAGATCCCACATTTGCCTCGGATCGAAGCTCCCCCACGTGTGATGCCCCGGACCTTTACGTGGACCACTCACGACGGCACTATGAAAAGCTTCAGGCTCGATGAAGTCGTTGCAAGGAGAGAGCGTGAGAGCCTGCTTCGTGCCGCCATCAACGGGTCCCAAGGGGTCGCGGTATGATTCTTGTAGTAAAGCTCCAGCAATCTTCTTGTTTTGATGTTTGACTCTGTCGTCGGTTTGTTCCTTGTCCCGAGCAGAAGCTCGTCGACCGCAACGAGGCGATGACGGAGATCCTGGTCGAGATGGCTCCCCACCTCACGGAATTGCAACAACTCCGGGCATTGAAGGCCGAGATGGAGGCGCGTCACACGAGGAGGGAGGCCTGGCTAAAGAGTGGCGCCGATCAGCTCAGGGCGGAGACATGGGCCCTAGCCGAGAAGATCAGAGGTAAAATCCTCGAGTATATCTTCCCTACTGAACTGTTGATGTATTCATCCAGCCACGTTGATCCCGACTGCCCGGTGGTGTCATGACTGCACGGTTGAGCTCTTGGCTAATCTGTGGTGCAGACCTCGAAGCGGAGTTAAAGACCCGAGCGGAGAGGGAGTCGCAGCTGAAGGAGGCCGAAGAAGCCAAGGCCGAGCTTGAAAGGGTCAAGGCCGACCTGACAAAGGCCAACACCGAGCTTGACCGGGAGAAGTCCTAGTTGGAGAAGGCCGTCGTCAAGCTCGGTAAGGAGAAGGCTGAACTGGAGAAGACCGTGGCCGGGTGGGAGGCCGACTACGAAAGTAAGTCCTCAACCCGACTGTGATCTCAGCCAATCCATTAGTCACCCTGTGTGTAGCCGAATCTGACAAGCTTACTTGCCGGCCGATCTGGGCAGGCATGAGAGCCAACGTCCGGGCCCAGTATCGGTTCTACACGGAGGAGATGAGGTTGATCAAGGAGTCACGGGAGGCCCTCGTCGGGTCCGTGAAAGGGCTCCTTGACCTCGTAGATCCCCGCCCAGTGGGGACCAGCTGTAGCAGAATTCCTCAAATAATGGGGCATCTCGAGGACGCGCCGAGTGCCTTGAAAAGGTACTCAGACGAGCGGGTTGCCGCCGGTGTGGCCCAGACCCTAGCAATGACCAAGTCCATCTACCCGAGGGCGGACATTGAGGCCATCGGGGAGGGATTTTCCGAGGAGACGACGCCCGAGGAAGCGCTGGAGCTGATCGCACAGGCGAAGCCGACTGCTGAAGCGATTACCCGAGACCTGGGTCTGTAAAGGCAATACATTTTGTAGTCGGTATATATATATGCTTTCATATACGATCATGTGTAAATATATGTGTCGTGCCGCCAAGCTTATTATTCGGTTGTCATTAGCTTTACCCGACCATGTAGCATGCACCGAGTTAGTCCGATAGAACTTGATAAAAAACGTTCGGAGTAAGATGCTATACTTGGGCGAACGCATCAGTCGTGGCAAGGCTTCATAACCGGGGTGAAATAAGCTTGTATGTTATTGACGGAACACATATATACATGCAGCCCCCGACTCACTACTCGGTTGAAACAAGCGGCGTAGTGGGTCAGAAAAACTGTACACATGGAAAATGTAAAACTCAGGTATAGAAAGGACGTAGCTGTTCTATGTTCCATGAGTTGGTGATGAGGACGCCGTCTTTGGTCTTCAGTCGGTAGGCGCCTGGCCGCGTGACCTCGGCTATAATGAACGGCCCTTCCCAGGTGGGGGATAATTTGTGCCTGTCCTTGGTGGTTTGTATCTTCCTTAGAACGAGATCCCCAACCAGAAAGGCGCGGTCACGGACATTGCGATTGTGGTAACGACGCAGGCCTTGAAGATACCTTGCCAACTGGATTGTTGCGGCGTCTCTTGCTTCTTCCAGCTGATCTAGTTCGATCAGTCGGGTGTTGTTGGAATCATCTTCGGAGTAAGCCCGGACTCGCGGGGAGCCGAACTGTATCTCTGTTGGTAGCATGGCCTCGGTGCCGTAGACCAGGAAGAAAGGGGATTGCCCTGTTGCCCGACTAACCATGGTTCTGAGAGACCAGAGAACGGATGGTAGTTCTTGTACCCACCGACCCGCATATGGTTGTAATCGGTCGAATATCCTGGCCTTGATGCCTTGTAAGACCATACCGTTGGCTCGCTCAACCTGCCCATTGCTCCGTGGGTGTGCCACGGATGCATAGCAGATCTTGATGCCGAAATCGTCGCAGAAGTCTTGGAATACGCCCGCCGCGAACTGAGTGCCGTTGTCGGTTATGATGCGGTTAGGGACCCCAAACCGGTATAGTTTACTCAGGATGAAGTCCTTTGCTCGTGCCACTGTGATTGTTGCAACGGGTTTAGCCTCAATCCACTTGGTGAATTTACCCACTACGACGAATAGATGCGTGAACCCTCCTGGCGCTTTCTTGAATGGCCTGACCATGTCGAGCCCCCATACTGCGAATGGCCAGGAAATAGGGATAGTCTGGAGTTCCTGGGCGGGGAGATTTGTCTGTCTTGCGAAGAACTGGCAACCCTCGCACTTGCGAACGATGTCTTTGGCATCTGTGACTGCGGTGGGCCAGAAGAATCCCTGCCGGTAAGCCTTTCCGACTAACGTCCTGGATGCAGCGTGGTTGCCACATATGCCCGAGTGGATTGAATGCAGGATCTGCTTGCCTTCCTCGGTGGTGACACAGCGCATGAGGACACCGGATGCGCTCCTTCGGTACAGGTCTTCTCCGACTAGCAGGAAGCTTTTGCTTCGACGCTTGATCTGCTCGGCTTGACTGTGATCTTCTGGGAGTTCATCGTCCAGGAGGAATTTGAGAACAGGACCCCTCTAGTCTTGACATATGTGCAGCACTTCGTCGGTGGTCGGGGTAGGCTCGCCTCCCGACTGTTCTTGTGCCGGTTTCTTCTTGACTGATGGCTCCATAAGTTGCTCGACAAAGATTCCAGTCGGAACTGCTTCTCGCTTGGATCCCATGTTTGCCAGCTCATCCGCCGTGTCGTTGTATTGACGCAGGACGTGCGTGATTTCCAGCCCGTCGAACTTGTTTTCCAACTTGCGAACCTCCTGACAATATGCCGCCATTGTGTCGTCGAGACAGGTCCAGTCTTTCATGACTTGGTTGACCACGAGTTGGGAGTCTCCGCGCACAACCAGTCGACGTATGCCGAGTGATATGGCGATGCGGAGCCCATGAACAAGTGCCTCGTACTCGGCGACGTTGTGGGAAGCCGGGAAGTGGATTTGAAGTACGTACTTCAAGTTTTCGCCAGTGGGGGATGTCAGTATGACTCCAGCCCCGGCGCCGCCGATCCGTAGGGAACCGTCGAAGTACATTGTCCAGTACTCTAGCTTTGTCGTTTGTGTTGGGAGTTGAACTTCTGTCCACTCGGCCACAAAGTCGGCTAGAGCTTGAGATTTGATAGCTTTCCATGGCTGAAAGGTGATGTCGAACGCCATCAGCTCGAGTGCCCATTTAGCGATCCGGCCGGTGGCCTCGCGATTATGAAGGACATCCCCGAGTGGAAACGCTGTGACCACCGTGACTTGATGTGCTTGAAAGTAATGCACCAGCTTTCGGACTGTGAGGAGTAGGCCGTATAGCAGCTTCTGGACCTGCGGGTATCTCGTTTTGGAGTCGGCAAGGACCTCGCTGACGAAATAGATTGGCCGTTGTATTTTCTGAATGTGACCCTGTTCGGATCGCTCCACTACCAGCACCGTGCTAACTACCTGTGTTGTTGCCGCCAGATAAAGCATTAGTGGTTCCTGGGGCAGGGGTGACACCAGCACGGGGGGTGATGTGAGGAATTCTTTGAAGTCTTCGAAGGCTCGCTGGGCTTCCGGAGTCCATTGAAAGGTGTCCGCCTTTTTGAGGAGCTTGAAGAAAGGCATGCCCCGTTCGCCCAGTCGGGAGATAAACCGGCTGAGTGCCGCCATGCAGCCTGTCAGCTTCTGGACGTCTTTATGGTTGGTCGGGGGTGCCATGTTCTTGATGGCGTTGACTTTCTCCGGGTTAGCCTCGATGCCGCGGTGCGAGACGATGAAGCCGAGTAACTTCCCAGACAGCACCCCGAAGGCGCACTTGTCCGGGTTCAACTTCATCTTGAATCTTCGAAGGTTTTGGAAGGTTTCTTCCAAGTCGGCAATGAGGTCTTTTCTGGACTTGGACTTGATCACCACATCGTCGACGTAGGCTTCCACGTTGCGCCCGATCTGAGTGTGCAGACACCGCTGAATAGCCCTTTGGTAGGTTGCGCCTGCGTTTTTCAGACCGAACGGCATTGTGATATAGCAATACGCTCCAAACGGCGTGATGAAAGATGTTTTTAAACAGTCTTGTTTCCTCAGGCTAATTTGATGATATCCCGAGTAGCAGTCGAGAAAACTGAGTAGGTCGCATCCAGCCGTGGAGTCAACCACCTGATCTATCCTGGGAAGACCAAATGGGTCCTTGGGACACGCTTTGTTGAGGTCGGTGTAGTCGACGCACATGCGCCATTTACCGTTTTTCTTCCGGACCAGAACTGGGTTTGCCAGCCAATCCGGGTGGTAGACTTCCTTGATGAACCCGGCTGCGAGGAGCTTGGTGATTTCCTCCCGGATAGCATCCTTGCGGTCTTGAGCGAAGCGCCGCAACCGTTGCTTGACTGGCTTGGCGTCTGGCTTGACGTGTAGGGCGTGCTCGATCACCTCCCTTGGTACGCCTGGCATGTCGGACGGTTTTCACGCGAAGATATCTTTGTTGGCTTGGAGGAAGGTGACGAGCGCGTCTTCCTATTTGGGGTCGAGTCCGGTCCCGACTAAGGCAGTCTTGGAGGGGTCGGAAGGGTCCAGGGGGATCTTCTTCGTGTCAGAGTCCGCTGAAATTCCCGACTTCGCTGCTTTTTTCGCCGGAACTGGATCTTGATCGACTTCAGGTGTAGCGGCTTGCCGGATGCTGTCGCGCCCGACTGCCGCTTCTTGTGTTTGAGCCAGTTCGCAGCTCTCCTTGTCGCAGGTGAAGGCTTGCTTAGCGTCGCTGCGGAGGGAGAGGACTCCTGCTGGCCCGGGCATCTTCAGCACCATGTACGTATAGTGCGGTACGCCATGAATTTGGTGAGGGCCGGTCGTCCGAGTATCGCGTGATACGCGGTCTCGAAGTCGGCGACCTCGAAGCAGATGTTTTCTGTACGGAAGTTGTCCCGCGTGCCGAAGGTCACCGGCAAGGTTATCTGCCCGAGTGGGGTTGATGACAAGCCAGGAATTATCCCATGGAAGGGCGCAGTGCTCGGCCGTAGTTCTAAACGAGGAATTCTCATCTCGTCCAAAGTCTTGGCGAACAGGATGTTGAGTGCACTGCCTCCATCGATGAGGGTTTTCTTCAGCCTGATATTTTTGACGACCGGGTCCAGGACGAATGGATATCGTCCCGGGTGGGAAATCCGATCTGGGTGATCTGCGCGATTGAAGGTGATGGCCGTTTTCGACCAGCGCAGGTATTGGGGGGTGTCGGCTGTGGAGACCGTGTTATTGTCCCGCGCTGATAGCTTCTGCTTGCGCTTGGATTCGTACGCGAGTGGCCCCCCGAAGATGTGGTTGAGTTCGGCTTGGGGGTCCTGGAAATCATCAGCCGGACCCGAGTCTGGCTTGTCCTTGTCCTTGTCGGCGCCAGACGATGAAGCTTGCTCGGAGGAGAACTTCTTGAGCATGTGGCAGTCCTTGGCCGCGTGCCGGCCCTTGGGGTGAAAGGGGCAAGGCCCGCTCATGACTTTCTGATAGTCGTTGTTCCGCTGGGGCCACGACCGACTGCGCTCCATGTTGGCCACCTCGTTGTCCGACTTCCGCTTGCGGCTGCCAGGCTTGTTCTGAGGCGGCTCGTTGTCGGCTTTCGCCTTGTTGTCTCTTTGTCGGGGCTCCTTCTTCTCGTCGAAGGCCTCAGCGACGGCTTCAGCCGAGTCGGCGTATTTGTTGGCCATGTCGAAGAGAGTCCGGACAGTGGATGGTGGCTTCCGAGTGAACTTCGCGATGAGCGGGGCGTCTTTTACTCCCTTGCGGAAGGCGGTGATGACGACCTCGTCTTTGATGCTTGGGGTTTGATTGCGCTTCTCGGAAAACCTTTTGATGAATTCACGCAGAGACTCGTTCTTTTTCTGATGCAGCTGGTAAAGGTCGTGCTCGGAAGCCGGTCTCTCGTAGGTCCCCTGGAAGTTAGCGATGAACCGCTCCCTGAGTTGTCCCCAGGAACCGATCGAACGCCTTGGGAGGCCTGTCAGCCATGTCCTCGCCGAGTCGGCTAATGCGACTGGGAGGTAGTTAGCCATGGCTCTGCTGTCGCCCCCAGCAGCTTGAACTGCTAGGACGTAAACGGTGAGCCAGGACTCTGGGTTGGTCTTGCTGTCGTACTTTTCGATTCCGGTAGGCTTAAAGCCGACTGGCCAGCGGACGTCCTGTAACTTCTGAGTAAAGGCTGGAATGCCTTCGTTATCGTGAGGACTTGGGCTTCGGTTTTGGCGGTGTAGCCGTTCGTAGTGGAGACCGAAGCGCTCGTGTTCATCCTCCAGTCGGCGGCGTTCATCCTCTTCGCGTTCTTCGCGCCGGGCCCTTAGGGTGTGGCGAAGATCGCGTTGTAATCGCATTCGGAGGTCTTGATTGGGTCGGCGGTCGTATTGGTGACGCCGCCGGTTGTCGTAGTTGGTATTGCCGAGCGTTGTTTGGTGGGACTCTTCGTGCTGCCGGGTGGAGCCGGCCGCCCGACGTCGCGCTGATGCAGATGACTCCGCCGCTGGAGAGCCCGTCCGATGGGTCGGTATGTGAGTGTTGCCTGATTGTTCTTGCTGCTGGCAGGCGGCAGCAGTAATCATCGCCTTGATCTTGGCGATAGTTGGTGTGGCCTGATGATTCGGCCCAAGCTGGAGCGTGTCCAGCACAGTTGCGGCGGCCACGACGTTCTGTTGTGGCGTGACGAAGACGTCGTGGTCGCCGACTTTGGTTTGGAGGATCTGCTGCTGGGCGGCTCGCCCAGCCTGTCGAAGCCTGTCATTGCGAGCTTGTCGGTTGGCCTCCTCTTGTTGTTGTAGTCGGCGCCCCTCCTCTTGCTGCTCCTCTTGCAGTCGGCGCACCTCGGAAGGTGGCGTTGAAGCCATGAAGATCTCGCGGGGGAGGAGGAAGCTTGCCAAGGTGGAGTCCGAGTTGGTGCTCGAACCGCCATCCGACTTAGTGTCGGACTCCGAGTAGTTTATCGGAGTTAGGACGACTCCGACCTCCCTAGATCCAATCTGAAACGGTTCATGACCGTGTCCAAACTGAATCGCTGGAGGTCGGGTCTGCTGCGCGGGTTGTAGATGCACAGCGTCGCCGAATCCGTACGGGAGATTGACGATCTCTCCCCCTCTTGGCCTAACCCGCGCTGGCTCAAGGCCTAGCGCGAGTCGGACGCCGAAGGAGAGAGTTGTCCCGATGTCCGGCGATGTGAGGGACTGTCGTAGTAGATCGTCGAAGGAGATGGCGACGTCCCTGGGGCCGACTAGCGCAACGCCGGCTGGCTCCTCGGCTGGCGAGATTGGATTTGCTTCAGCCAAGGAAAGATTGCCGAGTTGATCGGCGACGAAATCAAGACTCCCGAAGGTGATGGTGTCTCCATTGGAGAACTTGTTGCCCTTGACTCTGTTGATGGGATCCATCGAATCTGTTGATGAAGAATTCGCCGGGCCCCTACCTGGCACGCCAACTGTCGATGCTTTGCACTGGCAATAATATTATGGGGCTACTCGGCGACCTGGAATTCGGTGGATTGCAGAGGAACACAAGAGAATTATACTGGTTCAGGCCCTCGATGTGAGGTAATACCCTACGTCCAGTTGAGGTGTTATTCCTCTGAGGTGGTTTTGCGATCAATGATCTTGCGTGCCCTCATGGGGCGCCCTGCCTCCCTTTATATCTAGGGGACAGGGGTACATGGTAAGGATCCCAGTCGGATACGACCAAGGGACTTCCTTCTTAGAGATAGAATCCTATCCGACTAAGGCTAGGTTTCCTTATTGTACAAGGCACAGCCTGCCGGGTGCTATCTTATCTCTAACTACATGATCTGGCCCATCCTCTATCCGAGTGGCCCATGTGCTGGTAATGAGGTACCCGGGGCCCATGGCTCCCACACGAGGTTTGACTCGGATACGGCCCAGAGCCACTCGAGATCGGATTTAGGGAGGTTGGAGTTGTAATTACCCACCTAAACTACTCCGACTCTGACTCATAGTTGGACAGTAGCTCGGCAAGCATTTCTCCACCACGCGAAGTCTTCATGGCGTCCAAGGGCTCTACTCCCACTCAACATGCACACCGATATGCGACTAGCAAGAGGAGGAGGCTCGCCGACTGCGTGAACAACAGGAGGAAGATGCACGACGCTTGTAGGCTGAGCGCGACGCTTGTAACGACAACTTGCACAAGGCTGAGCGGACTGCATAATAGGAGATCCTCCAAACTCGAGTCGGCGACCATGACGTTTTCGTGACCCCACAACATAATGTCGTGGCCGCTGCCACATTACTTGATACCTTGCAATTCAGGCCCGACCACCAGGCTACCTTGACTATCGCAAGGATCAAAGCAATGATTACCGCTACGGCTTGTCAATAGCGACAACAATCAGGAGACACACTAATACCATCAAACAAGACGGCTTCAGATGTAGTGATCTCATCTGCCTTAGCACGGCGCCGTGTAGATGGATCTAGTCGACATTGCTCGAAGTCTCGTCATACGCCACTCAGCAACCAGAACAATGATCAAAGGCGGCACCATGACGAACACCGTGACAACCAGGATGCCTGAGGATGACTACAGCAGGATCTCCACCACGACATCAACGCCCGATGCCAAGAGCACGAGGAAGATGAGCGCCACTGAATGGAAGATGAGCATGAGCGTTTCGGCCTCCACCACGAGCGATTTCATCGCTGTCGTCGGAGTCAGAGCCCTCACTTAGACAAAGGAGTACCGGCGTTCACCCACGAGCTATAGTAGGTCGACTGACCATCTGGCTTCATGCCGACTGGAATCGAGAAGTATGATGGGAAGACCAACCCCAAGTCTTGGCTCACGGTCTACACTTTGGCGATCCTCGCAGCCAGAGGCGATCACAAAGCCATGGCTAACTACCTCCCAGTCACCTTGGCTGACTCGGCGAGGACATAGTTGATAGGGCTTCCCAGGCAGTCAATTGGCTCCTAGGGAGAACTCCATGAGCACGTCATTGCAAATTTCCAAGGAATATACGAGAGGCCGTCCTCTGAGTACGACCTATATCAGTGCCACTAGAGGAAGAATGAGTCTCTCCGCGACTTCATTAAGAGGTTCTTCGAGAAGAGGAACTCAATTCCTAAGATTAGAGACGAGGTTGTCATCACCACATTTCGCAAAGGACTCAAGGACACCCCGTTTATTAAGTTTACTCGCAAGCCTCCAAGCTCTATCAAAGCTCTATTTGATATGGCCAACAAATATGCCAACTTGGCCAACGCTGTTGCCGAGGCCCTGAAAGACAAAAAGGAGCCCGGACAGAAGGACACAGACGACATAGCCCCGACTAAGTCCGGCAATCGCAAGCACAAGACGGATAACATTGTGGCGGCTGTTGAACGCAGCCGACTGCAACCCTCGAGGACGGACGAGTACCAGAAGGTTATGAATGGGCCATGCCCTTTTCACCCAAATGGGAAGCACATAGCTAAAAACTGTTTCATGCTCAAGAAGTTCACTTCCAAGCAAACATCGACGTCTGGCGATAGGCCAGACCAGGGCGTAGCAACGGACCCCCTATAACAGCCTGCCTCCAGAACCGTGCAGCCCAGCCTATCCGATGGGTGGGCCCACTTAACATAGCACCCTACTTACACTTTCGTCCTCGCTTCGTGTAAAAGGGTTAACCCGGAAATACTATGGTTGCAGGGACAAGGCCTTATAAGTTGGTTCAACTCTTGCTCAACTAGCAAGGTGGTACTAATCAAGTGCACATAGCACTCATGGGCCACATAAGCCAAATCCTAATTGGGCTAGGATGTCACACAAGGCCTTATAAGTTGGCTCAACTCTTGCTCAACTAGCAAGGTGGTACTATTCATGTGCACATAGCACTCATGGGCCACATAGGCCATATCCTAATTGGGCCAGGATGTCACAACCCCGACTAAGTCATGCATCCAGGGCGTTACCCACTCATCCTAGATCCGGTGATCAAGAGTATCAAGCTAAAGAAGGTTCTCATTGACTAAGGAAGTGCTCTCAACATATTGTTTGCCAAAACGCTTGACGAGATGAAGATTCCTCGATCCGAGCTACGGTCAAGTACTGCTCCCTTCCACAGGTTAATCCCCGACCTCTTCCACTCCACTCAGATAGATCACTCTGCCAGTTACTTTGGCACGTGGGAGAATTTCCGCACCAAGAACATATGCTTCGAGGTTGCGTGGGAGAATTTCCGCACCAAGAACATATGCTTCGAGGTTGCCGACTTCAAGACCGCGTATCACGCTATACTTGGACGGCCTGCATTGGCCAAATTTGTGGCAGTGCCCCATTGTACATACAGGGTGCTCAAGATGCTAGGACCAGCAGGAGTACTTTCCCTGCATAGCAACATCAAGCAAGCCTTCACCTGCGACAAGGAAAACTGCGAGCTAGCCTAATCTCAAGAAGCGGCAGTAGGACGGAACAACATCCGACTAGCCGCAACATCTACAAATGAGGACGACCAAGTTTTGGAGAAAAAAGCAGCCAAGTTGGGAATTTCAGTGGATTCAGAAACAAAAAAGATCCCCTTGGACCCTTCTGACCCCACCAAGACTGCGCTTGTCGGGATCGGACTCGACCCCAAATAGGAAGATGCGCTTGTCACCTTCCTCCAGGTGAACAGGGATATATTTGCTTGAAAACCTTTTGACGTGCCAAGTGTACGAAGGAAGGTGATCAAGCATTCCCTCAATGTCAAGCCGGACGCCAAACCAGTCAAACAACGACTGCAGCACTTCGCACAAGACCGCAAAGATACTATTTGGGAGGAGATAACCAAACTCCTCATAGCCAGGTTGATCAAAGAGGTCTATCACCCGGATTGGCTGGCAAATCCAGTTCTAGTCTGAAAGAAAAAGGTAAATGGCGCATGTGCATTGATTACACTGATTTAAAGAAGGCGTGCCCCAAGGATCCATTTGGTCTACCCAGGATAGATTGAGAGTGGTCGACTCAACCGCGTGGTGCGAGTTGCTCAGTTTTCTCGACTGTTACTCAGGATATCATCAAATCAGCCTAAAGGAGCAGGATTGCCTAAAGACTTCTTTTATCACGCCATTCGGGGCATACTGCTATGCCACTATACCGTTCGGGTTGAAAAACACTAGTGCAATGTATTAACGTGCCATCCAGCAGTGTCTTTACAGTCAACTCGGGCGCAATGTGAAGGCATATGTCGATGACGTGGTAATCAAGACCAAAGTCAAGGAAGACCTCATCGCCGACTTAGAAGAAACTTTTCAAAGCCTTCGAAGATTCAAGATGAAGTTGAACCCGAAAAAGTGCGTCTTTGGAGTACCTTTGGGAAAGTTACTCGGCTTCAACGTATCACAGCGAGGCATTGAGGCTAATCCAGAGAAAATCAATGCTATCATGAACATGGCACCCCCGACTAGCAAGAAGGACGTACAGAAGCTGACTGGCTGCATGGCGGCACTCAGCCAATTTGTTTCCTGACTTGGCGAATGGGGCATGCCCTTTTTCATGTTACTGAAGAGAGTCGACAATTTTCAATGGACGCCAGAAGCCCAGCAAGCTTTCAAAGACTTCAAAAAAGTTCCTCACGTCTCCACACGTGTTGGCATTCACCTTTGCCCTAGGAATCACTTATGTTTATACCTGGTAGCAACCACTCAGGTAGCCAGCACGGTGTTGGTCGTCGAGCAAGCAGAGCCAGGACATGTACAAACAGCACAGAGGCCAGTCTACTTCATCAGCGAAATCCTAATCGATTCCAAGATAAGATATTCTCAAGTCTAGAAATTGCTATACAGCTTACTTATAACTATTCGGAAATTGGTTCACTATTTTCAGTCGCATCAGGTTACAATTGTCACATCGTATTCCACTCGGGATGTCCTATACATCGGGAGGCCACCGGCAGAGTCACTGAATGGGCGCTCGAGCTGATGGCCTTTGATATTGTCTTTCAACCTCAGACAACAATCAAGTCACAAGCACTTTCCGACTTTGTGGCTGAGTGGACAGAGGTTCAGTCAGTTACATCAATACTGGACGATATACTTTGATGGTTCTCTACGGATCGGCAGAGTAGGGGCTGGTGTCGTCTTGACGTCACTCATTAGAGAAAAACTCAAATATGTCCTTTAGATTCATTTTCCAGCATCTCAAAACGTTGCCGAGCACAAGGCACTAATCTACGGCCTCCGCATCGCCATATCACTCGGCATACGGCAACTGGTAGTACGCGGGTATTCTCAACTCGTGGTCAACCAGATCATGAAAGACTGGACATGTCTGGACGACAACATGGTGGCATACTGTCAGGAGGTACAAAAGCTAGCAAACAAGTTCGATGGGCTGGAGATTACGCATGTGTTACGCCAATACAATGATGCTGCAGACGAGTTAGCCAACATGGGATCCAAACGAGAAGTGGTCTCGACTGAAATTTTTGTCGAGCAACTGTTGGAGCCATCAGTCAAGACAAAACCAGTATTTGAGCAGTCGGGGACTGAACCTACCCCGGCAACAAATGAAGTACTAATTATCTCTCAAGATTGGCAGAATCCAATCACCTGGTTCCTCTTGGTAAACGAACTCCCAAAAGATTGCAGTGAAGCCAAGCGGATCAAACGTCGAAGCAAATGTTTCCTTGTATTCGGAGAAGATCTCTATCGTCGAAGTGCATCCGGTGTCCTCATGCGCTGCATCACACCTGAGGAGGGCAAGTAGATTTCTGCAATCCATTCACATCGGGCATCTGTGGTAACCATGCTACATCAAGGACGTTAGTCAGAAAGGCTTACAGACAAGGTGTTTTTGGTCGACTGCAGTTATAGACGCAAAAGATATAGTTCGGACATGTGAGGGATATTAGTTCTTTGCGCGGCAAGCACATCTTCTAGCTCAAGAACTACCAAGCAATTCCAATCTCTTGGGCCCTTTGAAATTTGGGGGCTTGACATGGTTGGGCCGTTCAAAAAAGCGCCAGGAGGGTTCACACACTTGTTCGTCGCAGTGGACAAATTTACAAAGTGGATCGAGGCAAAACCTGTTGCTACCATAACAGCGGCAAGAGCAAAAGACTTCATCTTAAGTATTGTATATCGATTTGGAGTTCCCAACCACATTATAACGGACAACGGCACTCAGTTCACTGGTGGCGTTTTTCAAGATTTCCGTGACAACTTCGGCATCAAGATCTGTTATGCTTTCGTGGCACACCCACGAAGCAATGGGTAGGTCAAGCGTACAAACGGCATGGTCTTACAAGGTATCAAGACTAGGGTGTTCGACCGACTACAACAATATGCAAGGCGGTGGGTGCAATAGCTTCCATCCGTTCTCTGGTCTCTAAGAACCACGGTTAGTTGGGCAACAGGGCAATTCCCTTTCTTTCTAGTCTATGGTGCTGAGGCTGTGTTACCAACCGAGTTGGAGTTCGGCTCACCACGAGTTCAGTCCCACTCAGATGCAAAATCAACTGAAGACTGACTGGTTGAATTAGATCAGTTGGAGGAAACAAGGGACATCACAACTATCCAGTCGGCAAGGTATCTTCAAGGCCTGCATCGTTATCACAATCGGAATGTTCGTGGTCACGCCATTTCGGTGGGAGATCTCATTTTGAGAAAAATCCAAACCACCAAAGACAGGCATAAATTATCTCCCTTATAGGAGGGGTCGTTCATTATCGCTGAGGTGACACGTCCGGGCGCCTACCAACTGAAGTCAAAAGACGGCGTCCTAATCAACAACTCCTGGAACATAGAACGGCTACGTCTTTTCTATACCTGAGTTTTGTACTCTTTTTATACATATAAATAAAGTTCATCACTCTGACTCACTATGTTGCTTGTTCTAACCAAGTAGTGAGTCGGGGGCTACATGATAATATATGCCTGTTGTCATTAATAAAGTTCGAGCTTGTTTTATCTAAGTCATGAAGTTTTATGATGACTAGGTTTTCTCGAGTATAGTCCTGAGAGGTGAACTTTTTTATTGATCTCAAACTACTCGATGTAAACTATCTAGTCAGATAAAGCTAATGATGGCTCGAAGGAAGTGAGTACTCAACAAGACTTAACGACAAACAGCAAAAGTATTTACAATATTCACACATTGTTTTTTGATGAACACTAACTACATAATAGTTCTTGTTTACATTGGCAGATCTTCAGCTATGGCTTCAACAGTCGGCCTCACCTAGCTGATCAGCTCCAAGCCCTCCTCCGGGGTGGTCCCCTTAGCAAAGCCTTCACCAATTGCCTTGATATCTACCTAAGGGTAAAGAGACTTGGTCATGGCTAGTGCCTGGGCAATCCCTATAGCGACGCGCTCATCCGAGTACTTCTTCAGGACTCCTGGGGGCTTCCTCGAGACGCTGCACCACCTGGGCAAGTGAGCTGGAGCTGGGCCTGGCCAGGGTCAGCTGCATGATATCCAATAAGGTCTTCGCAGAATCGACAATGATTTGTCGTGATTCCTTGATCACCTTGATTTCTTCTGCAAAGGCGCAAAACTGGATCTACGAGTTGGCTTTGAAGGTTGCTCACAACGGAGACAAAGACATCAGAAATATTAGGACAACTAGGCTGACCGAGTACACAGACAGTCATGAAGACTTACTCGCATAATCGGTGCCCACCTTGGACTTCGCCTTCTCAAGCTCTTTCATCTTTTTCCTCAGGCGTTCAATTTCCAGGGACTAGTTATTGAGGTTTGTCTCAAGAGTTACAGCCAAATAGAGTCAACGATCCACAATACAGAAAGATTTGTCCGAGGTCACTCAGGCAAGAGGGAAGCTTACTTCTAATAGTCCCTGCCTGAGCCCAGTTCTCATCCCTGAACTTGTCTACCGATCCCTTCAGCCACTCCTCCCTCTCCTTGCTAGATTTCTCTAGGTCATCCTTGGTAGTCTGGAGCTGGTGGAGCAGAGTAAGCTGATGGGCGAGCTCGAACTGTACTCGGCCCATCTTCTCTGACCGATCGACCACTTTTTTCTCAGGAGTATTCAAGTCAAGCAAAACAAGCAACAAGAGTGCAAAGTTTTGAAGAACCACTAATCAGCAAACACAGCAAGATTGGCTGCATACCTAAATCCCCTTTGACGCAGTGATAGCGGTGTACATCAAGTTAACCCTTTCTCTTGTGGCTGCCTGCTCGTTCATGCTCAAAGCTCTCTACCTCCCCCTCTGGAGTAACCCAATGGAACATCTGGGGGAAGTTTGTAGGGGAAGCCTCGAGCTTGAGGAGATCATCTTCGTTAGAAGATGACGATAATGGAGGTGATGGAGTCCTAGGCCTCGGGTCGATTGGTGGCACGGATTCCTAGGCAAGCTCAAGGATAGGAGTTTCGACCTCAATGTCTTGATTGGGCAACGCTTGTCGATTGGCCGGCTGGGTCGACTCAGCTTTAGGGGCTGGGACGACTTTTGGTTCGGCCTATGGTACGACTGACTCGGGCTTAGTGTAGACAAGGGTTGTGATGGGGGTTGGTGGCGCTGTCCCCTTGGGGTCAGCGTTACTTGGCTTCCTACAGAAATATTCAACAGTCAAGATATTGCAAGTTTTATTCAAGCGGTTTTGAGGACTAAAGATTTTCTGTACCTCTTGGAAGTTTTAAACCTCCACCCCTATGCGCTGGGGGGGGGGGTAGTCAGTGACGGGCTTGATAGCCTAGTCGGCGGCGGAGAGCTGCTGACTGTTGGACTCATGGGCGCGGCAGTCAGCGGTGGAGAACTTGGTCTAGTCGGCGTTGTACTTAACGCAGTCGACTGGGTGGTGGCGGCACTCGGCAGTGCGGTCCTAGGGCTGGGTGGCCTAGGGGCGGCGCTGCTAGACTCCTTGATCATTAGACCACCAGATGCCTTGCTCGACATATCAATCTTTTTGGCCTGGTCTATCGTTGGTCTTTTCCCAGCCCTCTTAGGGCTGGGTTGGGCTGTCGAGGGGCTGGCTGGGTGTTTCCTGGCCCCACTGGCTAACTGGCCTTGGGGGACGGTATCAAATTCTTCACATTCCTGCAAACACCTAGATATCGTGCATTGCAAGATGGGACAAATTCATATTTCACTCGTCATTGATAG
>RYFJ01003083.1:0-124495 GCA_003991445.1 Oryza meyeriana var. granulata | reverse complement strand
CCTCCTCATTGAACTTTGCTTGCATAAATGGGGTACTCTCTGCGCTTCGATATTCCAGTACCCTTTTTATGCTGGTCCGTGAATGCTTCATTAGTTAAACACTTTAATTTTGCTGCACCCATATACCGCTCGTCCCTACTATAAGGTAATTTTTGTTTCTTCCCTAAGTGACTGTCAGTCTATTGAATTCTAAAAAAAATTTTAAAAAAAAGTCATCCTAAAGTCCATCCTTTTTACCATTATATAATACCAATAATTAATCATAAAATTTTTTTGAATAAGATGGAATGTCAACATTGTACCAGAAATATTGTGAAATAATAGATGCTTTCGGACGATGGTAAAAGAGGGGTGGAGAGCAGGCAGCTTATGCATTGCTAATCATCTTGCTCCACGCTTTATCGGCACTTTTTATACCTGTCACAGCATAGGGATAGTCATGTCAATGTGCCACTTTTACCCATGTCAGCACATTGCCCATCTAGCCATCAACGTAAGAATAAGCTATCCTCCCTTCCTCACATAGCATTGGTATGCATGCTGAAGTGCAGTCCCTGCCTATTATACAAGAAACTTTCAGCACCATGCTTCTATCAGCCATATTTGCTTCAGGTACTGTGCCACCATCATAGGTAATACATTGATAAATCTTGGTACTGCTTATAGGCCAATTTTAAAATAGAATTTGAATGTGTAAATACATGTCTTCTCGAATTGTATCATGAAGCTCGAAATTATCTCTCATCTGGGCTTTTAGTCCTTTCAAACACCGAGACGCCCAAGGCAGTCCACTTCCCTTAATGTTTAAACAGTACAAACGGTCCTCGTTCCTGCCCGTCACATTCCCTAATAAAACCGCTTGCCTTCCTAAGCCCTTTTCTTTACGCTATCACATCACGAGAACCCTCTCGTTCAACTCCCAACCTCAACGAACTCCGACAACTTAGGCAAACCGTCCGAATCTCTTTCTTCAACCGGTTGATTTTTGTTTGTCTTCCTCTCGCGCAATGGCATCAGAGCACTGCCATCCCTGAGAATCTTTATCCGATGTTTCTTGCTTCGTAATCCAGATAATCCAATCTGCCATTCTTTCATTCCTCTTTGTTTGTTTGTACGTTAGAACCTCGAAGCCAGTTCTGATCCGCTGCCGATTTATCCAAACTTCTTCTATCACGGCACCCCATGGTTAACGAAGACCCTATTAGACTTCATCAACGCCGGAAACCCAGCACATACCTTTCAAACATTATTCCCATGCTATATGATTGGAACAAGCAGCTTCAAATCATGCCTAGAGAAACTCCCGGATGAGAAAATGGTACCATATAGACGGCCGCAAGAAACCCTCTGAAGAATAGAATCGGCACTTGCATCAATCTTCTCCTATCCGAGATGACAAGAAGAACCCCGCTTCAGCAGCTTCATACTTTTGTCAAGACGCCCTCAACGCCTACCTATGTTGACACGGGCCAATGGACCCCCACTTTGATGGATGTATAACCATTCACAGCCTCAACCACCACATACCATCAACCCCTTCAACCTCCGATTCCAAGCCTACATCGGCGCAGACGAGAATATCGGCGGTTTGACAAGTAATATCTCATCACAACAAGGGACTGACCGAGTGGGAGGGATTTTTCGGAACAGCGCTTTCTTGACCTTGCATAGAACGATTCGTCTTCGGTGTGCACCCTCGGCCCAACAAACCCCAATCAATGCTTGGCAGAATGCTTGCCAATTGAAACAAATCCCTGGGACAGATATCTCTCGCCCACCTTATCAACTTGGTGCATCATGCAGCTAAGCTATCGCTGGACCAAACTATCGGCCAATCGGGGGTCCTTGTGGTTGGCAATATGGCTTGGATGTTTTATACATCCAGTAATCCCCGGGACTGACTTCCTCAAATCAACCTTCCCAGCGATCATCGAGAGGAAACAGGAACCCACTCCCGCCGAATGCACTCTGTAGTAAGTGCATCGGCCCTCCCTGGCTGCAAGGATGACTCCTATCGGACTCAGCCCCAATGAGTTCAAGAAAAGGCTTCACTACGGCTTCACGGCTAGCCACACTTTGTCGCTAGATACATGCAGCATCGTTTGAAATGCCCTCCAACTTCAATCACCAGCTCATGCGATGATGATCCAAGACTATATTTCTATCGGCATTACCCCCCGCTTTCTGCCGACTGCTCTCCTCTGGCCGATCGCAACAAACCATCATATGGTCTACCATCCACGTCGCTCTCCCAGCTTGACTCGGCCAACTCCAATCCTGCCTATTCTCATCGACAACTCCAACCCGGCGGTCGTAAAGTCTCTGGGTATGATCGGAATGCGTGTTTAACAGAATCCCTACTCTGGCAATGCCACGATGTGGAGGATGCACTCCACACAAAGCTCTTTTGCCCGATGGTGAGTCAGAATGGAAAAACACCTGTTCAAACTCACGGCCATCCATTACCTGCTTCGCCTCAACGCGACTACGCGAATCCGATGAGAGGTCAACTCATTCACCTTAACCATTGCCTCCTCATCTACTTATAATCTTATCTCGCAGGCTGTCAACAGGAACCACCGCACAATAACTAGTGGCCGGCCGATCCTATATCACACCATCGCCGATCACACTGGGCACTTGCTCCTCTCCATCGTCTCTCCCGGCACGCATCCAACAAGACAACGCAAAAAATGGCACCGCGCCCTCACAAGAAGCAGAAAACCAATATATGTCGTGGTCACGTGCCACTCTGATTGAAGCATTCACCCCTTATCCCGCGGGTATGTGCTAAGGCTTAATATTATTATCTGTTTCGCCAATGCTTATACAATATCGATTTTTTCAGCCTCTATCATCGGCTCCCGAACCTAACCTCCTGCTGACATACCTTCCAGCGTTGAGCGATGACTTCTGCAGCCATTCCAACTCTAGCACCCAGCCCCCAAAACCGCGATGGGCCGTTCTACCATTCGCCGCCAGGCATCGGCTATCCCGAAGAACAACCTACACCCCACTTGATGCGATGGTCAAGCTGCCGATGTCCTGCCTAAGAACCTGCACCATACTTTCATTTTAACTTATGCTAATCCTTTTACCGATGTCAATCTACAGCCTTATAGCGATTTGTTCTCCTCGACAATGGCAAGTACTTAAAGGCGATGAAGAACGCACCAGCCGGTAACCAAGCTCTTTCCAGCTACGCGTGAATACTGACTGAATATCATCCGTCTGCTGGAAAACCCAATCGACGCTTTGTGGAGACTGCGGCCGATTCGGGGGAAGGACTTGTGGAAACTAACATTCATTTGCCCGCAAGAGCCTCATTGACGCATTGATCCTCCTGCATACTAGAATCCCACAGATCGCAGGCTCATCAAGCCTTAGGCAGCGCATAGCGATCTGCTAATCAACAGAAGATGGTCCAAGACATCGACAACGATGAAGCTTTAGCTCAAACATGAGAAGAAAGAAGCTTGACACATGGCCGTTGCCCTCAAAACTCCAATCCAAACTGGACAACTAAAGAAAAGGGAAAGCCGATTTGCTGCAGAGCGTGAAAAATCCCGCAAGGACCTCAAATAATAGAACCCAGCTCATCGGCCTTGCAACAACCCAAACAAAACCAAAAGCCAAGTTGCTTGCAGCAGTGCGTTCAAGTTGTTCATCGGCGCAAAAAACTTGAAGACTCATCCCAGCACCGATGGACAACATTCATGCAGTCGATAGATTGACCAAATCCGCCTGCGCGGCAATCGAAACGTCCAAAAATTCTTGTAAACATCTCAACTTGATGTCTATAGATTGCTCTTGAGACTTCCTTTTTTGTCTGTAATTAATCTGATCGCTTTGTTACCTGGCTCTCCTTACCCCATCTCGCTTGGTAGTGTTTCATTTTTATAACTAAAGGTATACCAATTGATATCGGCTATCTTTAGGCTACAAGATACCAATTGTTCCTCTTTTGCGATTTAGACGACCAACGGCGGGTTTCTCTTTCGTCTGTGTTTGGCCTTAATTTCGTGTGTCTTCTCCAAAGATTTGATTATTGAAGATTACTTGTCAGCCTGAGATCCAGAATTTCTGCATGCTGCCCCTCCTCAACCAAGCAGAAATTTCTCCGATTAGGTTGCCCCATCCTAGCCAGCAAAACTTACAGCTGGCCTAACTCAACTGATCCCTTGAGCCGGGTAATGGACCAGTCTTCTCAAACATATCCCGGAAATCCCAAATCAAGGCACCGACCAAGTGCAACCGACCATAGACATCACATGGACACAACCCCACAGCAGAATCAAAGATCCCGAAAAGATCAGAGTCTCTTTTCCCAACAAGTTAGAGACACAGGGAGGGGGCGGCGACGGAACAGGGAAACAGCTAAGATTTGGGTCCCTAATCTAACACGTTAAGTCCATAGGATAACAGAATGTAATCTAAGCAGTTTGTAACTTCTTATCGTATTTTCTGGAGTCAAACTTTCATGTATTTCCGTAACATGGAAACTTTCCATGCTAGACAACCAATTTCCCTAAATTGTAAATATGAGCCACTATGGTAAGTATGAACTCGTATAGCTCTTCTAGGTGAGCACTGCTGTTAGTGCTCTAGGAAGCATGGTACTTTTGTTGCAAGGGACTTTATGAATCTGACCTAGAAGATTGTATTAACTGCTTGAAACTAATGTAGCCTTAAGTCCCCCATCCTCAGCCAAGCAGAACTCTATAGCTAGCCTAACTCAACCTGATCCACTTGAACCGGTAATGACCAGCCTTCTCAACACGATCCTCAAATACCCAGATCAAAGGCACCGTACCAAGTTAGCACCGACGACTATAGACAGTTACATGGATCGTACATAGCAAGTCAAAGGATCCCGAAACGATCAGGAGTCCCTTTTCCCAACAATATAGAGGACACACGACGGGATAAAGGTACAGAAGCCTAACCTATAAGAGTGTTCTAGAACATGAATGCTGACACTCGGAGACTAACTCATCTAAAGAATACTCTGATTCTAGGGTACTGATTGATGAGGACAGAAAGCCCTAGAGTAGTATGTAAATCACCACGAGCTAGACCAATAAGGAACTTTTCAAAGATTGTATTAAGGAAAAACCGCAACAAACCAGATGAAGACACAACCCTAAGCACAATCTCATGACAAAATTTAAGGGTGGTATAGCTACCACCTGTTATCTCGATATAGACGAATCATGGATTTTGGAGTCTTGCAGACATCGTAAGAATGGTTCGAACAATACCTTAGGACAAGGCGTTCTGCAGGACCTAGGGAAAAGCGATTGACTAAGAAAAGTGGTAGGTACTAACCTCGGAAGTCCCCCTGTGCTGTCCCATCACCAGTAAATGGGACAGGGTTCACTGCAAGAAGGCACAAGCATTGAAATGTTGAACCAACCAAAGGAACCACTAAAAATGGCCTATAAAAGGAAGCGAAAGCGGACCCATAAAGACACCCTTTTGGACTAGAGCCTCTGCTACAAAAAGCTCGCCCTTCCTACCAACAGCAAAAAACCATAGCCATGTCAACCCCGCTACTAGCAACCGAGGGCATGCCGAGAGACAAGCTCAATGGTATGCCCAGCAACTGGAATTCCTCTGTCGGCAGTTGGGCTACACCGAGGATCCTAGTATTTTCCAGTGAGCGGATCGTTCAGGATCCCAAATAAGCTGGAAGTGACGGTTTCCTCCATCTTCCGGGAGACGAAGTGATCACCTTCCAAAAACCTTCATCCCCGGAGAACCCTTGAAGCCGCCACTCGGACGTGTTCCGCGAGGCCCTCCTGCGATTTTGCAAGATCTGTGCTCCCTTGGGAGTAGCCAACCATTTTGGTATGCACCCCTACCGCGGGGAAGATGATAGCCGGTGCCACCTCCACCCAACTGAAAAGGCCGAAGGAAGCAGATGCGTCCTTCTCTCCAAGCTAGCCTACACCACCGAGAACGCCTACGAGCAAGCCCTCGAAGAGCTGCATGAGCTTCGGGACCGATATGCTGATCTAGAGGCCCGCTATCAGCACCTAGCCCACGAGCACACTACCGCCCACTCCTGAAGCCACATTACTTGGTCTGTCGTATGTCGATCCGGGGTTACCCTGTGTCCCAAAGGAACCGTGCCGGAAATTGAACCCCGCGCGCCCCCACCATCTCCATAAGAAAGGTTACAAGTGTAAGCTTTTGTTTCATCACTGCCTTCCGAGCAAAGGCAATTTCCCTTTCGTCCCAAGTGATGTAATACCCTGTACTACGTGTAAGGAAGAATGGAATGTGGAACGATGCAACCTTTTGCCTGCTTTAACTCTGTGGCTTTAGAAAGCATTGGCTATGCTCATGCTTAGGCCAAAGTACCCACTAGTTCCTTTAAGAGGTACCTATATTTCCTAACCCTTTCGTTTCTGTACTTGAATGCATTGAAGTTAGAATGGAGGTTGTCCCACAAGAAGCCACGTGAGGACTGTGATGAAGCTGAGCTTGACCCTACATATAGAGAATCTGTGAAGTGCAAAATATTCCTGGGATTCACCTCAAACATTGTCTCTTCTGGCATTCGGGATGTTATCCGTTTTCTAGTTCAGCATCACGTGGTGAATACTCCATTCTTGTAATTTCCTTTATGAACTGGATTACTATACACGTTTTGGCATGCTTTTAGTAGCATTGAGGTCTCATCCCTATGTAGCTATTCCCTATGGAACAAATGTTTATTTAGGTGGATGTTATTGTTACAACTGCTGGTGGTATAGAGGAGGATCTCATCAAATGTCTTGCTCCCACTTACAGAAGGGATTTTTCTTTACCTGGAATGCTGTTGCGGTCGAAGGGATTGAATCGGATTGGAAATCTTTTGGTTCCTAATGAAAACTACTGCAAGTTTGAGAACTGGACATGCCACTTTTTGACCAGATGCTACAAGAGCAATCACTGAGTACTATAACTTTTTTTTCTTCTGGTTGAAGCACAGATAGCTTGCAGCAAGGTGTTTGATTCTATATAACGCGCATGTGCTTATTATCATTAGCTGTAAAGTGGAGGAATCACGTAGGGGATCAGTGATATGAAAAGGCCTAGCTTACAATGCTTAGAGCTCCACTAATATAATGGTACAGAAAAGGTTGAACTGAATGGCCAAAAATAAGAAACATGAGAGAGAGAGAAACTTAAACAGAAAACAGCTAAAATCTGGCCCACAAGTACTCCCAAATGATAAATTGAAATATGTCTATGCACATTATTTGAACCAGCCTTCATTTGCTCCCTTTCAAATTGGCCTCTGCATATATGTAGCAATGGTACATGCATAAACCCAAAATCCAAATGCACTGAAAATGAGTCACCAGCTATAAGTTTTGTACAATTGCCAGAATCAATAAAAAGAAGCTCTACCACTGGTAGATACTATTTGTAAGCTTTACTGCCGTACCTTGTTGTCAACTACCAATCATCAAATATGCATCTTTTCTTTCAGAAGCAACTCTTCCAACTACTTTTGTGCTTTTCTCTTTCTTCTGTTCATGACACAAGTGCAATCAGTTTTACTACCTGCAGAATGTTTGGACACCATCGAAGGTCATTGCCTGTCTGCCAAAGAAATAAATGATGAAAAGTTCCTTCCTTATTGGGCATATGAGTTAACATGTTTATAACTGCACCTGCATATCCTTGCAAAGTGCCAAAAGAATAGCAGAAGTGGGGAGAACACACCACCAATTCTGTTCATAAAGTCATGCATCTCTATATCTTGTGAGTACACACTACACAATGATATACTAGGTTTCATTGAAATTTTTTTCTTTGTTCCCTTGAAATAAATAAAAAATATTATTAAGTTATTTTTCTGTATTAATGTTGTCTGACTGTGGAAACTCCTCGCAATAATGCCACATCGATATCCTTTCCCTTGGAACTAGTGCACCACATCCTATATCTGAAGTTGTGCTTATGATGTTAATCTAATGCACTTGGTGTCCATATTTGAACCTTTATTTTTTACTTTTAGAGTGAGTTATAGTTGAGTGGATTGATTAAGACACTTGTTTTTTCCTCTTGATGCTACAATAGCATGCACTTTAAAATTCTATGGATAATATGACTCATAAATCTGCATTGATATTCTTGTGTCCCTTGGTTTAAATTCTTATTGGCCAAGTCCAAGTAATGAATTCGTAAACTCAAAAGACTGAAACGAGACAGTACTGACTCTCCAAAACTTGATCAGAAAGTATTCCTATGTACTGCCCAGCATTGACTGATGGATCACTTGGAGACATGCTTTTTCTGTCATGCAGTCCGCAATCCTTGTCTAATAATTGACATTGTACAAGGCAAGTTTGTGTGCTTGGTTTTCTTGCTTTGCTTTCATTGTTTTCTCATATATGCTCGAAAAACTGTCAGATATAAGATTGATGAATGGGGAAGCCATTCATGCAACTCCAAGGAAGACAGGGATCATAGTTCTTGGTGGAGGTCTACCCAAGCATCATATATGCAACGCCAACATGTTTCGCAATGGTGCAGATTATGCAGTCTATATCAACACAGCTCAAGAATTTGATGGCAGTGATTCTGGAGCACAGCCTGATGAAGCAGTTTCATGGGGAAAGATTTAAGGGTTCAGCCAAACCTGTCAAGGTATGTTTCTGTACCTTGAACAATTTTCATGTGATTTTGTTTTAATGTTTTACATGCATCTAGGCAGTCAAAAGTGTCTTTAGTAAAGATCACGCTGCACGTAGAAACGCCTTTGTTGATTTCACTTGTGGTGAGATATGTCAAAGATCTTGGGCAAGATTCTAATCTAAAACCATGATGTGTATAGCTTTTGCTCCGTGTAATACCACACATGATGCATTTTAGCCTTGAAGCATGTAGCCATTTTACTTTTGTTTAATGGATTATGCATTTCATGTTTACATGATTTTGTTTTGCCTGGTATAGAAGATCTATGTAAGAAATTATGATACGAAAAGATCGTAGGAATGCACTTAACTCATACACCACGATTGTTTATCACTGTAAACCTGTATCTTAATACTGCCACTCTTGGAAATGCAGGTGCATTGTGATGCTACGATCGCTTTCCCGCTACTCGTGGCTGCAACATTTGCGTGCAAGATTCATGGTGCAAAACAAACCCACTGAATTTCTGAGTGCTGCGGGCTAAATCAATTCTTGTTGAACTACTCATGTTGAGTGTTGACTGCATGGCGGCTTGTACATTTTGCACGGATGTAGTGGGAAGGTCTTGTTGGTACTCACGAACTGTGCCGCCCTTCTCGACCATATGTGTTCCTTGTAACCAGATGTTCTGGTAGCAGTATTGTGTTTGCGTGCTGCAGTGGAGGCTTACATTATACAATATACTGCAATGTGACCGATTTGTTGATTCTGACACGTGCGATACATGAACTGATATTTACTCTTATTACAACAAGTGCATTTCAGCTAGTTCTTGGTTTGTGCCTAGATGAAACGGGGTATGCACCGCCTATATGAAATTGAAACGGAAGGGTAAAAAAGAGTGGAGTCGAGGCAAGTTGAATTTATTGGATTCTGTATCGGTTTGCACTTAGAATCTTAGATTCAACAGAAGAGGAGAAAGAGTCGATGTAATTCTTTTCAGGCCCACATCCCACCGCTTATCAGCTTATGACGCGAAGCTGCCTCCTGCGCCACCCTAATCCTCTCTCTCGTCGCCGGCCGTTAGGATGACCCCGGCTCGCCTTGCCTTCTTTTCTTTTTAACAAATACGCCTGGGGCCATACTACGAAAAACCAGACAGGACATTGAACCGGTGAGAGTCTTGGTTCATCGGTTGTTCACCGGTCTAACCAGCGGGTCAGCAGTTAAACCACGGTTCAATAACGTTATTAGGTTTCATATTCCCTCCGTATCACAAGCAACCACAGGCTAGTTTATCACCAAAGAGCACTCCTAGTACAGCGACTGCGGTTCGATCCCCACCTCCGTACGTCTGGCCCAGGCTAGCTCAGCCTTTGTTCGTTTGTCGGTTTACCGTCTGATTTAGCCCGTTCAACCACCAGTCTAGTCTAGTTTTTTATATGTAACTCCATGTTGTTACACATCCCCAGTCGATCCTATCGCCTATGGAAGAGAGTACAAACAGAGAAATAAGCAAAATCTGGAAGAATCCTAATCGCATAGAGGCATTTAAAGACTGTAATAGTCGCGTCCTAAAGAGCAGATCCATAGAACCGCTAACAAAACATCTGTATCACCATCCGTTGATGCTATCACAACACTTGCAAGCCCTTCACTGGTGCCAGATGGACCGCAGGTGAGGAAGAGAGAGAGAGAGAGAGAGAGAGAGCTGGAGGACTGTTATTCCAAAAAAATGCCACATCAACTCTACCCAGACAACGACGTCATGACACGACACCCATAGCCAATCGTGGCCTTATGGAAGAAACCACCGAGACAAGATGGCTAGGTGACCAACACTAGAAGATTGCCATCACCCCACCCTTGGCAAAGAGGAAAGACATATACTTTATTTAGATGAAAAACGAAGCAACTACTAGATCTACTAAGGGATGGATCCTCGTTCCCGGTCCCTACCGGTAGCTTGCTAGAGAGGAAGAGGGAGGTGGACCAGAGGGTGACGATAGAGGATTTCTGGTGGTGGCCGCGTTAGAGTTAGGGCTTCAAATGACAAAGTTGGGTTCGTCTTCTCTTTTGATTGAGTCACCCTCTCGCACCACCGCTAGCTCCAACCCGTTGCTTCTCTCCTCCCTCCAAACCCTTACGTTCGTTTATCTGATTCTCTGCTCCCCTGAGCTCTGGCTCGTCGCTTTCGTCCTCTTCACTCCGTTGCCCTAGTCGAATCCCCATCGAGTCCCCTTTGTGCCATCCCCATCATCCACCTCCCCTCTGTGCTGCTGTTGTATTCGGCCTCTCCCTTTCGAGCATCGTCCGCCCAATATCCATTCCACTTTAGGTCTCGCCCGACTTTCGCATCCCCTTCCCCACGCATCTGGTCTTCACACCTAGTAACGATTTTACTTTCTCATAGTGCATGTCATCAATTGACCAAGGTAATTTACCTAGCAATTTCATAGGTAATCAGGATAATTTACTTTCTCATAGTAATTGTTGGATTGGAAATTTGGAATCAGTTTCCCCAAACTATACCGTCCATTACTTTAAGAGCAACGCTTGTAGTGCAAATTTTGCTCTGAGACAGGACTAAAATATCCTTCAGTAGCAGGCAGAGCTGATGCATTTTCTCAAGTCACTGTCTCGTTAAACAAACGAGTGTACAAGTACAGAATCTTTGGAAGTGGAGCTAGCAGGCATGGGCCCTAGGCAAGATACAGTAACCAAGGAACAATTGTGATCACCTCCACAATGATCAGCGATGGCATGCAGGGCAAGTGACCGAGAAAATATGTCGGTCATCGATTCCCCCACGCGAGCGTGGAATGGACGGCCATGATTCGCGAAATCACGCCCGCCGATCCGGTTGCTAAGATCCTCTCAAAAGACAGGTTTTCTCAAGTGAAACTACGAAATAATAAGGAAGGCCTAATGGGTGAGCATTCGCGCGGCCCAGCCACGCACAAGTGCAAAACGACACTGAAGCCCATGTGCTGCCCACCCCGTATGTCACTGGCCCGAGGCCTATCTCCCACTATGTCGATGTTTTATATTGGTAATAATTATATGGGATTATTTGTAAGACTTAAACTTAATGGATGCGAAGGGACACAAAGGATTTATCCTAGTTCAGGCTCTCAAGATGAGGCAATACCTACTTCTAGTTGTTGTGTATATTGCCTTCGAGATTTCTCTGGCGAGATTGTGATATGCCCCAGAGGCTCCCTATCTCTCCTTATATACTGAAGGGATGAGGATTATAGGGTAGGAAACCCAGTCGGAAACGACCAAGGGTATTCCTTATCCGTACATAGAGAGTCCGACTAGAATTATATCCCTTTTCTTGTTTTGTAAGGTAACATAAAGTCGAGTTTTACTCTATCTCTAATTGTAGGGACCGGCCCACCCTCTGTCCGAGTGGCCATAATTGCCTTCCTTGAGGTACCTGGGCCCATGGCTTCCACAGTAGCCCCTGAGACCTTTATAGTTGAGTCACAGCTGATGCCAAGTGCTCATCCTCCACGGTGAAGAATTCCCGAGTTTGTCCAAGTGCTTCTTCTCCCGAGTCCTACTCCATGTCAGCTGGCAACGAGGCTATGAAGAGCTTCATGGAAATATATGAGTAGTGTGCGCCGAATAGGCGCACCTATTAGGTGTAGCCCCCGACTTTGTGTCTAATTGAGAAATAATTAAACATAAAGTCAAATATCTTTAATCTTTAAGTTTTTCTCGAGTGATATGTTTCTCAGAAATTAGACTCTTCAGCCTATGATTGACTGGAATTTTGCTCATGGCAATTTAGCCAAGCAGGTAAGCCGTATATCACTATAGATTTAAGCCCAATGCGTGATGAGTTGTACTTGAGAGATACCTACATCCCTAATTTTAATGGAGACTAGTTATTGATCCTTATAAGGATATATTCTCAATACCTTAAAATAATTAATACCTTAAAATAATCAAGATACCCGAATGTATACACCCGGCTATAGGCTTAGCATGAAGCATATCTGATTATTTAATCAGTTATTGTAAAATAGCACATACATTGCTGTTTTAACATGGCTAACAGGCAACCAAATAGGGCATGCTATTTAAGAACTCATATCTTTGGCCTACTACCGAATAAGCCAGCCCAAACCGACCTATCCAGCGTAACCCTATAAAATCCGGAGATTTTGATCATTTCTCAACTTGCCCATTGCTCTTGGGGTGTGCCACCGAAGCGTAGCAGATTTTGATACCGAAATCGTCGCAGAAATCTTTGAATATGGTGCCCATGAACTAGGTGCATTGCCTATAATGATGCGATTGGGGACTCCAGATCTGTAGATTATACTCAGTATGACGTCTTTTGCCCAGGCCGCAATTATGGTAGCAACAGGTTTGGACTCAATCCAGTTTGTGAATTTGTCCACCGCGATGAACAAATGTCTAGTGCCTTCTTGAATGGCTCAACTATGTCAATCCCCCAGACTGCAAAGGACCATGATATTGGGATAATTTGCAACTCTTATATTGGTAGGTGAGTTTGCCAAAAATCAACATCCCTTGCATGATCAGTCGAGTGCTTCAGCATCGCTAACTGTAGTCGGCCAGAGGAACTCTTGTCTACAAGTCTTTCGGACTAACATTTTGGATGCAACATGGTTGCCATAGATGCCCGAGATAGATGCAGATCTGCTTGCTCTCCTCAGGTGTGAGACAGCGCATAAGAACTCCAGATGCGTTTTGATGATATAAGTCTTCTCTAACTACGATAAAGCTTTTGCTCCGGCGCTCGACTTTCTCGACTTCGCTGCGGTCTTCTGGGAGCTTGTCTTCTATTAGAAATTGAATAATTGGGGTCTTCCAGTCTTGAATAATGATGAGCACCTCTGTAGATTCCGGGTTTGGTGCAGCCTCCAATTGTATAGGTTCTGGCCTTCTTCTTGGCTGAGAGATTCAGTAGTGGTTTCTTTTCTTCTTTTGGCCAAATAGGTGCCCGAACGCTGCGCTAGCACAGGATTCGGCTAGCGACTCTCATGGGGCGTACCCAACCTGGCAAAATTATGGCCGAATAAGGTACATGAACCTCGCATTAACATAGGATTCGGCTGGCGTGAGTACTCGGTTAGTAACCCTCGTGAAGCATTCTGAGTGATTCTTGAAGCAACGCACTCCAAGTATATCTTGGCAGGCTGGTCCAGCCCCCGAGCGTAGGAGATCGGCTCGTAGCCATGAGTTCCTATTATGCGTATCTGGAACTGGGCCTTGCATTATAAACATATCGGACAAGTAGCATCTGATATAGAGAACAATCACTAGAAGAAAATCTAAATATTTTACAATGTATGTAAATATGTGTTTCTCCTCGTATTGATTTTAATTTCCCCGAGTAGTTGACTCCTTACGTTTAAACACTCTGCCCGACTAGTCATAGCCCCCGAGCACCAGGAGTCGGCTCATGGCACTTTTTCAGACATGCGTTTTAGGTGACTTGAGTTTGTCTTTCATGGAGCAAAGTTTCACAAATCGAAATTTATGTTACTCAAGTACTTTTGCAACCATTAAGAGCAAAAACAGAAAGTGCGCAGCATGTACACCTATTAGGTGTAAACGGCTGCGACATTGGCGAGGCCGAGTGAGGAATTGATGGTCTCATCCCTCCTAGATCTGATCCCAACTGGCGCTAAGCCATATCCGAGTCAAACCATAGGGAAGTGAGTTGCTTCCAGCCCTGTCTAGATCAAAACATCATATAAGAAGAAAAATATTTATCAGAAAGTAACTTAGCTGTTCAGTGTTCCACGAGTTGGGAATTAGGGTGCCATCCTTGTGCTTGAGCTTATGAGCCCCCGAGCATGTCACTTATCGTTCTGATAATCTTCGGTTCTAGAATGCCGAGGACGGTTGCAATCGACTGCTACAATGAGGTCCTCAGATCTCTACTTGCAGTTCCCAGGCTTGAATGGGGCCACGTCCGTCTCCTGTCTCTCCTTTTGTCGGGGCTTGTCATCGAGTGCCTCAGCAATTACGTCAGCTGAATCAGCATACTTATTAGCCATGTCGAATAGAGCTTTGATAGAGTTGGACAGCTTCCGAGTGAATTTGGCGATGAACGGTGTATCTTTGACTCCCTTGTGGAAGGCGGCGATGACCGTTTCGTCGTTGATCATGGGGATAGAGTTCCTTTTTTGGAAAAGCGCTTGATGAATGTAACGCCCAGACATTCATAACCAGAATTCCAAACGTTTTTGTGTATTAGATCCCTGTCCAGAAAAGCCAAGGTACACAATACCAAGTTGCCATACAGAGTGCGTCTTACAAACAGAATAAAATGGTCTTACATAAATGCAGCGGTAAAAACAAATAAAGCCTACATACAGCTAGCCAAGCGAAGGCTTCCATTCCACAGGCATCTTGATGGCAGAGCCAGGCTAATCCTCTTGCTGATCCTCGTCGAACAGGTACTCTACCACTGAAAGGGGGAAAGGAGCAAGACTGATTACCACCCATAGTACTCAACAAATCACACCCGCAAGTATGCACAATGCACGGGAGACAAAGATAGGCTAGAGGTTTATTTGCGTAAAAGCAATTACAAACAGTGAAAAGGTTGATTAATTGAACAATATTAATCCTTCACTGATCAACGTTACACCATATTAACCAGGCCCAACCATCCATCTGAACTATACCAGTTCCATTAAGTCAAGTTAATTAAGTAAAGATAAGACTAATCACAGTGAGTCTTGGCCAATCGCCCATATCCATGGACACGGCTATTCGAATAGATTTACTCTGATCAGAGGTGTATAACTATACCCACAAGACACAGCCCCACACACGTTCCCGTGTGCCGGTGTGTCACCATGACACCCCGTGAGAGACTGTGATAGGACCATTCACGCAACCTCTCCCAAACCATCCACACCATGCTGAGGTTGCACCTACCGCCAGGACACCCCACATCAGCCAGGCTACCCTCCTTGCGCCACAATGGATCCGTAAGCCGATTGTCGATGTTTTACACCGGCAATATGAATATGGGGCTACTCGGCGGATGGAAACTCGGTGGATTGCAAAGGAACAAGGAGAGATTTATACTGGTTCAGGCCCTCAATGTGAGGTAATACCCTACGTCCAGTTCTGGTGTTATTCCTTTGATGATTTGTGTCTGCTTCTATGAGCTCATGCCCTCAGGGGGCGCCTTGCCTCCCCTTATATACTGGGGGACAGGAGTACAAGGTAGGAGTCCCAGCCGGATACGGCCAAGGGATCTCCTCTTAGAGATACAATCTACATGACTAGGACTGTATATTCCTTATTGTACAAGGCAAAGTTTGCCGGGTGCTACTTTATGTCTAATTATAAGTCTTGGCCCATCCTCTATCCGAGTGGCCTATATGCTTGTGATGAGGTACTTGGGGCCCATGGCCTACACAGTAGCCCCTGAGACCTTCATAGTTGAGTCACAGCTGATGCCGAGTGCTCATTCTCCATGGTGAAGATTGCCCGAGTGCATTGCTCCCGAGTACTCTTTGTATGAGTGCTTCTTCTTCCCAAGTCCTGCTTCATGTCAGCTGGCAGCGAGGCTATGAAGGGCTTCATGTAGATGTATGAATAGTGTGCGCCGAATAGGCGTACCTATTAGGTGTAGCCCCCGACTTTGTGGTTAATTGTGAAGACAATTAAACATAAAGTCAAAGATCTTTAACCTTGTAGTCTTTCCCGAGTAGTATACTATTGGTATATGAGACTCTTCGGTATCATGTCAACCGGAATATGATTTATAGTCTTGCCGAGTAGCATGCCACTCGTATATGGGACTCTTCAGCTTTATGTCAGTTGGAAAGGGGGTTTATAGTCTTTCCCGAGTGGCGTCTCACTCAGAAGTTAGACTCCTCAGCGTCATGTCAGCTGGAAAGAAGGTTTATAGTCTCTCCCGAGTAGTGCATTACTCAAAAGTTAGACTCTTCAGCGTCATGTCGGTTGGAATAATGTTGCTCATGGCAACTGTTGGCCAAGCATGTAGGTCGAGTCCACTTTATGAAATTAAATCCATTGCATGGTCAGGTGTACTCGAGAAAGATACCTGCATTCCTAATTTTAATGAAGACCAACTTATGATCCTTATAAGGATATATCCTCAATACCTGGTGGATAAGACAGATACCCAACCACATATGTTTAGCAATTAGGCCTTCATGAAGCATATCTGTTTACCTCATCGGTTCTTGTTGGTAGCATCAGCACTGTGATTTTAACCCAGCCTGCGAGCGGCCCATATTGAGCGTGCTACTGTAGAAACTCATATCTTAGTGGCCCGATACCAACTTTGCGAGCCCAAGCCCACAAGTCGGAAATGGCTCTATAAAAGGCGGGGAGAGAGAGAAAAGATTCCTTCATCTTCTCCAATCCACCAATCGTTTTGTCTTCCGCTTCCGCGCCAAAATTTTGCCTCCCGCTCCGCTAGGTTTCGCTATTGCTCGCTTTTCCCCACCAGAACTCGGGCGATTCCACTCTTCCTTGTCCACTCCAAACCTCCAGCAGCATTTCCCCCAAATCTCCTCAACCCCAACCATGCCAAGGGCGTCGGATTCATTGGATGCATCGGATGATGTCTGGCCGACTTCAGACTGCGGGTCGGTGAAGTTGAAGCTTCTGGAGAAGCAACTAAAGTTGCAGAGCCAAGAGATTATCCACTGGCGCCCGGCTAAAGATGAATTGGCTCCGGAGCCCCAGGACGGTGAGACCGTCGTTTTTGCCTCTTTTTTCCAGCGAGGTCTTTCTCTTCCGTCTTTCGAGTTCCTCTGCCAGCTCCTTTCTTTCTACGAGCTCGAGTTGGTGAATTTGAATTCCAACTCGATTCTTCAGATCTCCATTTTCGTGACTCTTTGTGAGTGCTTCTTGGGTATGGAACCCCATCTGAATCTATTCAGGTATTTGTTCCATATCAAGCCCCAACCCTCCAAAAATAAAATCCAAGTGATTGGCGGGGAGGAGGGGTTGGTGTCCAACTTAGGAACGAGATGAAGAAGATCTATTTAGATATTCCTTTGAAATCTTCTCTCAAAGGCTGGCATAAGGAATGGTTTTACTGTTCCGATCTGAAGCCATGCCTTCCCCCTTTTATGGGTTTGCCCCCGGTGATTATCGCCAAGTGGTCGTCTTTGCCCACCTTTGAAGAAATGGGGCAGGTTAATACTCTAGTCGGCCGGATTAGCAAGTTGAAGAAAGCTGGGTTGACTAGTCCATGGGTGGCCAGACACTTCTTGACTCGGGGCCTCAGGCCGCTAAAGCTGAGATGCCACTTCGGCTGGGACTAAGGGGCAAGGGTGATCCCAGCCGGGAATTCTCTGACCTGATAGACAAGTATAAGGTGACCGACATCCTATTGGATTTCTTCGCTAGCGGGGTGGTCGAAACCGAGGACACAGATCGGTCTGTGGCGGCTTATAGCAAGAAAAGGCCACGCCCGAAGGTAACCTTTGCTGATGTTATCTCGTAATTCATCTATGGTGAATGCTTGCAGATATGTGCCTAGATTGGCTCCACAGTGTATAACTTGTATTGTTGAACTGCTTGCAGTCATGTGAGGAGTTCGATGATGACTCCTGAAAATTATCGGCCTGGAAATCGAAGAAGAGGCCGAGAAGTCCTTCTGCTGCCCAGCCTGACTCCAAGAGAGCGGGGAAGAGGCCCGTTGTAGATCAGGGCAAGAAGACAGTTATGAGGCCGAGTGCCGCTGCCGGGAGTCTGAAGATAAAGGACACCACCGATGCTGCGCCCAAGCCATTGAGCCCTAGACTGGGACCCGTGCAGTCGAGCTCAGCATCATCGAGCCCAACCAGGGTGCCGTCGAGTATAGGACCGACTCCAGCGCCGCCAGGCTCGGCAACATTAAGCCCAAGAGTGGTACCACCGAGTACCCGGGCATCCCAGCCGGCCGCACAAGGAGTGGAGCCAGCCAGGATAAAAGCGCCGCAGCCGATTGCCACGCCGACTGGCCCGACAGCCGGCCGCAGCCCATCGCCGGGATCTAGATCTCCTAGGCAAAGGCTTAAGTTCTCCAAGAGGTAGGTTGCTCTGGATCTTCTGAAAATCTCGTTTGTCATGGTAGTGTCTTGAAGTTTGACTCGTTACGCAGGAAGCGGGCCGATATTGATCTCAAGGAGACCGCTACGGCCACTCATGTGGTAGAGCTAGCCCCAACCGAGCCGGCACCAGCGAGCACACCTGCTGAGCCGGTGACGGTCCCAGTTGCAGAAACTGAGATGGTCTCGACTGCAGGGCCGCCGACACCGGCCGACCAAGGGGTGGTTGTCAAAACTGCTGTTCCAGCCCCTGAGCCAGCCCCCGAGGGCCCGGAGGCCGCCGAGTTGAGGGCCGGGACCCCGTCGTCATCCTTGTCACCGTCGTCGTCGTCATCGTCGTCACTGTCTCCTCCTTTGGACAGACTGGACCTCCCCAGGCTCGAAGTCCTCCCCGCAAGTTCCCGCGAACATTCCGCTGGACGGCGCCTGACGGAACCGCGAGGAGTTACAAGCATGATGAGGCTGCGGCGGAAAAGGAGCATGAAGACTTGCTTTGTGCCACAATCGCCGTGTCCTAGGGTATTCAGGTATGATTTCCGTTGTATTTGAATCTTGGTAGTCTTCCTTGACGCTTGAGTCTGCTTTGACTTGTTTCTCCCCGAGCAGAAGCTTGTTGATCGCTCGAAGAAGATGCACGAGGTCCTGACCCGGGTTGCCCCCCAGCTCCAAAAATTGGACCAGCTTCGGGCCTTAAAGACCGTATTGGAGGAGCGCCATCAAGGGAGGGAAACTTGGCTGAAAGACGCCGTCACCCAGCTCAGGGACGAGAATTGGGACCAAGCCAAGAAGATGAGAGGTAAGCCTCCAAAATACCTCTTCCTGACCAAATCGTTAGTATATCTCTCCAGCCATGTTGTTCCTGACTGTCCAGTTGTGTCTTGACTGCAGCGTTGAGTTCTTGACTAATCTGTCGTGCAGCCCTCGAAGCTGAGCTGAAGACCCGAACAGAGGGAGAAATCCAGCTGAAGGAGGCCGAGAAAGCCAAGGCCGGGCTTGAAAAAGACAAAGCTGACCTGACAAGGGCCAACGCCGAGCTTGAGCAAGAGAAGGCCGAGTTGAAGAAGGCCAATGCCAAGCTTGGGAAGGAAAAAGCTGAACTGGAGAAGACTATAGCCAAGTGGGAGGCTGACTACGATAGTAAGTCTCTACCCTGACATTGATCTTAACCAATCCATTAATTATCCCATTTGCAGTTTTGCCTGACAAGTTTTCTTATCGATGAACCCGGGTAGCTGCTAGTGCCAACTCCCAAATCCAGTTTCAGGCTTTTGCAGAGGAAATAAAGGTCGTCAAGGGGTCACGGGAGATCCTAGCCGAGTCCGTGAAAGGGCTCCTTGACGTGATGGACCCTCGCTATGTGGGAACCAGCTCCAACACGGTGTCTCAGGTGCAGGGGCGCCTTAATGACGCACCGGGTATCCTGAAGAGGTACTCGGATGAGCGTACTATTGTCAGCGTGGCCTAAACCCTGGCGATGACCAAGTCCATGTACCCTAGGGTAGATATTGAAGCCATCGGGGAGGGATTCGCCGAGGAGACGACACCTGAAGAGGCGTTGGAGCTGATAGCCAAAGCGAGGCCGACTGCAGAAATGATCACCCGAGACCTGGGTATGTAAGAACAATATATCATGTAGTCGGTGTATTGTGGATTTTTGTAAAGACATGTGTAAATATATGTGCAATGCCGCCAAGCTCTGAATTGTTACTCAGTTGTCATTAGTTTTACCCGACTATATAGTTGTTAACGCCAAAATTTGGTAAGGCCCTATGTCAGATTCGGTCAAAGGAGAGCGTCACAGTCAACTAACGGAGATTGATCCAGAAGGGACCGGATCCAGGGAGGAGCCGTGAAGACCGCAATATGGCAGTTATTTATCGTATCTACTTTTTAGGTAGTATTAGTTTTTATCTTTAGCAGACTTGATCTCGTGTCCGATCAGGTCCTGTTAGTGTTTCCTTTTGTAATTAGGAAGTCTTGTGCCGTGTCCTATCAGGACTGTATTAGCTCGGGGTATATATACGTATGCCCGGGTACCTTGTAAGAAGACATCACTCGATCAATAACAAATTCGGCGCATCGCCACCCTTCCGACGGGATCCTGCTTCTCGAGCCGGGCTACATCGGTTAGGTCCGAACTCCAGCGAGAGGGTAAGTCTCGTCACCCCGGCTACCTATCGGCTAGGACTTCCTCGGTTAGGTCTGATATTCTAGTCGGTTTATGGTAGTCGGCTTACCACGGTATATTTATTTTATCTATGGCTACATCAGTTCAGTTTGATCTCATAGATTGACTAAGTATATCACATCACGCGTGCGTAGATCGTATCGGCTTACTGGGAGCGGTTTATCATCAGTTTGTGCTGCATCGGTTAGGTCCGACCTACTAAGCTGCTAGCGATAAACCGTTCCTGCTAAGTTGATGCTTTATGCGCAGGCGTCTTATCGGGATGTATAGCCGGTAAGTTATCATGTTTTACATCACGATCGCATCAGACCTATCGGCCTATCAAGGTATCGTTATCATCATCAGTCTGTGCTGCAACGGTTGGGTCCAATCTACTAGACCGATGATGATAGCTTCACTCTTGATGAGCCGATGGGTATTATGCGGTGTCTTTATCGGAGTGTTTAGCCGATAAGTTATCTGTTAAGGCCGACTGCATCTATTTATCTTATATTGTTGGCAATGGCTTTATCATTCTGTTATCTTTTCGTCATCGGCCTCCAGCCGATGTCCATGCGCCCTGTTCAGTAGTCAGCAGATTCGTCAGTTGTTTATCATTTATGTTATCACTTGCTTTGTTATACATCCTTGCTTGTATTACTGTTGCGATCGGCTAAGGGCTAGCCAGTTGGTTTATTCTGTTCAACCGAGTTCCTGGGCACGACCCCAACCAAGTTCCCGGGCACGACCTCAGGGGAGGACCCAGGTACGAGCTTAGGTAAGAACCCGGGCACGGGTATGGACAGCGGATGAAGATCCCGGGAGCCGATGTGAGCAAGGGGCCCGGGCACGGGCGCAGGCAGTATCTTCGCAGCAATACCAGTAAACTTTAAACTATGATCGGCAGGAGTTCCTGTAGTTTATTTTCCTTATGCATCTTGCTTGTTTTCTTTACCAAGCTTACAGCCGATTCTTGAGCATCCCTTCGATGATCGGCTAATTTAATGTTTGCTTGTTATTAGTTATTATTCATGCCATCATCGGCTTCTAGTCGATGTATAAGTGCTACAGTGCTTATCGGCCATCAGCCGATGCAACGAGTCTAGATCGGCTTCCAGCCGATTGGCTCATTGATCTAACGTTTTTTCTCCTTGTCAATTACAGGGTCAAATTGACTGGCACGCCTACGAACCTCAACACTTTAGGACCTGTACTGGAGTAAAGCAAATCTCCCAGGCCTTCGCGTGTCTCCAAGACGCCGAACCAGATCCCGGCGATTTTTGGCGTCAACAATAGTCTACGCCGAGTTAGTCTATAGGAACTTAATAAAATCGTTCACCGCAGAGGGCTGTACTCAGGCAAATGTGACAAAGTCATAGTAAAACTTCATAACTTAAGTAAAACAAGCTCGTATATTATTGACAAAACACATATAATACATGCAGCCCCCGACTCACTACTCAGTTGAAACAAGCGGCGTAGTGAGTCAGAGAAAAACTGTACACATGAAAAAGTATAAAACTCAGGTATAGAAAGGACGTAGCTGTTCTATGTTCCATGAGTTGCTGATGAGGGCACCGTCTTCGGTCTTCAGTTGGTAGGCGCTTGGCCGAGTAACCTCAGCGATAATGAACGACCCTTCCCAGATTGGGGATAGTTTATGCCTGTCTTTGGTGGTTTGTATTTTTCTCAAGATGAGATCTCCGATCAAAAAGGTGCGGCCATGGACATTGTGATTGTGATAACGACGCAGGTCTTGAAGATACCTTGCCGACTGGATTGTTGTGATATCCCTCGCTTCTTCCAACTGATCTAGTTTGACCAATCGGGTATTGTTGGAGATGTCTTCTGAGTAAGCCTAAACTCGCGGAGAGCCAAACTCTAACTCGGTTGGTAGCACAGCCTCAGCACCATAGACCAGGAAGAAAGGGGATTGCCCAGTTGCCCGACTAACCGTGGTTCTTAGGGACTAGAGTATAGATGGGAGTTCTTGTACTCACCGGCCCGCGTATGGTTGTAGTCGGTCAAATATCTTGGCCTTGATACCTTATAAGACCATGCCATTGGCTCGTGCAACTTGCCCATTGCTCCGTGGGTGTGCCACAGACGCATAGCAGATCTTGATGCCGAAGTCGTTACAGAAATCTTGAAACACGCCACCCGTGAACTGAGTACCGTTGTCGGTGATGATGCGGTTGGGGACCCCGAATCGGTATAATATACTCATAATGAAGTCCTTTGCTCGTGCTGCTGTTATGGTTGCAACGGGTTTGGCCTCAATCCACTTGGTGAATTTATCCACTGCGATGAACAAGTGTGTGAACCCTCCTGGCACTTTCTTGAAGGGTCCGACCATGTCAAGCCCCCATACTGCAAAGGGCCAAGAGATTGGGATTGTTTGGAGTTCTTGGGCTGGGAGATTGGTTTGTCTTGTGTAGAACTGGCAACCCTCGCATGTGCGAACAATGTCTTTAGCATCTGTTACTGGTGTTGGCCAGAAAATCCCTGCTGGTAAGCCTTTTCGACTAATGTCCTGGAAGCGGCATGGTTGCCACATATGCCCGAGTGGATCGATTGCAGAATCTGCTTGCCCTCCTCGATGGTGACGCAGCGCATGAGGACACCGGATGTGCTTCTTCGGTACAGGTCTTCTCCGACGACTAGGAAACTCTTGCTTTGACATTTGATTTGTTCTGCTTGGCTGTGATCTTCTGGGAGTTCATCGTCCAGGAGGAATTTGAGAACAGGAGTCCGCCAATCTTGACATATGTGCAGCACCTCGTCTGTCGCTGGGGTAGGTTCGCCTCCCGACTACTCCGGCGCTAGTTTCTTCTTGATTGATGGCTCCATAAGTTGCTCGACAAAGATCCCTGTCGGGACCGCTTCTCGCTTGGATCCCATATTTGCCAATTCATCTGCAGCATCATTGTATTATCGTAGGACATGTGTTATCTCCAGCCCGTCGAATTTGTTTTCCAGCTTGTGGACCTCCTAACAGTATGCTGCCATGGTATCGTTGAGACATGTCCAGTCCTTCATGATTTGGTTCACCACGAGTTGAGAATCTCCACGCACAACCAATCGACGTTTCCCGAGTGATATAGCAATGCAGAGCCCATGGATAAGTGCCTCGTACTCGGCGACGTTGTGGGAAGCCGGGAAGTGGATTTGTAGAACGTACTTTTTCGTCAGTGGGGGATGTCAGTACAACGCCAGCCTCGGTGCCGCCGATCCGTAGAGAACCATCGAAGTACATTGTCCAATACTCTAGCTTCGCTGTTGATGTAGGCATTTGAACTTCTGTCCACTCGGCCACGGAGTCGGCTAGAGCTTGTGATTTGATAGTTGTCCGTGGCTGAAAGGTGATGCTGAACGCCATCAACTCGAGCACCCATTTAGCGATTCGGCTAGTGGCCTCGAGATTATGCAGGACATCCCTAAGTGGATATGATGTGACCACTGTGACTTGATGTGCTTGGAAATAGTGCGCCAGCTTTCGGACAGTGATGAGTAGGCCGTATAGTAGCTTCTGGACCTACGGATATCTCATCTTTGAGTCAGCAAGGACCTTGCTGACAAAGTAGACTGGCCGTTGAATTTTTTAGATGTGACCCGGTTCGGATCACTCGACCACCAACACCGTGCTGACTACCTGAGTAGTTGCTGCCAGATATAGCATTAATGGTTCTTGGGGCATTGGTGACGCCAACACGGGTGGTGATGTGAGAAATTTTTGGAAGTCTTCGAAGGCTTGCTAGGCTTCGGGAATCCATTGGAAATTGTCTGCTTTCTTCAATAGCTTGAAAAAGGGCATGCCCCGTTCGCCCAGTCGGGAAATAAATCGGCTAAGTGCCGCCATGCAGCCTGTCAGCTTCTAGACGTCCTTCTGGTTAGTCAGGGGTGCCATGTTCATGATTGCGTTGACTTTCTCCGGGTTGGCCTCGATGCCATGATGCGAGACGATGAAGTCGAGTAACTTGCCGGATGGCACACCAAAGGCGCACATTTCCGGGTTCAACTTCATCTTGAATCTTCGAAGATTTTGGAAGGTTTCTTCTAGATCAGCGATAAGGTCTTCTTTGGTCTTGGTCTTTATCACCACATCATCGACGTAGGCTTCCACGTTGCGCCCGATCTGAGTGTGCAGACACTGCTGAGTTGCGCGTTGATACATTGCTCCAGCGTTTTTCAAACCGAACGGCATAGTGATGTAGCAGTACGCTCCAAACGGCATGATGAAAGACGTCTTTAGGCAGTCCTCCTCCTTCAGGCCGATTTGATGGTATCTTGAGTAACAGTCGAGAAAGCTGAGAAGTTCGCACCCCGCGGTTGAATCCACCACTTGGTCTATTCTTGGTAAACCAAATGGATCTTTGGGGCACGCCTTGTTGAGATCGGTGTAATCGACGCATATGCGCCATTTACCATTTTTCTTCTGGACCAGAACTGGGGTTGCCAGCCAATCCGGGTGATAGACCTCTTTGATGAACCCGGCTGCAAGGAGCTTGGTTATCTGCTCCCGAATAGCATCTTTGCGGTCTTGAGCGAAACACCGTATCCGTTGCTTGACTGGCTTGGCATCTGTCTTCAAGTTGAGGGCATGCTCGATCACCTCCCTTGGTACGCTCGGCATGTCGGACGGTTTCCATGCAAAGATATCCTTGTTGGCTTGGAGGAAGGTGACGAGCGCATCTTCCTATTTGGGGTCGAGTCTGGTCCCGACTAGAGCAGTCTTGGAGGGGTCGGAAGGGTCCAAGGGGATCTTCTTCATGTCAGAGTCCGCTGAAATTCCCGACTTCGCTATTTTTTTGGCTAGAACTTGGTCATCCTCGACTTCGGTTGTGACAGCTTGCCGAATGCTGTCGCGCCTGACTGCCGCCTCTTGTGATTGAGCCAGTTTGTAGCTCTCCTTGTCGCAGGTGAAGGCTTGCTTGACATCGCTGCAAAGGGAGAGGACTCCTGCTGGCCCTGGCATCTTGAGCACCATGTAGGTATAGTGTGGTACGGCCATGAATTTGGTGAACACCGGTCATCCGAGTATCACGTGGTACGCAGTCTCGAAGACGGCGACCTCGAAGCAGATGTTTTCTGTGCGGAAGTTATCCCGCGTGCCGAAGGTGACCGGCAAGGTTATCTGCCCAAGTGGAGTGGAAGATAGGCCGGGAATTATCCCGTGGAAGGGCACCATATTCAGCCGCAGATCTGAACGAGGAATCTTCATCTCATCCAGGGTTTTGGCGAAGAGAATATTGAGCACGCTACCTCCGTCTATGAGAACCTTCTTCAACTTGATATTCTTGATGACCGGGTCCAGGACGAGTGGGTAGTGTCCTGGGTGTGAAACCCGATCTGGATGATCTGCGCGGGTGAACGTGATGGATGTCTCTGACCAGCACAAATACTGGGGGGCGTCTGCTGTAGAGATTGCGTTGATGTCACGTGCCATTAGCTTCTAGTTCCGTTTGGACTCATACGCAGACGGCCCTCCGAAGATGTGGTTGAGCTCGGCCTGGGGATCTTGAAAATCGTTGGCCGGGTCTTGATCTGGCTTGTCAGTGCTCTTGTCGGCGCCGGATGATGAAGCCTACTCGGAGGTAAACTTCTTGAGCATGAAGCAGTCTTTGGCTGCGTTCTTGCCTTTGGGGTGGAAGGGGCACGGCCCGTTCATGACTTTCTGGTAGTCGTTGTTCCGTTGGGGCCGCGACCGAGTTCGCTCCATGTTGGCCACCTCGTTGTCTGACTTGCGCTTGCGGTTGCCGGACTTGTTCTGTGATGGCTCGTTGTCGACTTTCGCCTTTTGGTGCTTCTGTTGGGACTCCTTCTCGTCGAGGGCCTCTGCAACTGCTTTGGCCGAGTCGGCATATTTGTTTGCCATATCGAAGAGAGCCCGGATGGTGGCTGGAGGCTTCCGAGTGAACTTCGCGATGAACAGGGCGTCCTTTACTCCCTTGCGGAAGGCGGCGATGACGGCCTCGTCCTTGATCATTGGGATCTGGTTGCGCTTCTTGGAGAACCTCTTGATAGAGTCACGTAGAGACTCGTTCTTCTTCTGGTGCAGTTGGTATAGATCATGCTCGGAAGACGGCCTCTCGTAGGTCCCTTGAAAGTTAGCGATGAACCGCTCCCTGAGTTCTCCCCAGGAACCGATCAACCGCCTCGGGAGCCCAGTTAGCCATGTCCTGGCTGAGTCGGCCAGGGCGACCGGGAGGTAGTTAGCCATGGCTTTATGGTCACCCCCGGCAGCTCGAATTGCCAGGGTGTATATGGTGAGCCAAGACTCGGGGTTGGTTTTTTCCATCGTATTTCTCGATCCCCGTAGGCTTGAAGTCCGACGGCCAGTTGACGTCCTGTAGCTCATGGGTGAAAGCTGGAACGCCTTCATCTTCGTGAGGGCTCCAGCTCTGACCGTGGCAGTTAAACCGCTCGTGGTGAAGACCGAAACGCTCGTTCTCGTCCTCCAGTCGGCGGCGCTCGTCTTCTTCACATTGACGGCGCCGGGCATTGATGTCGTATTGGAGGTCGCGTTGTAGACGAACTCGGAGGTCTTGGTTGAACCGGCGATCGTACTGGTGACGCCGCCGATTGTTGTTGTTAGTGTCGCCGAGTGATGTTTGCCGCGATTCCTCGTATGGCCGACTAGAGCCAGCCGCCCGGCGTCGTGCTAACGTAGATGATCCTGTCGCCGGAGAACACGACCGGTTGGTTGTATTAGTGTGTCGCCCGACTTCTGTTGCTGCTGACAGGCAGCAGCTGTAATCATCGCTTTGATCTTGGTGATGGTTGAGGTGGCCTGGTGATTAGGCCCGAGCTGGAGCGTGTCCAGCAGGGTTGCGGCGACCACGACGTTCTGTTGTGACATGACGAAGTTGTGGTCGCCGACTTTTGTCTGGGGGATCTGTTGCTGAGCGGTTTGCCCAGCCTTGCGTAGCTCGTCGTTGTGAGCCTCGCGGTCGGCTTCCTCCTGTTGTCGTAGTCGGCGCGCCTCCTCTTGTTGCTCCTCTTGTAGTCGGCGTACCTCTGGTGGAGGGGTCGAAGCCATAAAGACCTCTCGGGGCAGGAGGAAACTCGCCAGACTAGAGTCTGAACTGGTGTTCGAACCGTTGTCCGACTTGGAGTCGGAGTCTGAGTAGTTTATCGGAGTAAGAACGACTCCGACCTCCCTAGATCCAATCTGGAGCAGCTCTGAGCCGTGTCCAAACTGAATCGTGGGGGATCAGGTCTACCGCATGAAGTGTAGATCTGCGGCGTCACCGAATCTGTGTGGGAAATTGATGATCTCTCCCTTTCCTAGCCCTACTTGGGCTGGCTCAAGGCCTAGCGCGAGTCGGACACAGAAGGAGAGAGTTGTCCCGTCGCTCAGCGAAGTAGAAGATTGCTGTGTCAGATTGATGATGGTTGTTGCAGCGTCTTGTGGGCCGACTGGCGCGGAGTCGGCTGGTTCCTCGGCCGGTTGGATTGGATCTGCATCGGCCAAGGTGAGATTGCCGATCTGGTCGGCGACGAAGTCGAGGCTTCCAAAAGTTATTGTGTCTCCGGGGGAGAATTTGTCGCCGTCGACTCCACTTGTTGGATCCATCGAGATTGTTGATGTTGATTTTGCCGAAGCCCCTACCTGGCGTGCCAATTGTCGATGTTTTACACCGGTAATATGAATATGGGGCTACTCGGCGGATGGAAACTCGGTGGATTGCAAAGGAACAAGGAGAGATTTATATTGGTTCAGGCCCTCAATGTGAGGTAATACCCTATGTCCAGTTGTGGTGTTATTCCTTTGAGGATTTGTGTCTACTTCTATGAGCTCATGCCCTCAGGGGGTGCCCTGCCTCCCCTTATATACTGGGGGACAGGGGTACAAGGTAGGAGTCCCAGCCGGATACGGCCAAGGGATCTCCTTTTAGAGATACAATCTACCCGACTAGGACTGTATATTTCTTATTATACAAGGCAAAGTCTGCCGGGTGCTACTATATCTCTAATTACAAGTCTCGGCCCATCCTCTATCCGAGTGGCCCATATGCTTGTGATGAGGTCCCCGGGGCCCATGGCCTCCACACCGATCAACCCTACCCTAGGCTGACCCAACTCATCAGTGCCTAGGAGAGGGAAAAGAAACGCAACAAGCCTAGCCGTTGCCCACGCTGGCTTGTGGAATGTACGAGTATTTGCCCAAGGGATTCCCGCGAACCGGGCCTTAACTGCCATGGGTGCGACCAACAAAACCATGCACCCACAGCGCACCATTAGGTCAAGTTTTAGTTGATTAGTTACGACCAATTATCATAGTCAAACATCTCGAGCACGCAACTCAACAGGTTACCAATATAGAAATAATGCGATTATCCCATCAGTGATCTAGTGGTACCAAGCATGGCTAAGCAGGTCCTATCTCTAGCCAAGTCATCGAATGAGACATAAGCTAGTCAGATTATCACCCAAAGTTATTAAGGAATGGATAACAAATAAACAGGGTCACAAGCAAGCGGATAGGTTGTCCCATATTCCATGTAATTGGCAAAACATGCAATTTATTTATAAATCGTAAAATGTTTCACAAAGTAGGTTCAACATGCTCAAGGATGAATGTGTGACTTGCCTTGCTCCGGCTTGGTGAATTCGGCAACAACTTCGTAGTAAACTGGAGGGTCGATGGCGTTGGTTTCTATAGCAAACAACGCACAGACAATTAAAAACAGTACATGTGGACACAGAAACAGGGGCTAAAAGTATTTTTAATGGATTCTTGGCATTTTCTGGGTTTAATGAAATTTGAATGGAATTAATCGGAGCTCGAATGAATTAGTTATGAATTTTAGAAGCTTTACTATGATTTTCCTATGCAAAAACAACTTCTAAATGATTTATTGTGCATTAACAAGGATTTAATGCGTCAGCGGACCACGGGGAACCAGCACCGACAAGTGGGACCCACAGGTCAGTGGTGCATGAGAGTACGACGCACGGTGGATGCAGTCCACGCGTGTGCGACCGCGGACATAGGCACATGAGCGGCCTTGATTTGCCGAGGCAGATCGGATGGCTCAGACCTAGTCAGGAATGAGCCTCGCTGGTGCGTGCGGCGCGGCGATATCGCACGCGGCCGGATGGTTGCCGCCGGCGGCCATCCGGCACGGTGGAGGGCAGCGGCGAGTGGCGGAGGAGGTGAGGAATGCGGGCGAGTGCTCACTGAGGTACGGCTACCGACGGAGAGCGGCGAACGGCGGAGAGCAGAGAGGATTGGTGGCAATGAGGTTCAGGATGTCGATGGCGACGGCGTTCTGGCGGCTCAAAGAGATGACGGAGGTGCGGGAGGACCTGGCGAAGGTGTAGAACATGTTAGGAGGGAAAAAGACCGAGTGGGTCGACGGAAACCCGCGACTGACTGCCGGCGGAGAGGCTTACCGAATGGGGCGCTGGAGAGAATGGAGTCCTGGTGGGAATCCAAGGTGACTGACGGCGGATTATAATTCCGATAATTTGTTTTGATTTATTAAGAATGCCTCCAGTGCTCTAAAAATTCCAATAAAAATCATGTTAGTGTATTTTGGCAAGGAGAATATAGAAAAAATATTCCCAACCATGATAATTTATTATTTTGCATTTTACTTATTTAATTAATTCCCTTGGTCTTTTAAAATAATTTCTTTGAGGCTTTTTCTTTAACATATTTTGGGTGGCTCTATTTAAGGGGAAACTCAGGGTGTGACAATGAAGTCCCAGAGAGACTCGTCTTTTCTCTGATGGCACTAGTATAGATCGTACTCGGATGATGGTCTCTCGTAGGTTCCTTGGAAGCTAGCCATGAAGCGCGCACGGAGTTCCCCCCAGGAACCAATAGACCGCCTGGGAAGCTGCATCAACCATGTCCGTGCTGAGTCGGCTAGGGCGACTAGGAGGTAATTTGCCATGGCCTTGTGGTCGCCTCCAGCTACTTGGATCACCAAGGTATACACTGTAAACCAGGATTCTGGGTTGGTCTTGCCGTCATACTTCTCTATACCAGTCGGCATGAAGCCAGATGGCCAGTCAACTTGTTGTACCTCATGTGTGAAGGCTAGAACTCCTTCATCTGAGTGGGGGCTTCGACTCTGACTGTGGCAATGAAACCGCTCGTGGTGGATACCGAAGTGTTCATGTTTGTCTTCAAGTCGGCGACATTCATCTTCCTTGCGTTCTCGGTGTCGAGCATTGATATCGTGGCGGAGATCTCATCGTAGTCGCTACGGGGCATCTTGGTTATCCTGGTGCTCGTCATGATGATACCATCATTGATCATCGTTGTATGGTCGTGTGACGCACGGTTGGGCTCTGGGTGGCATTGATTAGAGCCCGCTGCCCGGTGTCGTGCTGTGGTTAATGAAGTCGCAGCATCTAAAGTTGTCTTGCTAGATAGAATGAGCGTATCTCTAGATTGCTGGCGTTGCTGGCATGCTGCTGCTATTATCATGGCCTTGATCCTTATGATAGTCAGGGTAGCTTGGTGATTAGGCCCTGGCTGTAGGGTGTCCAAGAGTGTCGCAGTGGCCACAACGTTCTACTACGGTGTCACAAAGACGTCATGGTCACCCACCCTAGTCTGGAGGATCTCTTGCTACGCTACTCGGCTGGTTTTGCCCATGTCGTGGTTGCGAGTGTTGTGCTCAGCTTGTAAACATCGGCTTTCTTCCTCCTGTTGCTCACGGAGTTGGCGAGCTTCCTCTTCCTGCTGGTCGTGTAGTTGGCATGCGTCTTGTATTGGAGTAGATCCCTTTTATGCCATGAAGACCTCACATGGTGGAAAAAAGCTTCCCGAGCTACTGTCCGATTGGGAGTCAGACTCGGAGTAATTTAGTGGTGTGATAATGACCGTATCCGAGTTGAATTCCATAGGATTGAGTCTGCCGCATCAGATTGGAATTGTAGATTGCAGTGACATTGTTGAGTCCGAGTGAGAAATTGACGATCTCGTCACCCCTGGATTCGATCTCAAGTGGCCCGAAGCCGAATCTGAGTCGAACATCAGGAAAGAGAGTTGTCCCAGAACTCGTAGATCTTGGGTGTTGCCGAAGCAGGTTGTTGAAAGCTGCTATGGCGCAGAGTAGGCCAACCGGCGCTGAGTTGGCTTGGTCCTTGGCCGATTGGGCTGAAATCGAGTCGAACAAGCTGAGATTGCCGGAATTGTCGGCGATGAAGTCGAGGTTTCCAAAGCTGATGGCTTGTCCGGGGTGAAGTTGATGCCGTCGACTCCGGTGATTGGATCCATCAGGCTTGTCGATGGTGATCTTGACGATGCCCCTACCTGGCGCGCCAATTGTCAATGTTTTATATCGGCAATAATTATATGGAGCTATTCGTAAGACATAAACTTGATGGATGCGAAGGGACACAAAGGATTTAGCCTGGTTCAGGTCCTCAAGGTGAGGTAATACCCTACTTTCAGCTGTTGTGTGTATTGCCTTTGAGGTTTCTCTAGTGAAATTGTGATATGCCCCAGGGGGCTCCCTATCCCTCCTTATATACTGGAGGGATGAGGATTACAGGGTAGAAAACCCAGTCGGATACAACCAAGGGTATTCTTTATCAGTACATAGAGAGTCCGGCTAAGATTATATCTCTTTCCTTGTGTTGCAAGGTAAAATGAAACCGAGTCCTATTCTATCTCCAATTGTAGGGCCGGCCCACCCTCTGTCCGAGTGGCCATAATTGCCTTCCTTGAGGTACCTAGGGCCCATGGCATCCACACACTCCACCTCATCCTCTCACTCGCCCTGAGGAAGAGATGCGACACGCAATGAGGAGACGCGGGGCCTCCCTGATGATGCTATGCTGCTCCATGCCAGCGACGATGATGGCCATCCTCCCTACGGCGAGCTCTCTCTGCCCTCCCTCCGATGAACTCCAAATCTAGGTCAGCTCCTGTCATGCCCGGAAATTCACTATAAATTTCCAAAGCTAATTTGCGCATTAAACACTCATGGAGGAATCAGCCGAGGTACACAAATTGACAATATGATAAACAAACCTGAACAAAATAACGATAAATACTTAAAAAAGAGGCACTTAGTCCCCACACAGAAAAAAACAACAGTGGACAATGATCCTAGTGAACCTTCAGGGGTTAATTTGATCCATGACATTACGAATTCGCTGTTTTGGAAAAATGCCATTAATATTTGCTATACTGGCTCAGTGCCTCTAGTATTTTGTAAAATTCGAACCATGCCATTTGTACGTCCTTGGACCATGTTTTCATACCGTTCGTACGGACCAAAATGCCCTTAGGCCTTAGCCATTCTTCTTCCCCATCTTTATCTTCTTCCTCCCACCTCGCCATCACCGCCAGGTGGTTCCTTCCCCGACCTGCTCGCGTTCCTCTTCCTCTCGACCATCCATGTAATAAGCCCAATAGGAGTGTCACCCGCCAAGCCTCCGGTCTCCGGTTGGGGTGAGCAAGTGCCTTCCCGCGAGATGGCCCGATGCCTGAACTCATGGACTTACAACTACCACAAACACGCCCTGGTGCCTCCTATTGAACACATCACACTTTAAATCCCGTCATTACCCATTCTAGCTTGTGGTTAGTACAGGTATTGCTTCGCAACAGTAGCTTGCGGACTGGTCCTTAATTATCATGAGCACCACTAGCAACATCACTATTCCGTGTGCTCACAACCCACCATTAGTCAAGTTTTAGTTGTCATATTTTAATTAACCAACCACGACCAACCGTTGTGAAAATATAGCCATTAATCATGAGTGATTGAATTGTTTTCCCACATAAAATGATGCTAATGTTTCTAGGCAGGGCTAAGCAAAACCTAAATAATCTAGCTAGATCATTAATTAGACATCCAGCTAGTCAATATTAATTACCCAAGGTATTAAGGTAAAGGTATCAATAGCAAATGATGGCCATAATCAAAGAATATAGGAATAATATTAATATTCGTAATAATGGCATTCCAAAACTGCATGCAATAACTTCAAAACAAAATAGTTTTCACAACTGGGTTCAACATGCTCAAGGGGATTGTTGTGTGACTTTCCTTGCAATATAAAAGTCTTCAATTAATCTTCCAAAACTCTTCCTCGAATTTTGCGCTCTTCTGGTACGGCAAAAACTACACGATCACACGCAAAACAAGGAAAATACTAAGCTCCAAATAAATAGTACATAAAAGGTACACAAACATATAGACCATGATTTTAAATGAATTTAGAAAGAAGAACGGGTCAAATTGGAGTTTGGACGGAAAAGATATGACCTCTGGAATTTCTAATTCAGAGAAAATCAGAAAAGAAATTGAAAAGGAATATTCCCTGGATTTTCAAATCAAAAGAATTATTTTGGATAAACACTGACACGTGGGGTCCACTGTCAGTGAGATTGTCCACATGGATTGGGTCTATGGAACAGATGGATGGATGGCTTTGGTGGACCAGCTAAGGTATGTGGATTTGACGGTGGGGATTTGATCTGGACAATCCGACGGTTGGGATTGGCTTTGGTGTTTTATGAAGATTGAGCGGCTAGGATGGGATCTTAAAATCGGACGACTGAGATTTCACCGAAAATATGTGCGTGGGGTCCACACATCATAGATAGTAGAGGACCCTACCGACAGGGCCCACATGTCACAAAGAGGGGAGGAGGCGCCGATAGGGGCCGCCTGTCAGCGTGACAGGGGTGAGGCGAGTGCGTCCGGTGCCCATGGCATGTCGCGGCACGGCGCCAGCGCAGGGCTAGGCATGGGATCCTGACAACGACAACCAGTGGCGACAAGATGGAGCGCCGGCTAAGGGATGGTGACTTTAGGATGATGGCACGATGGTGATGGCCGATGGCGGCGCACCGACGACTAGCACAGGAACGAGAAGGGCAGGGCAGAGGAGGATGACTGGCGGAGCAGGGCAGATGGTGCCGGGGTGGAGATAGAAAAGGGTGGCGGAATTTGGTCTTGGAGCTCACCGATGGTAGGCGGGCAGCACTTGAAGGCGACAATGTGACCCCAAATGGCGGCAGCTTGCTGTGGTGAAGCAGCGGCACAGGAAAGCGGCGGTGGCACTTTCCGAAGAGGAGATAGTGCGGCGGCAACTAGGGGTGCAGCGGCGGCGCTTGGGCGTGGGCGCCGGCAGCGTGGCTAGGGCACGGGGGCGAGGCGGTGGCTGAGGCAGCTATATATAGATGTAGGAGGTGGCTAGTGCACTGAGATCAATGGCAGCAGTTGCACGGGAGGCTCATGGGCCGGAACGGCAGTGGAGCGAGCTAGGGGGGTAGAGGTGGCAGTGCAGGCCGGGCCAGAGCGGCTTGGCCTCCTGCGACCGAAGAAGAAGAGAGAAGGATGAGGAAGGAAGGAAGAAGAAAGAAAGGAAAGGGGAAAGAGAAAAAGAAGAAAAAAAAGGGGAGAAAGGGAAAGGAAAAGGAGGGAAAGGAAGGGGTTTTCTAAAAATATCCCAAATTGGAAAATTTGGAAATTTAGAAAGTTTAGGGAATAAAAGGAATATTGGAAATAGAGGAAATATTAGGAATTTTGGAACATACAATATTGGAGTATTGGAACATTTTGGGAATAGGAAAAATGAGGATATTTTATGGAGATTGGAAATTGGGCAAAAAGTTTGGAATATATGGGGATTTGGATTTATTTCAAATGGAACCAAATTTTGTGGAAAAAAGGGGATTTAATTCAAAATGGATATTTCAAAAGGAATTGGATATATCCGAGAATCTGGATTTGGGATTTTCAGAGAAATCAAGGATTTGGGAAACGAGCTGCTCGTCATTAAAAACATTTTTGGAGAAGGGGAAACCTGGGTCCGGGTTGAAAGAAAGGTTCAAGAGGATTGGGCTAGGAATGACCTGTGATTGGAAAAATGATTTTGAATTTGTTTAACTAATTGCTGAAATTTTCTTTGTAATATTAAAATTAATTCTGGAGCTCCGAAAAATCCGTGAAAATTTGAGAGTTTAATTAGACATAGAGAATTTATTAAAATGAATTCAACTATGATTTATTAATGAATTTTTTATTTTCAATTTTTTACTTTACTTGATTAATTTACTTTACAATTTAATATAGATTCTAGAAAATCCATTATTAATTAATTTATTTAATTCCCAAAAATCGGGTGTGACAGCTCCGTGCCTCGTGCTCCCTAGCCCCCACCCCCTCCCTTACCTCCAATGGGGAGCAGCGCCCCCGCCACTTCGCCACGCTGTCTCCTTCCCCACCGCTGCCCTCTACCCTGCCCAACCTAACTCCTCACCTCTCCTCATCCGTCTCTGGTGTCATTCCCCCGTCCCACCTCTCCTCCTCCATCTCAGGCGGTTCACGCTGCTGGATCCTTTGCCGCCGCCCCCGCCTCCTAACCACTCCAACGACAAGCTCTCCTGCTGCCAACACCAGCCCACCGCCCTCTCCCGAACCCTCCACCAACACTAGCCTCGCCGCCCACCCTTGTTCACCGCCCACCGCCGGTCCGTCGCCTCCCCGGCCATCCCTCTAAGCCTGGGGAATCCCCCCACTTCCCCCTCTCCTCTGCCCCCTCTCCCTTCCCCCAACCCCACCATAAACCCTAACCCTAACCCGACGTCCTTGTCATGACGCTTTCTCGTGCCCATTGTGCGTGCATTTGCTAATTAGGAATTTCGGAATGCGAACCCTATGCCGGTCTCCCTACCCCTCCGACACCTCCTCACCTTCCGCTGCTAGCTCATCGCTCCGCGCTTCCTCTGCCTCTGCCGCAGCCTATCAGCCTCTGCCTCCGCCTCGGCGTTTTAGGCCACCCTGCCTTCCTTCGTCAGTGACAGGGCCGCTCGCCTTGCCACTGCCATGCATGCGTTGGTCGCATACAAGGACATCGCGCACGCCATACATTTGACGAAATACCTCATCTAGACCTCCTGCTCCTCACGCAGCTAGCCCCTATGCTCGGCGTGCTCGTCATCGTGCTGGCCTTTACCTCCGCGCCACCGCCGCCTTCACCATGCTAGCTTCTACCTCCATGTTGCCGGCCCCCATGCTCGGCATTGCGCTCTCCCAAATGGTGCTCTTCGATGAGGCGCTCTCGGTCTTCGGCCGCATGCGGGAGCTGCCAGCATTGCCGGCGTGTAACGTGATCCTCGATGGCCTCATTAAAGCGCACAGGTCCACTCGTGTATGGAAGCTGTTCGATGAAATGCTTCATCGGGGGATGGTGCCAAGTGTGGTGACTTACAACACGCTCATCAATGCATGTCGGCATCAGGGCGATGTGGTGAAGTCCTAGGAGGTCTGGTACTAGATGGTAGCTAGACGGATTGATCTAGATGTGTTCACATACACCACAATGATATGAGCACTTTGTCATGAGGACCGCATTGGTGAAGCTGAGCGACTTGTTGTTGCAATGAAGGAAATGGGGATGTGGCCTAATTTATACACATACTTTAACGCCCTAATTTTTTAGGCCGTTAAAAAAGTACTTTTTTGTAAAACCCTAATTTCAAAATTTTGGATCTTGTGTGTATGCTTAAGGACCTAGGTGCCAAGATCTCAATTAAATCTTTCCTTGAGACCCTAAAATTATTAGCCAAAAGTCCCAAACCAAAATTCCGATCCAAATTCAAATTCTCAGATTTGAATTTTGGTAATTTGATTTCCCCTCTAAAACGCTCCTTGTGTAATCCTACCGAAAACTCAAGATTCCAGCAAAAAGTCCCTTTTCATTCAAATTTCCATCAAAATTTCCCTGAGTCCAAATCCCAAAATAAATATCAAACCCAAAATTCCTTCAAAACCCCTCCTTCCCTCCTTAAAGTTTTTCCAAAAATTCAAAACCATTTTTCAAAAATATCAAAGTTCAAACCTTGAAACCTTGCTCTAAGCCCTGGAAATTTTATGAACTCAAGGATAATATTTGAGTTCAAATGCCCATCCAAATATTCAAATTCCAACTCAAAACCTTTCTCTAGAAATTCTCAAGGGTCAATGTTCAATTGGGTCGCATTCCTTCTTTTCCTCCCTGCCCGTTCAGTCTCTTTCTTTCCCTCTCTCTTTCTCTCTTTCCTCACATGGCCCAGCTCTTTCGCGGCCCACTCGGCCTCCTCCACACCCGTGCCCGCGCCTGCTCATGCTCGCCCACTTCAAACCGCCTCTGGCCGACACCATGGGCCCACTCATCAGACACGCAACGGGCGTCCGCCGGAGATCACGTGAAGTCGTCGCCTACCTCGGACTCTGCTCTCTCTCTCGTGCACCATCTGTTTGACACAATGCACATGTGGCCGCGCCAAGCTCCAGCACTATGCACGACCATAGCTTATCCACCTACGATGCCAACACCGCCCTGCTGCACTGCCACCTCCCCCGCCCTCCCACATGCCTCTAACTCCTTGGAAATCGCCGCCGTGCATCAAGCCATGAGCACCGCCGCCATCCTCTCGAAGTGCTCCAATCCGTCGCATCACCGACCGGCAAGCTCACGAGGCTTCCTTGACACATCCTATCGCCATGGCTGCCTCCATCTCCTCCTCTTCCTCCACTCTAGCCAACACCATCATCCGCCGCCGCCTCTCTCTCTCCCTCTCTGCTTCACCATCCCCTCGGCCAGCCCCGTCACCCCGAGCTCCATGCCACCACCTCTCTCCGCCATCGACTAACAGTGGGCGTTCACTATAAATTGGCTCGGGACCCCGTCCAGCCTCACCTCAGCTCGCCACCGCCACCATTCCCCTCTCTCTCTCCTCTGCCATCGTCTGCCATAGCCGCTATGCAAAATCTTCACCAACACCGAGGTAGTTTCCTCCTCTCCACTCCCTTTCTTCAGTTCGCAATCTGCCATGCTCAACCAAACCAATCCCGAGCCCCTGCCGCCATGAATATGGTCCCCGCCGGCAATCTCTTCCTCCTCTCTCACCAGCGAATATCGCCGTTGTGTTCTACCACCACCAGTCGCCCCCAACCCAATCCGAGCCGTTCAAAACATTCGCCAACCTCACGACATCCCATTTTTGAGCTCCTTTCGCCACCGCTCACTGTTGTATGGTGGATCACTATTGAGCGCCACCCACCGTCGATCTCCTTGACCTCCTCCCTTTTGCCCTAGCCGCGCCGACGTGGCTGGCCAGGGTGGCTGCCATGCCAGCCGCGGACCAGCCACGCCATGTCAGGTTGGCCCGAGCAGGCTGCCATTAGCCACTAGGCCAGCCGCGTGGCCCATTTAGCCCAAACCTAAAGGCCACCAACCCATCTCCCTCTTGACCCATCAAACTGTAGCCACCCCACTTCTCTCTCCCTCTCACTAACCTATGGGCCCCACGTGTCAGCCAAGGGGAATATTCCCTCGGCATATTTTGTTCCCAATCTAAATAATTCTTTTTAATTCCTGGAAAAGTTCTTTAAGCTTCAAAAATCCATATCTCCTAAGCCGTAACACCGATCAACCTTGTTCAAGTCTCCAAATTTTTTCTAAAATTGAGATCTATCTATTGGCACTAATAGTTATTAATAATAGTATTTTATTTTTAGGGTTTTGTGTGGTTTCCCTCATTGCATGCATAGTTGATGTTTCGGAAGTCATCGGACATCGGATTTTTGTGAGGAATTTGAAGACGAAGATTGAGGCAAATCATTCTTTGATCATATTGTTCCAAGTTATAAAATGATTTGTTTGCCAAACTGCATTTTTAGTATGCACGTTAAATTGGAACGGCCTCGGTTCGCACGACGAACCGACTAGTTGCCATATCCTATAGGCTTTGACAAACCTATCCCTTGTAGCTCCACTTCAGTGATACCACGGCAACCGTGCTAGACGGGCATGGGCATCGATGGTGCCACTCAAATCACATTTGTGTGACGATATGGGAAAAATAGATTTCCAAACTTTTCGAAAACCCAACACGCGGTGTCGGCATGTTTGCAAATGAAAAATGGTTTGCGAAAACTGCGATGCAAAGCAATCACCTAGGTGGAGATGCTTTGTATTCACATATAAGGACCGATTCCTTGAGGAATTGCACTGATCATAGTACAGTGCGACCACATGGGTAGAATGGAAAGTAATTAGTGGACCTAGGTTGGCTTGGTTGCCTTTGGATGTGGAGTCGCCGGGTGGCAATGTGAGATGCACCTATGGGACCCTGAGTACGAGGAGTCTGGGACCTGCCCAGTACTTGGTCTACGACCCGTCCAATTGGCATCAAGCAATCCTAGAGGCACTTTGGAAAGGCCTTGTCACAAACCTCCCCCGCTTGGCCAGTGAGGGAGTAAGCTCGCGTCATGTGGGAAAATCATGCACCTTTGTAAAGACTTGAACTGTTCGAACAACCGTGTCAACGGTCATGGGCGATGTGAAGTGATTCCTCTAGCATAGTTTTGATTGCTAGTGCTTTGGGAAAAGTGGTTTGTGGGTTGGTAACCATTACCAGAATTAGCCAGGTCGGCTAACGGATGACCATTACGTGGTCTGAAACGGCCCTGTGTGGACCGGGATTACGCTTCCCGGATTGAGGCAAGATCCTCTTTCCAGCTACACCTACGACAACCCAGACTTAGGGTTTTCAAAATGTTTTCAAAAGAAAAGCTTGCGAAATAAACCAGCCTTCCATTGAAGCCTGCACATTCACATTTTCCATGACTAGCTGAGTACCTATGTACTCAATCCATATCTTTTTCCCTCCTCCAGGAAGAGTAGAGTTGAAGTGAAGATTATGGTTTCTTTCCTAATCCCAAGCCATTGCTTGTGGATTGGGTTCTCGCTACACTGTCGCTCCATTGCTGCTATTTTGTTTGAAGGTTAGTGCTCAGGGCTTGCCCAAAGTTGCAACTTATAAAGGTATAATCTATTCTAAGGATTGCAATGATACATCTCGGACGACCGTGGGTACCAGCAAGGATTCCTAGGACTGGTACCGTTATCACGGTTCCATGGGAGTCGGTTCATGCCGATCTCCTGCAGTGCGTCCTCTCTGGTGTCACTGTAGGTGGTGCCAGGGGAGTGTGACACATACAATGAGCTGATGAGCAGTCACATCAAGTGAGATAACGTCATGCATGCACTTGTGTTTTATTACGACTTGTTGAAGTGTGGTGTTGTTCCAAATGATGTGATCTTTACGACTTTAATTGATGGTCTCTGCCAGGCGAATAGGATAACCGAAGCAAAGGATATATTTCTTGACATGCCCAGGTATGAGGTAGCCCCAACTGTGCCCGTGTACAATAGTTCGATCCATGGAGCTTTTAGGTCTGGAAATGCACAAGAAGCATTGGCATTTTTCTAGGAGATGACTCGCAAAGGGTTGTGCCCAGATGAGCTCACATGCAGCATAGTTGTAAGAGGCCTCTTTGATGGAGGGCAAGTGCAAGTAGCCACCAGGTTTCTTAAAGTAATGCAGTAATCTAGTATTGTGCTGAATGCTGCTGCTTACAATGTGCTGATTGATGAGTATTGCAAGAGTGGAAATTTGGATGAAGCTCTTGCAACATGGTCAAGAATGAGCGAGGTGGGAGTCGAGCCCAATGTGGTGACATACTCTTCCTTGATAGATGGGCACTTGAAGAAAGGGAAGATGAAAATAGCAATGGCTATATACACAGAGATGGTAGCTAAAGGGATCAAACCTAATGTCGTGATATACACAGCTCTGATTCATGGCCATGCCAAGAATGGTGACATGGATGCTGCCTTTTGGTTACAGAAGGAGATGTAAGAGAAAGGTGTTTCTTCAAACACAATAACTGTGTCAGTTCTTGTAGATGGTCGGTGCAGACAAAATAGGGTACAAGATGCAGTCAGGTTCATCATGGAATACTCAGGGCAGAAGAAGTCTAAGGAAACCCTTCAATTCCATACAGTGACATATATGACCTTGATATACGGTCTCTATATAGATGGTCAATGCAGTGAAGCGTGTCACTTCTTCTCTTGTATGAAAGATGCTGGTATGGTGCCTGATAGATTCACTTACACACTTGTGATTTCTGGACTGTGCATGCTTGGTTATGTCTTGAATGTGATGATGCTCTATGCTGATATGATTAAGGTTGGTGCTAAACCCACAAGATGCTCCATGACCTGCCCTGAGATTTGGTCGCAAAAATCAGTTGACCACCGCATGACCTGAAACTCCATCACTAATGAAATCTATCTAGGAAACAAAGTACAGATAGCATCGAATTCATTGATGACAGATCACAGCCTACAGAAAGTCAACTCAAAGATCAGCTTGAGGTTATTGTTATACTATTATGAAGGCTTGATCAATTTCTATTTTCATATTTTTTGCAATTGTTTTGGCTTTTCATATTTTGCTACTTACTGCTGTGTTGATGTTCTGTCTTTGCATTGCTGCTAGATATGTGTTGTGTGAAGCTGGGAGATGGGAGGAGTTGCCAAATGGTTGGCTTGAGAACAGTAGATTGTCCCTCCTGCTGAGTTTTCCAGGGTAAGTGGTTGATTGAAGATATTAATTAGCAATCTCAGTTTGAAATTTGCATGTTTTGCTCAAAATAAAAACACTTAAAAATTTGTGGCATTTCGTGCATTAGTTGTTGACACTATTGAATCTTATAAAAAGATGCTTTAGGATATCTGGACTATAGGAATTCACCATCTTCAATTTGCATGTTAGTCTTTGCCTATTTTTATTTATGAGATACGGTTATGATCCTCATTGTCTTTTGTGATGTATGTTTTACATGATTGAATGAACTTTGGGTTGTCTTGAGTCTTGACAGCGGTTAGATAACAGATTCACAAATTTTGTTGCATATATTTTACTGCAATTGATGCTTCAATTTCCAATGAGTTCCATCAATCATGTCACTTGAGAGTTAAATGCGTGCTCAGTTAATGTATGTTGAATTTACATGTCATTTCACTGTAACAATTGTATTCTTTTAGAAAGTTAGGGAACGTTCAATACTGGGAAGTTACGGGTGAAGGTAGCAGAAAATGCAGTAAATGTGGCGTGAGAGAAACGGCACAGGTGAGACGGACGTAACGGCTGTGTTCAGTTCCGTCTGCTCCCGTGAGGCAGCAGTCGTCTGTCGCCTCTCTCTTCTCTTTTCCCTTTTGTCCTCCTTCCGCACAGGCTGCCCATGAGTTGCCATTGTCGAGGCGGTCATGAAAGTAGAGGCGGCCAGTTGATAGCTGTCGTCCAACAGCACCCTTTCCGCTCTCGTTGTCTTCCGGCTTGTCACGCGAAGCGTGGTGTTGGCGAGGGTCCGCCCAAAAGCGACGGATCGGGTTTCTGCTGGTCAAGCTCCTTTGGGCGAGGAGAAAGCGGATAAACATGCTGTGAGTTGTCGGTGCACGCCGATAAAGCCGGCCGGCGCCCCTTCCCGCTTGCTCTGCGGCGGGTTTCCCGGCGTGCGAGCCTTTTCGGCCTCCCCGTGGGCCAGCTAGTCGGTCTCGTGCTACACAACGGTGGAAAGATTCCATGCGCCATGTCCCTCCAAGGCGAAGCCATAGCCATCTACGGCGACATGAAGTGCTGGTGGCTATTTGAAGCCCTCTCCCCCATCGATCCATCTTCAAGCCAGGGGAAGAAGCGGAAGCGAGGAGCGGTGCACGCGGAGATTGCATCTGGGCCTGGACATCTCCAATCTGCATCCCCCGGTGAAGGGCGTGCCGACGTGCTGGCCGAGCAGGATTCCGGGGCCAGTTCGTGCAACTCATACAAGTCGGATGCCAACTCCGCCGCAGCTGGGGAAGACGACGTTGTTGTGGCTGCGGACGCCCTCGCCATCGTGTGCACGAAGTCTCCCAAGGCCGTCCGCGTGTTTGTCAGGCGTTTGACTCCCGCAACCGTCATCTGCTCAATAGATTGAGACTTCATCTGCGCTGGCAACTGCACTGAGGTACTTCTGGCTTGCCAATTTTTCCCATTTTGTAGCAATTTTCTCTGCTAACTTGTGTCTTAGATGGCCGACGGCCGAGCCCGATGGACCGATGCCAAGCTCCGCGTGTTTCTAGAGTGTTGCCTAGAAGAGATTGAAGCCCGCACCATCACCTCCAACTGCCCGAAACCTTAGGGTTACAAGAATTTGCAGAGGAAGATGCTTCTCAAGTGCCAAAAGCAACTCGACAGGTTGCAGCTCAGGTATTTCTGGGAGACATGCCGCAAGCAATTCCACATGTGGACATGGCTGGAATCACAAGCTACGGGACTTGGTCGCGATCCCCAGACTCAGGCCATTGTCGTGGATGACGCCTGGTGGGAGTCCGTCGATGGGATATGTGCCGGCTCCCTTCCGAATTACTCTGATTTTGTTGTGAAAAATTGATGGAACTTCACCTTCTCATGTTATTTGTGACAATATTATAGGTGGTACTGCATTTGTGCCTGCTCATTTTCATATGCCTTTGCAAATGACAGTAGCAAATTACAGTTGATGTAGTAGTAGTGGCAATACAAAGCAAGCACTACTTTCTGTGGATGGATGGCTGTTCGTACAAGATGGGCAAATATAGTTGTTGTTCTGTGTTCCCTCAAAACTGAAACTTGTTGTACATCATAATATAGATGTAGCAGAAATTATGTTCTGAATCTAATGTGTGGGTTGACCTCAAATTTGTTAGCTCAACACTGTTTTATTCTTTGTGTGAAAATATATATAATGAGCAATCTATGTGTTCCCTATGAAAGTTTTTGTTTGGTTAATACTGACCTGAACACTTCGATTGATACATGCACACACACACACACACACACACACACACATATATATATATATATATATATGCACAGATTCATGCATAGATAGACAATGAAAGTTTTACTCCATTTTGCTTACACTATGATAGATAAATGGAATGCAATTTGTCGAACTTCGCCATAGTATTGATGTATGCTGATGGAAAAATAGTGATGTTCTACTCCATTATGATTAATAGTTATGGCAGTACAACACTAATAGTCATGTTGGGCTCCATTTTGAATATAGGATGTGATTGTGGCTATTCTGTACATCAGTTCTGTTCGGCTAGCATGTGTTTGTAGGTTACAAGTGTAGTGATGGCTTATGCCCATGGATAATAGTGCTAGCTCCTGCTCATGGATAACTTTTGTTGTAAAGGTTACAATTTCTTTTTCCATAGTATATATTTGCTAGAATCAGATTATAAGTGGCAAGAATTATCTGAACTAAAAAAATTGAATCACCAGCCATTCTGTTAGATCTAGAATTTTTTGCATTTGCATTTGGTGGTGACGGTGGTATTGTTTACATATGCATCTGAAATCTGTTAGATCTAGAATCTGATAGTATTGTTGACGTGTTTACATACGTATCTGAAATAAGCAGTACCGTATGTTTTTTGAGATCGAATTTTCATTATTTTTGCATTTGTAGGTTAGGAAGGGAGTGAAGGTACTCAAGAAATCCCCTCTTAAGTACATCGACTTGCACAATGTTGTTTTCTGGGGTTGGACCGTTATCGGCAACCACTCCAACATTGCTGGCTCACGCCCGGAGCGGTAGCAGCAGGCTGGGATTCAGCAGCAGGCCGAGTGGCAGCAGCACTGGGTCAGCATGCAGGGGGGCGAGCGTCAGACAATTAACATTGACGAGCTCACTCAACTAGCATACAGAACAGCTGATCCTTCACCAGCTCCTAGTGCTCGAGGCAAAAGGGTCGCATCAGCTAGTGGTGCTTCTGGGGGGTCTGGCAAGAAGAGTAGGACTGACTCCACCAACGAGGCCATTCATTGGCTAGATAATTTGAGGGTGGCGTCGATGGAGAGTTGTGCCCGCAGGGAGGAGCAGGAGAGGGCTCGAGGTGCAAAGGCTTGCATGGAGTTGGTGGTGGTTGATGGATTTCTTCCTGGAACTTCGGTCTGGCTGTAAGGCATGGAGGTGTTCCGCGACCTGTACTACCAGAAGTTTTACATTAAGGACTTGCAGACTCCTGAGGCACAGTACCACTTCATCCAGCACGCAAGGATGAACAGGCAAGGAGGAGGACCACCAAGCGGAGGTTTAGGAGGTTCACAAGGCTTTGGTGGTTGGTTCGGGGGTGGTTCAGGCAGTGCAGGGGGTCCTGATGGGTTCTCTGGTCCAGCCGGTGGTAGTGGACATGGGTCCATTTACTGATGTCCTCAGTGTTTCGTTGCCTTCAGTACTATTGCAACCTTGTCTTGAACTTATTTTTGTATAATGCTATGTTTCTAGGAGTTGTTAGACATTCAGTTCACCTCTATGTGTACTAACATTTGCGATATCTTCTGAATTTTATTTAATTAATTCGGTCTTTACTATTTTGCTTTATTATTTATTTCATTGATGAAAAGTTAATATATGTTGTGCAGCTAATATTTGGCATGTTTTTTATTTATATTAGTAAACACTCGTTGCGATGACCAATGGGTCACGGAGTTCCGATGGGACAGATGAGCACTACACTAGCGAGGAGGATGATGCCATCATTACTGCGTTAGCAGCGAGTCTTGAGGCCAATTTGCATGCGCCACGATGTGTGCCAATACAAACTAGCATCAGTTGGATGCTTGAAACAATGGGGAATCCGGCGTAGTGCCATGCAATGTTTCGGTTGACGGCAAATCAGATACATTATCTGCACACACTCCTCACCAACCAGTACAACCTCATCGGCACAAATAAGGTATGCACATTGGAGGCACTGGGAATGTTCTTATATACAATGGTAGGCTATCATCCAAACAGGAACACCAACAATCGTTGTGTCTAGTCAAGCTCTACAATCTCGTACTATTTCCACAAAGTACTTGATTGCATGCATGCTTTGGCGGGGAATATACATCCTGAAGCTGGTAGATCCAAACTTTCAGAAAGTTCATCAGCGTTTACTGCAAGATCCATGGTATGAGCCGTTCTACTATTCTGTGGGGGCTGTCGATGGTACACATATTCCAGTAACTGTTTCTGCGGATAGAGTAATTGAATGTAGGAGCCATCATAATGAGACATCAAGAAATGTGCTAGTCATAGTTGGGTATGATGGCAGAGTCATTTTCTGTGATGCTGGATGGCCAGGCTCGGTACACGACTAGCGAGTTCTAACAAAAGCAATTCAGAACTATCCCGATTATTTCCCTAGATTACCATTTGGTACGTAACGTACTCATTATTGTGAAAACAAGAGTTACTGGTTGTTGTTTTTACATGTAAACTCACGCGATGAAATATCTCTGTTCGTAGGAAAATACTTACTGGTGGACTCAGGATATCCAAGTAGGATGGGATTCCTGGCATCTTATCCACATGTTCGTTACCATAGGGATGAATTTGGTGGTGACGAGGCTCCGCCTCCAGAAGGAAGGGAAGAGGAGTTCAACTTTCTGCACTCCTCGTTGCACAATATTATTGAGAGGCAATTCGGTATTGTCAAGAAGCAATGGAAAATCTTAAATAGGATACCGTCCTACCCTGACCCTAATGTGCAAAGCAACATAATACACGCAGCATTTGCGCTGCACAATTTCAGGTTGGACAGTCGAGATCCTCAATATCTCGACAATAACCCTCTCTACAACAATTTTCCTGTAGTAGCCCCCCTTCAGAGACATGTACTACGCACTCAATAGTGAGGAGGCGATGAGTACGTATTATGACCGCATTGCATATAGGGTATTCTATGGGTAGGCTGGTAATGATGTAGCTTCCATGTGGAGTATGTGTTTCAAATAATATACACGATGCACATGTGAATCAATTCATTCAGTATGTTTGTATCATTCAGTTATATTACGATTTGTACCGAGATATACAAGTATGGGATGAACACAACCTATAATTGTTCAACTACTGCTGTCAACCTGCTCCATCGGCTTGGCGCGAAGTCGCTGTGTCTTGTTGGGGCCAGGAACACGCGCACGTGGACATGTGCACACCGACCAAGCCAGTGCAGCGAGCAGAGGCAGCAGCAGAACCTCTAGCGCGAGTAGAGCGCCAGAGCCGCACGGCTTGCCCAACGGAAGGGCTCATGCCCACTGACTCCGTTAACCTCCTGCTGCCAACAACCAACTCCCAACTACCCAAAACATGCAGGTGCGTCCACAAATTGCCACTATCGAACGCTCCCTTAGTCAAGATGGGATGACTCTTGCTACTGGGAATGAACTTTAGCTACTGAAGTTATAGTTGATGGGGCAAAATGTACTGTTAATAATAATGGTTAAGACTCGTGGTCCAGAAATTGGTAGGTCTTCTCTTACTACTTGGTTAGACTCAAGTAAAGCTAGAAGATTATCTTAGGAAAGACACGAAGTTCGTAAGTAAAGTAGAGATAGAGATCACATTGGTTTCTACAATGTTGAGACTAGTTCCTTAGATGCCAAGTTAGTCCTCCCTATATATAAAAGGACCCTATTGGGAATTAAGCGATAAAGAATCAAAAAGTTAGGTTTAGTTTGACCAGAGTCTCCGGTGATCTGGACAAGCCTGGGGCTGAGTGCCACGAGAGTGATCTTGCCTTTATCCTGTCTTCTACCCTTGCCCATTCCTGGACAAGCCACCGGCTTGGGGCAGACCTGTGATAGTTAATTAGTGTGGTGTGCCTAGCATCAAATGTAAACGTACTGACCTAATAATTCTACCTAAAATCAATTTTATTCATGTTCCATCATGTAAGTACTCAGGATAGTACAACTTGTTTAAACATGTTGCCTTCAGACTATTCATAAGTTCCACACTAGTACACTTCACAATTAAAACTTTCAAATTGCATAACTGTGGTTGTCACACTGCACATAGCCCAGGAATATTCTGAATGCCTCTTAACAAAGAAACATGTCTTCATTTGCTTACAGAACTGTTATTTTAAACCTGCAGAAGTGCAGATAGCCAAGATTTTCTTGACTGCCCATCAAAAAAGATAGATCTCGGATGGTTCCCAGATGGTGCCCTTTTGACGATGTTGCATTTTGCGCAGGCACACAATGAAATCTGTGTATTTGTATTGTGAGGTCCATATTGGCTAATTGATCATACAAGTATATATTGTCTGTGGCATGAGTCCTGGCCCGTTCAAAACTGCAAGAGTTCTTTGGACTATCAACTACGCTATTGAAACAACTGATATGCTCATGTAGTTTTTCCCTATTGCCATTTGCTCCTTAGTTTCTCAAGTGTTTCACTCATCTTTTGCTAGAATTTACTACGATTCCCTTGGTTTATACGCAGGTTGTGACACATCATCCTATGCGGAAGGAGTAAGAACTGATCTCATAGTCTGCTGCTGGCAGGAGCTCCTCAGGTTATATCTGCAAAACTGCAAATGGGTCATGTCTTCTACTCTTATCTGATGACTCTAGCCATATGTATTGCATGTTTCAACCACTTTATGATGTCCCTAAAGATGTGGTAGAAAATCTGTTTGCCCCCTTTGACATCCCAATATACAAAGCTAGCTGGTCTATGCTCATGCATTTCTTGCCTTTCTGATGCTTCTCTGTCCATTTGTGATGCTCCTGCCCGTACTGAAGTTTTCTAATTGGCTGCTCTGCTCTCGTGATGACATCCGATCTGCTGTGCAGACGCACGGTATTATCGTGGCTTACTACAACGACTGCGCGGCCCATTAAGCCAACGAGCGTAATCGCAATTGCGAGGACCGTGCAGCCCAATAAGTTCATGAGGGCGATCATGAACTGTGCAGCCGAAAGAGCCTCGCAATTCGGCCCGGTAACTGTGCGGCACAATAGAGACCCTCTCACCTATAAAACCAGATATTCTGCCCAGCAAAAAAAAAAATCAAAAATCATCTAAATAACCCCCTGGCAGTTTAAAAGGTGGTCGTGCTTACTTAGCGTCACACATGGGAGATGAGGTGGTACTATGCCATTCTCTTTCACTTTGTTTCTCTCTTCTGTATTACACTTAGCTTAACTAAGGTGTGATCTGCTCCTTTCGTCATTGTACAGATCTACTCCAATATGGAGTAAAAGAGCAATTTCTCTTATCAAATGATGAATTTTAATCCTCTCAATAAAATCCCTAGAGTAAGAAGATGTCTCTCTTTGAATGGTCAATAGGTCTTACCACCTAGTTTTATTTTGAAAACCAAGTTGTTAGGGTGGAGTCGATGACATGTGGATATGTTAAGTTATTTTTGAAATATCCTTACCATGTCACTATCCATGTTCGTGCCATGTAGACAAAAACTGCTTTTAATATCACTTGAGGGGACTATTTAGATGATTTTTTATAGTTTAGGGGTAGCATATCTCGTTTAATAGGAGAGGGGGTTAAGTAGACGAACCTCAGTTAAATAGACTTATTCCTTTGAAATTCTTACATAGTGAAATTGTCAAATTTGGGGGGAGATCAACCCCTAATCTCTATTGGGACTGTCTATTGGTCAAATGTTTGAAAAAATAAATCCATCAATCAATTGTAGCTACACATATTTATAACTGAGTTGTATAAATTTATAACTAAAGTTGCGCGTGATTGATAAGTTAGAGATGCAGTTGCATATATTTTTGACTAAGTTGCAATAATTTATAACTAAACTTACGCGTGATCGATAATAACAACCACAACAAGTTGAAAGTGTAACTACAATAAGTTAAAATTCAACTTGGAACTTGCTTCCCCTGTTCCAAATCTCAAAGATCTATCCAATGGACAACATTGTTGTTTGATAGAATCCAAAAAGTCAAATGTTTGATCAATAGCAAATCTACTACTGAAATGTGCGGTCCAGAGCTCTAGCGACATGACCTCCCGGCACACCTCCTTGAGTCGCCTTGACCAACTGCACGGCTCCCCCATTCTTGGTCGGGCCGGAGGAGTTGATGGAGATGGAGCACGGCAACGAGCCGCCGGTCCCTGCGGCCGCTAGGAACTCTCCGGCCGCGCGGGTGGTTGTGCTCGCCCTCGTATGTCACAACCAGCAGTGAGCTGTCTCCTCCACGCTCTGCTGCACCTTCTCTTCACTGGGCACGATGGCGAGAAGGCGCACTGGAAGTAGGCTCTCGGTGGCTAGTTGTCACGGTCACCTTCTACCCGTACTTCCGCCATTGGTACCATCCTTGACGACTAGGGTGGTGTCGGATGAGTCGATCCACCTGCAGACCTAGCTGACCATTGTAAAGCTTCACGTAGGAAGCGTTCTCACGCTTTACCAGGGCCGCGTGAGTATATTTATAGAGATAGCAACAACCTCCATTGTGGCGTTTTATAGGAGCAAGAATAGCCCAAGATGGTTACAACAACCTCACATCTTAAGGGCATAGTTACAAGAGATAAAAACAAACTATCTTTCTATCTATTTATCCTAACAGACCCCCAGAATCATAACTTATTGAAGTTAAGATTGGTTCTAAAGGCTAGAATTTGACTGATTGATAGTGGCTTTGTAAATCCATCAGCTAGTTGATCCTCCACTAACGACAGCAGCTCCTTCAGTGGAACCTACACCCGTAGTGAGGCCACTTCGTCGTCACCCGGTAGTGAGGACTATGTGAGTGGGTCTAGGAGCCTCTCCGACGGCAAGGTGGGCAACGAGCAAGAGCCGGAGTATGACTTGGATGACAGCAAGAGCCGCTCAGAGCACTAGAGGCATCGTCCCTAGCTTTATCATTTTCCTTAGTTTGTTTTCATGTTAGTTGTAATGTTAGAATGTTTGCTTTGGGGTTAGTCGATGGTTCATACTGCCTGTTGTGGTATGGCCGCCCCAGTTAGGAGTTGAACTGCTTTTGCTTTGTTTCCAAATTATGCACCTCAGTTACTTTAATTCAATCACTTAATTACCACTCCTAGTTCTAAGCCGCCTATTTTTCTTCTTCCCATTCACCTCCATCCCCCTTCAGATGGTGAACACCAGGACCGGTGCTCGTGCTACTAGCGACACAAGCGCCACCAATCAATAGGATGGAGCGCCACAGAATAACGGGGCTCCCAATCACATGCCACCTCCGCTACCCGAGAACCCGACTCTTGCCCAGGTTCTAGCCAACCAGAAACAGATGATGGCAATCATGATGCAGTAGATGCAGCAAAACAACCTGCAACAGCAGCACTAGCAGGCACACATCCCACCCACTGCTCCCCAGTCCAAGCTGCCCGAGTTCTTGAGGGTCAGGCCGCCCATGTTCTTGAGCACCACCAACCCCATGGAAGCAAGGACTGGCTGTTGGCAATCGAGAAGAAACTCAACCTTCTCCAATGCAACGACCATGAAAATGTTGCCTTTGCAACGCACCAGCTTTAGGGTCCCTCCTCTGCTTGGTGGGACAATTTCCTCGTGACCCGCACTGCCAGAACCGAGGTCACTTGGGCAGAATTTTGCCATAACTTTCGGAAATCCCAGATTTCGGCCGGCATTGTGGCACAGAAGAAGAGAGAATTCAGAGACTTGGTGTAGGGGAATAAGACAGCCACGGAATATCTCCATGACTTCAACCGCCTAGCGCGCTACGCGCCAGAAGATGTCCGCACTGATGCGGAGAGGCAGGAGAAGTTCCTAGAGGGACTTGACGATGAGCTAACCAACCAGCTCCTCTCCAGTGACTACCCTGACTTCAAAAAGTTAGTGGACAAGGCGATCCGCCAGGAGGACAAGCGCAACAAGATGGATCGCAAGCGGAAGGCAGCCTAGTTCCGAGCTCACCAAGGACAGCACCAGAAGCCTAGGGTGATGCTGGGGCATCAGGGTGAACCCTCCACCATGATTGTCCTCCAGCAATGCCCATTCTACCCCGGGCACTTTGGGGGCAACAGCAACAACAGTGGGTAGCACAACTGTCAATGGCGCCAGCTCAGCAGGGACAACCACAGAAGGACAGTGGGGGAAAGACCCTCATTTGCTTCAACTGCAATGAGCTGGGCCACATCGCGGACAAGTGCCCGAAGCCAAAGCGCATTGGCGCCAGGCCCGCAGCTCACCAGAACCCCAATGCCAACCAGCCCGTGATCAAGGGGCGTGTTAACCACGTCTTTGTAGAAGAGGTGCAGGCTGCACCAGAAGTGGTACTGGGTACGTTTCTCGTGAACTCAATCCCTACAACAATACTTTTTAATTCTGGTGCAACACATTCATTCATATCAAAGAAATTTGTGGGGACACATGGGATAAAAGTAGTGGAACTTAAGATCCCTATACAGGTTCACACCCCCGGGAACTGCATGACCATAGCTCACTATAGTCCCTCAGTGAACCTAGAAATAGAAGGATCATCTTTTCTAGCCAATCTCATCCTCCTAGAATACAAGGACCTAGATGTCATCCTAGGGATGGATTGGTTGACCTAGCACAAAGGAGTGATCAACTGTGCCGACCGCACCATTACAGTGACTAGCCTGGAAGGAAAGGTGGTTACCTTCAAATTACCAGTGCCATAGAGTCAGGATGCAAGTCTGAATCAGGTTGCAACCGAGGAACAACCGGAAAGCGGAAAGAAACCAGACAGAAAGGTGGAAGACATTTCGATAGTAAGGGAGTATCCGGATGTTTTTCAGAGGATCTACTAGGAATGCCACCAAAAAGAGAGATCGAGTTCAAAATCGATCTAGCACCAAGAACGGCCCCAATATACAAAAAGCCCTATAGAATGGCACCAAATGAGATGGCGGAAGTCAAGAAACAAGTTGACGATCTGTTATAGAAGGGCTACATCTGATCAAGAACGTCGCCTTAGGGTGCACTGGTTATCTTTGTGGAAAAGAAAGACAAAACAAGGTGGATGTGCGTGGATTATCACGCATTAAACGATGTTACAATCAAGAACAAGTATCCCTTGCCAAGGATTGGTGATCTCTTCGACCAGTTGGAGGGAGCCACCGTCTTTTCTAAGATAGACCTGCGATCAGGATATCATCAGCTAAGGATCCGAGAAGAGGATATCCCAAAGACGGCCTTCACCACTCGGTATGGGCTGTATGGGTGCACCGTTATGTCCTTTGGACTAATGAACACACCAGCTTTCTTGATGAACCTGATGAACAAGGTGTTCATGGAGTTTCTGGACAAGTTTGTGGTGGTTTTCATCGACGACATCCTCATCTACTCGAAATCAACAGAAGAACATGAACGGCACCTCGGTTGGTTCTCGAGAAGTTAAGAGAGCTCCGGCTGTATGCCAAGTTTAACAAGTGCGACTTCTGGCTGAATGAAGTGCAGTTCCTCGAGCACGTCATCACCGCTCAGGGAGTGGCCGTGGACCCGATGAACATGGAGTCGGTTACCAATTGGAAACTGCCCAAGACAGTGACACAAGTGCAGAGCTTCCTTGGACTCGAGGATTTTTACTGCTGGTTCATTGAAAACTTCTCGATGATCGTGAGACCCATGACACAGTTGCTGAAGAAGGACGTGAAGTTTGGCTAGACAACCGAGTGCAACCATAGTTTTGAGGAGCTCAAAAAGAGGTTAGTGTCGGCGCCAGTTTTGATCTTGCCACACCCCAAGAAGGACTTCTAGGTGTATTACGATGCATCCCGCTAAGGGCTAGGATGTGTGCTGATGCAAGAGGGCAGGGTCGTAGCATACGTGTCTCGCCAGTTGCGTCCCCACGAGGGCAACTACCCAACGCATGACCTGGAATTGGCAGTAGTAGTTCATGCTTTGAAGATTTGGCGGCATTACCTCATCGGTAACTGCAGTGAGATCTATAGGACCACAAGAGTTTGAAATACATATTTACCCAGCCTGACCTGAACCTCCAATAAAGAAGGTGGCTAGAGTTGGTTAAAGATTATGACGTGGGAATACATTACCACCTGGGTAAAGCCCATGTGGTAGCAGACGCTCTGAGCAGGAAGAGCTACTGCAACACTGCTCGAGTAGAGACAATGTGCAAGTTTAGCAAGACTTTGAACGCTTGAATCTAGGCATCGTTGGCCCTGGATTTGTGGCAGCCCTAGAGGCCCAACCCACACTCTTCGATCAGGTTCAAGAGGCACAAGCGAACGACCTAGAGATTAAAGAGCTCAAGAAGAACATGAGAGTTGAAAAAGCCCAGGGCTTCACGGAAAATGAAAATGGGATGGTCTGGATGGGAGAACGTTTATGCATCTCCGAAAATAAGGAACTTAAGGATCTGATATTCCGGGAAGCTCATGAGACGCAGTACTCCATTCACCCTAGAAGCACTAAAATGTACTAGGATCTTAAGACCAAGTTTTGGTGGGCTAGCATGAGGAGAGAGATAGCGGAATTCCTGACACTCTGCGATGTGTGCCAACGAGTCAAAGTAGAACACCAACAGCCCACAGGACTTCTACAACCACTCAGAGTCCTAGAGTGGAAATGGGAAGAGATCGGGATGGATTTCATTACCGGTTTGTCTCAAACATCCTCAAGATATGATTCGATCTAGGTGATGGTTGATCGACTCACCAAGGTAGCCCATTTCATTCCTGTCTAGACGACCTACTCGGGCAAGAGACTGGTAGAACTCTACATGGCCCGCAGAATGTGTTTACACGGGGTACCCAAGAGGATTGTATCTGACCGCGGTAGCCAGTTCACTTTGAAATTCTGGCAAAAGTTACAGGCAGAACTGGGACCCAACTGAATTTCAGCACAGCCTACCATCCACAGACAGATGGGCAGACAGAAAGAGTCAATCAAATATTGGAGGATATGCTGAGAGCCTGTGCTTTAGACTTCGGTGGGACTTGGGATATGAGTCTGCCCTACGCGGAGTTCTTGTACAACAACAGTTACCAGGCCAGTCTACAGATGGCACAATTCGAAGGCTTGTATGGCAGGAAGTACCATACACCCCTCTTCTGGGATCAAACCGGTGAATGCCAGGTATTCGGGACAGATGCGCTCAACGAATCTGAGGAGAAGGTGGCCATTATCCGGGAAGGATTGAAGACAGCTCAGTCAAGATAGAAGAGCTATACCGACAACCGCCGTAGAGACTTAAGCTTTGAGGAAGGAGACTACGTGTACCTCGTGTCACTCCACTCCGTGGGGTACACAAGTTCCAAACAAAGGGAAAGTTAGCACCACACTTCGTGGACCCTACCAGGTCCTTGCTCGTAAAGGCAAAGTCGTGTATCAATTGGATCTTCTAGCTTCAATGGCAGGCATACACAATGTCTTCCACGTGTCCCAACTAAAGAAATGTCTGAGGGTACCAGCAGGACAGGTTGATCCGAAACAGATCAAAATCTAGGAGGACCTAACTTATGTGGAAAGGCCAATCTGAATCTTGGAGATCAGTGAAAGGAACACCAAGAGCCGAGTGATCAGATTCTGCAAGGTACAGTGGAGCCACTATTCAGAGAAAGAAGCTACGTGGGAGCGAGAGGATGAATTGAAGTCCGCCCATTCGCACCTTTTCGCCAGCACTTCCGAATCTCGATGACGAGATTCTATTTAAGGGGTATAGGTTTGTCACACCCTGAGATTTCCCCCTTAATAGAGCCACACAAAAATACATTAAGGAAAATGCTCAAAGAAATTGTTTAAATAAGGATATGGAATTAATTAATGGAGAAAATACAAAATAACAATCCATCATGGCTGGGAATATTATTCCTGTGTTCCTCTTGACAAAATACACTAACAAGAATTTTACAGGAATTTTTAGAGCACTGAAGGTATTTTTAATAATTCAAAACACATTATCGGAATTAAAAAGCTTCTGGAAATCCTTTTTCTTTTTCCTTTCTTCTTTTTTCCCTTTTTCTCTTTTCTTTTCTCTCCCTAGGCCATGGCCCATCCCTGTTCCAGCGAGCCCCATAGCCCACACACCCGCGCGCCTCCTCCCGCTCTTCCTCACTGCCATCTAGGCCCCGCCCGTCAGTGCGCCGCTCCGCTCCTCCCACTGACATGTGGGACTGGGGCCCCACATGCCAGCCCCATCTTCAACCTCCGGCCGAATCGGCCGGAGGGGATCGCTCTCCTCCTGCTGTCTGATTTCGCCTTGGCCCGCCTCACCCCGCCTTCGCCCGTGATTCAAACGGCGCGGACTTGGTCCCTGCTCCACTCCCCCACGTCCTCTGCCCCTCTTGCGCACGTTCCCGTGTGAATTTTTCACATCCTGCCATCGCCGCCGTTTCCCCTTTTGACAAAATTCGGCCGCCTCGGCCACGATCTCGCCCTCCTTGTGCCTACTTAAACCCTCACCATTGCCTTCTCTCTCTTTTCCATCAACATCCCGAGCCCCTAGCACCCTCTAACCCTCACAGCACCGAGATCCCGAAGCGTCGCCGTATTTTGCCAAGTCCAGCCTCTTGCCGCCATCGCTGTAGCCACCGCCGGGCCCGTCTCTGGACACCACCAGCTTCGCCGTGCTTCGGAGTGCCTAGGCCCCCACCCGCTTGGGCCCCATCGCCTCCAGAGGCCCATTCTCTCTGTCGTCCTCTTCGGTGAGCATTTCCTCCGGCCTTTGGTTGTAGAATTCCACCATTTCCTCTGACCATTTTCTCCCCTACACTCTACTCCATCGCCAGGAGCCCCCAAGCATCGTCCGCACCTCCATCGTCCCTTTGCACCGCCGGAACCCTGTAGGTATCGTCATCCCGAAGCTTCGCCGCCATTCGCCGCCTTCCAACCGTCGTCGAACCTCGGTGAGGCATTTCGCTTCCTCTTCTCCCCCGCTGCTCACCGCCGCTCTATGGGGGCCGGATGGTCGCCGGCGGTGATCATTGGGCCGCTGGCCCCGCCGCGGTGCGGCCATGCCGGCGGGGGTCGAGCCCCTTTCATCCTGCACCGTCTGATCTACCTCGGGGTAGATCTGGACTGGTCGAGTGACGCCCACCGCGAGTGCCTGTGTCTCGCCACGTCGGCGCAGCATCGGCTCCTCGATCCATGGTGGCTGCCATGTCGGCAACCACGTGGCTTGATCCCGTCGGGCCGCGGTGGAACACGTCCACCGTGCGCCGCCCTCTCGGGCGTCGCTGACTGGTGGGGCCTGCCTGTTGGCGCCAGTCTCCCGATTCACGGATGCCATAACTACGGTTTTATGCGCAATAATTCATTTAGGGTTTATTTTAGTATAGTAAAAACACAGAAAACCTTTAAAACTTCATAACTAATTCATAGAAGCTTCGATTAATTCCATTAAAATTTCATTAAATCAAGGAAAATGTTGAGAATCCATTAAAAATACTTTTAGCTCATGTTTCAGTGGTCACATGTACTATTTTTAATTGTTTGTGCTTTGGTTGCTTTAGAAACCAACGTGTCCGACCCTCCCATGTACTACGAGGTCATTGCAGAGTTCGCTGAGCCGGAGCAAGGCAAGTTATATCGTTTTCTCGACCATATTGCACCTATTTATTGCAAAATATTTGTTTTAAATCAATAAGTGTGCATGATTTCATTATTTCATGTGGGAAGATTGACCTACGTCAATGCAATTTGATGGCTATGACTTGATCACCCCTTTATGCCTTTGTTGCTTGGGTAACAATCTGATTATAAAGTAATGATAGGATGCTTAGCCATGCTTAGAATCAATTAGCTCACTTTGGGAGTAAAAACTCATTGCTATATTTATAGTTCGACTCTATGTCGGAAGATGGAACTTTGGACATGGTTATTTATAGAAGTAAAATTTGACCTTAATGGTGGGCTGTGGGTGCATGGTTTTGCTGGTCACACCCATGGCAATTAAGGATCGGTTCGTGGGAACCTGTTGGGCAATTCTTCGTACATACAACAAGCCAACGTGTGCAACGGCTGGGTTTGTAGCTTAGCTTCTCCCTCTCCTAGGCACTGCTGGTGAGAATGGGCGTGATGGAGTTGGGTCGACTTGGGGTCAAGTTGATTGGCTTCTGGATCCATTGTGGTGCAAGGGGGATAGCCTGGCCGATACGGTGTGCCCTGTCGGTAGGTGCAACTTCAGCGTGGTGTGGATGGTTAGGGAAGTGTTGCGTGAACGGTCCTGTCACAGCCCCTCGCAGGGTGTCATGGTGACACACACTATTACAAAAAGGCATATCTGTGGCGGCCAAAACATATTTTCCGTGGCAGTCCGCCCAGCCGCCAGCCACCATAGGTCAGAGAAAATAGAACCTTTTCTCTGGCAGCAATATACCGCCAACAAGCTACCATTTTTTGCTGGCGGCTAGGTAACACCAGCCACTAGCGATAAAAGGGTCACAGAAGAAGGGTGTTAACCTGGCCCGCCAGTGAAGACAATTTCACAGTAGGTATTTTGCAATGTGGCATGCCTATGAGGATTTGCCACCAAATTTTGAATTTATTTTTTGGTGCGTGTATTATGTGTATATATATAGAATCGATGATGATTTGTTTGGACAATTAATAGAAAAGATTATCTTTATCAAACCAAGTCGTATTTGATAATATATATAGAATATCAATTAGTTCACACAGTACACCGGCACATGGGAACGTGTGTGGAGCTGTGTCTTGTGGGTACGGTTGTACACCTCTAGCTAGACTTCAAATCTATACGAATAGCCACGCCCGCTGTCGGAGGATGAAACCTCGACGGCGGGAAGTCAGGAGACCCCCCTTTGAGATTCGGCCAGGGGAGTAGTTCTCAGGTGTAGCCGGCGTCAGGTGTAGAAGAAAGATAGGCGAAGAAGACGTAGAAGAGGCGGGGTTCGGACCGTCCGAAGGGAGTCCGGACCGTCCGAACCGTGGTGAAGCATAAGGGTCCGGACTGTCCGATGCGGGTCCGGACCGTCCGAAGCGTGGTAATCGTGCAGGGTATTGGGGAAGACGATGAACAGAGGCGTACAGAGGAGGCAGATGATTATACAGTTCGGGCCACGCGGAGGCGTAATACCCTACTCCTGTGTGTATGCTATGTGGGGATGAATGTGGTTGCGGTGTTACAAGATGAGCTCAACCCGCTTGACGGAGCTGGGGAAGAAGAACAGTAGCTAGAGAGTGAACTCGGGAGCAGAGAGCCGAGAGCTAGAGATCCTTAGTTAGCGTGTCTCCTAACCGCCGGAGCTGAACTTGAGAGAGAGAGAGAGAGAGCCCCCTTCTAAATGTGGCATGGATCCTCCTTTATAGGCGAGGGGAATCCACAGTGCCGAAGTACACGAAGGGGGAGAGAAAGCGGTGTCTTGTCGCACATCTCCGCCTGCTGCCACCTGCTACGCCCACGCCGGGGTAGGTCGGCTGCGGGCGGCCAGTCTTCGGGACGTGAGGATGTGACGGAGCGTCTGGTCGTCTGGTCGTCTTGGTTGATGGAGCGGGGAGACGTGACGGCGCACGCCTCCAAGTCAAAAGGCTCTGACTGTGAACAGTGATCGCACAGTGAAAGGAGCCTCCGTAGTCAAAAAGGCTCTGACTGCACAGGAGCAGGCGACAGGCGCGTCACGCCCCGTCGCCTCATCGTTAATGCGGGTAGTTGGGGAGTTGGTCCTCCGAGTTGACCTCGTGCCCGGGGCAGAGTGCTGTTCGAGCCCTCCGCGCTCGCAAAGGCGCCGAGCTGGAAGGTATGAGTCCCGGGCCCAGGGAGCGGTGCCCGGGACCGGGAACGTCCCCGTGAGGTGCCCCGGGGCCGCAACCCCGGGATTGGAGCTGGGGGCTCCCGGGACGAGGGTGAGACCCGGCGCCCGGGAACGTCCTGGGCCCCGAGGCCAAGCGTGCCCCGGGTCCGGGAACGAGACCCCGGCCTGAGGAGTTCGGGTGATGAGTCCCGGGGCCCGGGACCGACGTGAGGTGCCTGGGTCTCTGCTCCCGGGCCCGGGTACTGCCCGGGTCCCGGGTTCTTGGCGGAGAAAAGCCGTGGCCGGTTGTCACTTGGTGCAGATTGGAGGCCTGGGGATGCTTACGTGGCAGATGACCCTCGCGTCCCCGCGACTGTGGGGACCCCAAGTCTCGTTTCACCGACACCCGCGGTTATGGGCATTTGGTCAAGACTCTCCATGATTAGTCTTACCTTAATAATTTGACTTAAAATCTGTTGTAGGGATAGGATGGATGGTTGGACCTGGTCAATGTGGTATAGCGTTGATCGGTGGTGGATTAATATTGCTTAATTAAACAACCCCTTTTACCCATTTGTGAACTACTATTGTTTGCAACCGCTTTTTACACAAATGAACCATGAGCCTATCTTTGTCTCCCATGCATTGTGCATAATTGCAGGTGTGAGTTGTTGAGTACTATGAGTGGTACTCAGCCTTCCTCCCTTTCCCCCTCTCAGAGATGGAGTACCTTTCTGACGAGGATCATCAGGAGGACTAGGCTAGATCCGCCGTCAAGGTGCCTGTGGAATGGAAGCCTCCGCGTGGCTAACTGTTTATAGGCTTTCTTTATCCTTTCTCGCTGCATTTATGTAAGACAATTTTATTCTGTTTGTAAGACACACTCTGTATGGCAACTTGGTATTGTGTACCCTGGCTTTCCTGGACGGGAATTAATACACAGGAATGTTCAGAAATTCTGGTCATGAATTTCTAGGCGTTACAGGAGTGCCTTTGGGAAAACTTCTTAGATTTATCATTTCACATCGCGGCATAGAGGCGAACCCAGAGAAGATTAACACAATCAAGAATATGGAACCACCGACTTGTCAGAAGGTTGTCAAGAAGCTAACTGGCGCATGGTGGCACTTAGCTAATTCATTTCCCGACTAGGAGAATGGGGTATGCACTTTTTCAAGCTCATGAAGAAAGTTGACAACTTCCAATTGATGCCTGAAGCTCAGCAAGTCTTTGAAGAGTTCAAGAAGTTTCTTACCTCACCACCCATGCTAGTATCACCTATGCCCTAGGAGCCACTCTTGCTATATCTCGTGTGAACCTCTCAGATGGTTAGCACGGTGTTGGTCATGGAATGTGAAGAGGCAAGTTATATCCAAAAGGTTCACAGCCAGTCTACTTCGCTAGTGAAGTCGTGGGAGAATCCAAGATGCGGTATCCTCATGTCCAGAAGCTGTTATAAGGGCTATTTATCACTGTCCAGAAGCTGGTGCATTATTTCCATGGGCACCTGGTCTCCATTGTCACAATCGTTTCACTCGGAGATGTTCTCCATAACCGCGAAGTCACCGGTAGAATCACTAATGGGCGCGTCGACAGCCACTTTCCAACCATGGACAACAATCAAGTCTCAAGCACTCGTCGACCTTGTAGCTGAGTGGACAGAAGTTCAATCCACTATACCTGTGGATAAACTTGAGTACTGCACAATGTATTTTGACGGTTCTCTACAGATCTACGGAGAAGGGGCTAGTGTCGTGCTGACATCATCCAATGGAGAAAAACTCAGATATGTCCTTCAGATTCATTTTCCAGCGTCTCACAACATTGCCAAGTATGAGGCACTCATCCACGGGCTCCATATTGCCATATCGCTCGGTATCTAACGGTTGGTGGTTCGCGGGGATTCACAACTCGTGGTGTACCAAGTCATGAATGATTGGTCATGCTCGAACGATAACATGACAAAAAACTATCAGGAGGTACGCAAGCTGGAGAACAAATTTAACGGACTGTAGATTATGCATGTTCTGTGCCAATACAACGAAGCTGTAGACGAGTTGGCCAACATGGGATCCAAGCGAGAAGCGGTCTCAACTGGTATCTTCGTCGAGCAACTACTGGAACTGTGGAGGCCATGGGCCCTAGGTACCTCATGACAAGCATATGGGCCACTTGGAAAGAGGATGGGCCTAGCCTTGTAATTAGGGATATGACAGAACTCGAAAGACTTAACCTTGTACGATAAGGAAAATATAGTCCTAGTTGGGCACGTTATATCTCTAGAAGGAGATCCCTTGGTCGTAGTCCGACTGGGACTCCTACTTTGTAACCTTATCCCCCAGTATATAAGGGGAGGCCCCTAAGGGCAAGATCATCAGATTCACAAGAATCACCATCATACATCCTCAAAGAAAATACACTACAACTAGACGTAGGGTATTACCTCATCCCGAGGGCCTGAACCAGTATAAACCTTCCGTGTTCCTTTGCAGTCCACCGAGTTTCGATCTGACGAGTAGCCCTATATTCTTATTGCCGGTGTAAAACATCGACAGTTCACGCGCCAAGTAGGGTTTCAGCGAGATCAACCCCAACAAACTCGATGGATTCGACAACCGGAGTCGATAGCATCAACTTCTCTCCTGGAGACATGATCACATTCAGGAGTCTCGACTTCGTCGCCGACAAGTTTGGCAACCTCACCCTGACCGGCTCGGACTCGATCCGATCGGCCGGGGAACTAGCCGACTCTGCGCCAATCAGCCCACTCGACGCTGTAGCAACCCTCGTCGACTTGCTACGGCAATCCTCTACATGCCCGGGTCTCGGGACAACTCTTCCCTTCGGCGTTCGACTCGGGCTCGGCCTCGAGCCGGCCGAGATTGGGCTAAGAAGGGAGGAGATCGTTAATCTCCCGTGCAGACTCGGCAGCACCACGGATATTTCCAATCTACATCCGACACGGCAAAACTGATCCCCTAAGGTCCAACTTGGATAGGGCCTAGAGCCGCTCGAGATTGAATCTAGGGAGGTCGGAGTCGTAATCACACCCATCAACTACTCCGATTCTGACTCCAAGTCGGACAGCAGTTTGAACAGTAGTTTAGATAGCAGCTTGGCGAGCTTCTTCCTGCCCCGCGAAGTCTTCATGGTGTCCAAGTGCTCTACTCCCACTCAAGAGGCGCGCCAACTATGCAAGCAGCAAGAAGAGGCCTACCGACTACGACAACAACAGGAGGCCGAGCATGACGCCCGCAACGACGAGCTGTGCAGGGCTAGGCGAACCACTCAGCAACAAATCCTCCAAACTCAAGTCGGCGATGACGACATCTTCGTCATGCCTCAACAGAACATCGTGGCCGCTGCAACTCTACTGGATACACTCCAGTTTGGGCCCAATCACCAGGCCACCCTGACTTTCGCAAGGATCAAAGCCATGATTACTGCTGCTGCATGTCAGCAACACCAACAGTCGGGCGACACCCTCATACTGACCAACCGGTCAGGTTCTCCAACAGTGGTCTCGTCTGCATCAATGCAATGCCGGGCGGCTGGCTCTAGTCAGCCGTGCGTGGAGTCACGCCAGATGTCTCTCGGCAACCCTAACAACAACAATCGGTGGTGTTTACAGAACGACCGCCATGACAACCAAGATCTTCGAAGCTGTTTACAATGCGATCTCTGCCAGGACATCAATGCATGGCGTCATGAACGCGAAGAGGACGAGCGCCGCCGACTAGTGGACGAGAACAAGCGCTTCGGCCTCCACCACAAGCGGTTTAACCTTCAACGGTGTTTACACATTCAGATCGGGTGCAATGTGGAGGCATATGTCAATGATGTGGTGATCAAGACAAAGTCCAAAGAAGACCTCATCGTCAACTTGGAGGAAACCTTCCAAAACCTTCAAAGATTCAAGATGAAGTTGAACCCGGAAAAGTGCGCCTTTGGTGTGCCATCCGGAAAGCTACTCGGCTTCATCGTATCGCATCACGGCATCGAGGCCAATCCAGAGAAAATCAATGCAATCATGAACATGGCACCCCCAACTAGCTAGAAGGATGTCCAGAAGCTGACAGGCTGCATGGCAGCACTCAGCCGATTCACCTCCCGACTGGGCCAATGGGGTATGCCCTTTTTCAAACTACTGAAGAAAGCAGACAATTTTCAATGGACTCTCGAAGCCCAGCAAGCCTTCGAAGACTTCAAGAAATTTCTCACATCACCACCAGTGTTGGCATCACCTATGCCCCAAGAGCCATTAATGTTATATCTGGCAGCAACTACTCAGGTAGTCAGCACGGTGCTGGTGGTCGAGCGATCAGAGCCGGGTCACATACAGAAAATTCAACGGCCAGTCTACTTCGTTAGTGAAGTCCTAGCCGACTCAACGATGAGATATCCTCAGGTTCAGAAGCTGCTATATGGCCTACTCATCACTGTCCAGAAGCTGGTGCACTATTTTCAGTCGCATCAAGTCACGGTGATCACATCGTATCCACTCGAGGACGTCCTGCACAACCGCGAGGCCACCGGCCGAATCGCTAAATGGGCGCTCGAGTTGATGGCATTCGACATCACCTTTCAGCCACGGATAGCAATCAAATCTCAAGCTCTAGCCGACTTTGTGGCCGAGTGGACAGAAGTTCAGACAAGAAGTTCAGACGACTACAACAACAGACAAGCTAGAGTATCGGACAATGTACTTTGACAGTTCTCTACGGATTAGCGACGCTGGGGTTGGTGTCGTACTAACGTCACCCACCGATGAAAAACTCAAGTACGTTCTCTAGATTCACTTTTTGGCTTCCCACAATGTCACCGAGTACGAGGCACTCATCCACGGGCTCCACATTGCTGTATCACTTGGCATCCTCCGACTGGTTATACGTGGGGATTCTCAACTCGTGGTAAACCAAATCATGAAAAACTGGACGTGTCTCGACGATACTATGGCGGGGTACTGTCAGGAGGTCAGAAAGCTAGAAAACAAGTTCGACGGCTGGAGATAACTCATGTCTTACGACAATACAATGATGTTGCAGACGAATTGGCTAACATGAAATCCAAGAGAGAAGTGGTGCCATTGGGATTTTCGTTGAGCAACTACTGGAGCCATCAGTCAAGAAGAAATCAACGCCTGAACAATCGAGGGGCTGAACCTACCCCGGCAATAGATGAAGTACTGATCATATCTCAAGATTGGCGGACTCCAGTTCTCAAATTCCTCTTGGATGATGAACTCCCAGAAGATCACAGTAAAGCCGAATGAATCAAACATCGAAGCAAAAGTTTCCTAGTAGTCGGAGAAGACCTGTATCGAAGAAGTGCATTCGGAGTCCTTATGCGCTACATTACAACCGAGGAGGGCAAGCAGATTCTGCAATCGATCCACTCGGGCATATGTGGCAACCATGCCGCATCCAGGACGTTAGTTGGAAAGGCTTACAGGCAGGGATTTTTCTGGCCAACAGCAGTTACGGATGCTAAAGGCATAGTTTGCACGTGCGAGGGTTGTCAATTCTATGCAAGACAAACAAATCTTCCAGCCCAAGAACTTCAAACCATTCTAATCTCTTGGCCCTTTGCAGTATGGGGGCTTGACATGGTCGGGCCTTTCAAGAAAGCACCAGGAGGGTTCACACACTTGTTCGTCCTAGTGGATAAATTCACAAAGTGGATTGAGGCAAAACCTGTTACTACCATAACAACGGCATGAGCAAAGGACTTCATCATGAGTATACTATACCGATTTGGGTTCCTAACCACATCATAACGGACAACGGTACTCAGTTCACGGGTAGCGTATTTCAAGATTTCTATGATGACTTCGGCATCAAGATCCGTTATGCTTCTGTGGCACACCCACGAAGCAATGGGCAAGTTAAGCATGCCAATGGCATGGTCTTACAAGGTATCAAGGCTAGGATACTCAACCGACTACAACCATATGCAGGGCGGTGGGTACAAGAACTCCCATCTGTTCTCTGGTCTCTAAGAACCACAGTTAGTCGGGCAACAGGGCAATCCCCTTTCTTTCTGGTCTATGGTGCTGAGGCTGTGTTACCAACCGAGTAAGAGTTTGGCTCTCCGCGAGTTCGAGCCTACTCAGAAGATAAATCCAACGAAAACCGACTGGTTCAACTCGATCAGTTGGAGGAAGCTAGGGACATCACAATCATCCAGTCGGCAAGGTATCTTCAAGGCCTGCGTCGTTATCACAGTCGGAATATCCGTGGCCATGCCTTTTTGGTCGGAGATCTCATATTGGGAAATATACAAACCACCAAAGATAGGCATGAACTATCCCCCTTGTGGGAAGGGCCATTCATTATCGCTGAGGTGACTCGGCCGGGCACCTACTGACTGAAGACTGAAGACGGTGCCCTAGTCAGCAACTCATGGAATACAGAACAACTACGTCCTTTCTATACCTGAGTTTTGTACTCTCACACATACATTTGTATAAAGTTTTTTCTCTGACTCACTACGTCGCTTGTTTCAACCGAGTAGTGAGTCGGGGGCTGCATATATTTTATGTGCTTTGTTAACAGAATACGAGCTTGTTTTATCTAAGTTATGAAGTTTTACAATGATTATGTCAGGTTTGCCTGAGTATAGCTTTTTGAGGTGAACAATTTTTGTTAAGTTCCTATCGATCAACTCGGCACAGATTATATAGTCGGGTAAAGCTAATGATAACTAAGGAAAACAAAGAACTCGGCTGCATTGTACATATATTTACACATGTCTTTACAAAAGCTTTATATACATCAGCTGCATAATGGTTTGTTCTTACATTCCTAGGTCTCTTGCAATTGCCTATGCAGTTGGCCTTGCCTGGGTGATCAACTCCAGTGCTTCCTTAGGTGTTGTCTCTTCAGCAAACCCCTCACCAATGGCCTCGAGGTCTACCCTAGGGTAGATCGACATGGTCATGGCAAGGGTTTGGGCCACGCCGACAGCAATGCGCTCATCTGAGTACTTTTTCAAGATACTCGGGGCTTCGCTAAGACGCGCCTGCACCTGGGAGACTGTACTGGAGCTAGTCCCAACATGGTGAGGATCCATAATGTCAAGGAGCCCTTTCACAGATTCGGCAAGTATCTCCCGTGACTCCTTGACGACTTTAATCTCCTCTGCAAAGGCTTGGAATTGGGTTTGGGCATTGGCTCTCGAAGCTGCTCAGATTCATTGACAAGTATACTTGTTAGCCAAAATTGCAGTCGAAATAACAAGAGGATTGGCTAAGGTTATTATCAGAGGGAAGGCTTACTTGCATAGTCGGCCTTTACTTTGGCTTTGGCCTTCTTCAGTTCAGCTTTAGCCTTTTCAACTTTCTTCAGCTCAAGTTCTTGTTGTTTTTTCTCCTCTATCTGGGTCTTCAACTCGGCTTCGTGGGCTGTATATCAGAATAGTCAAGAAATCGATATTACATTTAGGACTCAACCGGGCAGTCGGGAAACAACAAAGCTAGAGGAATATACTCAGGATTTATTCGGGAAGACAAATATAGGAGACTTACTTCTGATCTTCTCGGCTAGAGCCCACTTTTCATCCTTGAGCTGGTCAACTGCTCCCTTTAGCCAAGTCTCCCTCTCCTAACTAGACCGTTCTAGGTCGACCTTGGCGGCCTGGAGCTGGCCCAATCATTAGAGATGGGGGGTGAGCTGGCTCAAGATCTTGTTCACTTTTTTTGAGCGGTCGACTATCCTCTACTCGAAGCAAAAACAGAATAAAACGGAGTCAAGAGGCAGAGAACCAATACAAGGAAGACTGTCAAGAACTCAATATGGCAAGAGTCATACCTAGACTCCCTGGGACGTGACGATTGCGGCATGAAGAAGAACTTCGCGCTCCCTCTCTGCTGCCTCCTCATCATGCTTGTAGCTTTCCGCAACTCCCTTGGGGGATACCCAGTGGAATGTTCTCGGGAACTTGCGGGGAGGGGCTTCAAGTTTGGGGAGATCCACTTCATCTAAAGACGACGATGATATGGATGGCGACAAGGTCCTAGCTCCTGACTCGGTAGCTACTGGGGCTTCAGGGACTCGCTCAGGGGCTGGAGCAACAGCTTTAGTACTCGCCCCTTGGTCAGCCGGCACTAGCGGTCTTGCTGTCGGGACAGCTTCAGTTTCTACAACTGAGGCAGTCATCGGCTCAGCAGATGAGCTTGTTGGTGTTGGTTCGGCTTGGGTTGGCTCGGCAATAGGAGCAGTCGGCGTATTTGTTAACGCCAAAATTTGGTATGGCTCTGTATCAGATTCGATTAAGAAGAAAATTGCGGTTAACTAACGGAAGTTGATCCAAAAGGGACCGAGTCCAGAAAGAAGCCGTGAAGACCATAGTATGACAGTTAATTATTAATTAGGCAAGGATTAATATTTTATCTTTAGGAAACCTGACATCGTGTCCGGTCGGGTCCTGTTAGTGTTTCCTGTTGTAATTAGGAAATCGTGTACCATGTCCAAAAAGGACTCGTGTCAACTCAGGGTATAAATATGTATGCTCGGGTGCTGTGTAATCTATCTACATCAACCAGATCAATAAGTTTCGGCACATCGCCACCCCTTCGATGGGTTCTTGCTTCTCGAGCCGGGCTGCATCGGTTAAGTTTGACCTCCTGTGAGAGGGTAAGTCTCATCACCCCGGACACCGCATCGGCTAGGACTTCCTCGGTTAAGTCCGATATTCTAGTCGGTTTACGGTGGACGGCTTACCACGGTATATCTATTTTATCTATGGCCACATCAGTTTAGTTTGACCTCATAGATCGATTAGGTATATCACATCACGTGTGCACAGATCGTATCGGCTTACTAGGTATAACTTATCAACAGTTTGTGCTGCATCGGTTAGGTCTGACCTACTAAACTGCCTCCGATAAGTTATTCCTGCTAGATTGATATTTTTTGTGCAAGCGTCTTATCGGAATGTATAGCCGATAAGTTATCATATAGTTCATCACGATCGCATTAGATCTATCGGTTCATCGAGGTCTTGTTATCATCACCAGTCCGTGCTGCAATGGTTGGGTCCGATCTACTAGACTGGTAATAATAACTCTACTCTTAATAAGCCGATGGGTTTTATGCGATGTTTTATCGGAGTGCTTAGCCGATAAGTTATCTTCATATCCAGCCGATTTGTCACAAACATTTAGAAAACCGCTGCTAACCCTGGCGCGGGTGCGAGCAAGGGCCCGGGCACGGGTGCGGGCAGCACCTTTGCAGCGACATTAGTAATTTTAATCACAATCGGCTGGAGTTTATTTAATCTATTTATTTACGCATTCTGCTTATTTACTTTATCAGTTACAATCGATTTTTGAGCATCTCTTCAATGATCAGTTAGTTTGATATTTGTTTATCATTATGTTACCGCTCATGCCATCATCGGCTTCCAGTTGGTGTATAAGTGCTACAGTTCATATCGGCCATCGGCCGATGAGACGAGTCAAGGTCGGCTTCCAGCCGATTGGCTCATTGATTTAACACTTTCCATCTCCTTGTCAATTGCAGGGTCAAATTGACTGGCACGGCTACGAACCTCAAGATTTTAGGACCTGCACTGGAGTGAAGCAAATCTCCCAGGCCTTCGCGTGTCCGCAAGACGCCGAACGGCCCCGGCGGTTTTCGGCGTCAACACGTTTTTGGCATGCCCAGTGGGACATGAAGTTTCAACACAAAATCTTAGTCGGAATTGCAACATGGCCAGGAAAGAGATCAAACAAGACAATATGATTCCGGTCAACATGGAAGATTTAACAGACGAGCAAAGACAGCAAGTCGAGCAAAATATGGCCAATTTTCAGAAGCTTTGCTTGGAATCCTTCGGCATGACAAGACAAGGGCCGATTCAGAAGACGCAGTTTCCAAAACCAGTTTTGTTTGGTGAATCGAGCCGCACACCACCCGAAAGTCCACTAGTAAAACCCTTACAAGATATGGTAAACGAAGTAGTGCATCATGCACTCATCAATCAATCCGGGATCCTGGTGAACACGCTTCATAATCTCATAAAGAAGACGGTGGATGGATCAATTGTCCAAGAGCCTACTCGAGGTCCTGTCTACCTCCTGCCAAAGATGGAGCCCAATCAGGTTACTTATGGGATAAACAGAGATGTACCAGAGAACCTGTTTACACAGAACCAGGCTGGGGGGCAACAGGATATTCCTGCTGGATGCGATCGATCTGCTTATTATGGGGGATATCAACAGAATTACCCAGGTGGCATTGCCGATCCAGGTAGTTACCAGAGAGAGTATCCTAGACAGAATCGGCAACAAACTCCACCAGTACAGTATCAACAGGACAATCCGAGGGAAGAGGATTTATCAACAAGGGTTGCAGAAATAGTAAGGGAACAATTTGGGATCAAGCCCAAGGAGCAAACATTTATGTATCGGCATCCATATCCCGAGTGGTTTGATAGAGTGCCATTGCCACACCGATACAGAGTCCCAGATTTTTCCAAGTTCTCAGGGCAAGACAGTATATCTACAGTAGAACACGTCAGCCGATTCCTGGCACAGTGCAGAGAGGCATCAGCTGAGGAGGCTCTGAGAGTTAGGTTTTTCCCCTTGTTGTTATCTGGATCGGCTTTTACATGGTTCTCCTCGTTACCACCGAATTCAGTTTGGGGATGGGCCGATCTAGAGAAACAGTTTCATAAATACTTCTTTGCTGGAATCCATGAGATGAGACTGACAGATTTGACATCGGTTAGGCAACGACCAGAAGAAACAGTACCGGAATATATTCAGCGATTTTGGGACGTTAGAAACTGATGTTACAGTCTGAACCTGAGCAATGGACATCTAGCCGATCTGGCTTTCCAGGGTCTCTTGGCGCCGATTAAGGAGAGATTTTCATCACAAGAGTTCGAGTCCCTGGCGCACCTGGTACAGAAGGTATCGGCTCATGAAAGCCGATTTCAAGAAGCAAAAAAGGATAAATATCAGAGAAGGGTTGCTCAGGTACAGGTTTATTCATCGGACTCAGACGATGAAGGATCCGATGCTGAGGTTGGATTAGCGGAGTGGGCTAGGAACAAAAAATCAGTATCATGCCCATGGGTCAAAGATATCGGCAAAGAGGAGCGGTATGATTTCGACATTAATAAAGCCGATAAAATCTTCGACCTGCTGCTACAAGAGAAACAAATACAACTTCCGCCAAATCACGTGATTCCATCAGCCGAAGAACTGAAGAAGAAAAGATATTGCAAGTGGCACAATACTATATCACATCACACCAATGAGTGTAAGGTTTTTCGGCAACAAATTCAATCGGCTGTTGAACAAGGGAGGATCAAGTTCAAAGATAAAAAGCCGATGAAAATCGACGGACACCCGTTCCCCATGAACATGGTTTATGCGGGATCGTCGTCAAGCACTCAAGCCGATGAAGGAAGGCGTGTGGATCATAGGAAATCAAGGATTACTTCATCGGATATGATAGAAAAATATTCAAAGTACGAAGAACAGTGGATTGAGCCAAATAGGGAGAGATTTAATCCACATTGGGATTGTCCATTCTTCCGATTCTGCTGGGATCAAGGGATGAGGTTGCCATCAATTGAAGATTGCCCTGAGTGCGATAATCTGAGGTTTCAGCGGGATCAGCAGGGAAGTCTTTCGCAGGATCGGCCACCCAGGAGACGGGCATCGGTACATAGCCGATTAGGGCCAGTCCACGAAGAATTCTTTGAAGAAAATAAAGAGGAGGTGCATGAAAAACAAGTCCAAAATCCTCAATGGTGTCCTAGCAGAATATTCACGAAGAATCAGAAGAGAAGGGCACAACAGCTACGACACCGAGAGCAACAGGAAGAATAGAGGCAAGATCAAGAGGAAGCCGATCATCGTCACAAGAGGACTAAACAAGTATGGCGTGTGAAGAGGAAGGACGATGAAGATGCATCGGCTCCAGTAAACATGGTTTTCTTTTTGCCTCGGGAATACAAAGCACTTTCATCGGACGAGGAAGGCAATGAAGAAGTGTTTGCCCAGCTAGCGTTGAAGCCCGATCAGGCCATATTTGATAAGCCTGAGGAATCAGAGCATCAGCACTTAAAGTCATTATATATCATGGGCTATGTGAATGGGAAGCCGATGACGAAGATGCTGGTTGATGGGGGAGCAGCTGTTAATCTAATGCCTCATGCTACGTTTCGAAAGTTGGGGAAAACTGCCGAAGATTTGATCAAGACAAATATGGTGCTAAAAGACTTCGGTGGAAATTCATCAGAGGCGAAAGGCGTGTTAAACGTGGAGTTGACAGTGTGAAACAAGACATTACCTACCACGTTTTCATTATCGATGGGAAAGGATCATATAGTCTGCTTCTTGGCAGGGATTGGATTCACGTGAACTGTTGCGTGCCCTCGACGATGCATCAATGTTTGATACAGTGGCAAAGAGATCAGGTCGAGGTAGTCCTAGCAGATCGGTCAACCAACATTGCAGTGACCGATTTGCCGGTCTGGGAAGCAGATGGAGTTGACTGCTTGTCTGGAAAAGCATGGGAAGGAGATTATCTTTGTCACAGCCCCAAATCTAACTTCAGATAATTAGTGCCATGACCTACTGTCATTAGAATGCACAATTTAAAGTTTGCAAATATTTTCAAGACTCTCAATAGTAAAACCCTATAAGCAAAAATGGATCAACTCCTAACAGTGCAACAAACTTCATAGAAACATAATGGAAAATAATTATTCAAATACTAGATTATTTACCATGAATCAATATAATTTTTCCAGAATTTACTTCATTAGTTTAGACCTCTTAAAAATTCCAAACAAGTTTCAGCCTGGATCCTTCTCTTTGACATATGCATGTGTACAGTCTAAGGATTTTTCTGAAGATGTTAGCTTGCACATAAAATCATGGAAAAATCCCTGCGAACACTATCCCACTAAATCAATCCACTGTAAATTTTACATAATTTTATCACTTCAATAAATACTTCAACCAAGTCCCTCAAATCAGCTAAACTAGGAAGCTAGCTGAAATAAGTTGGGTTACTTCTAAAATTCACCAAATAAAAATGAAGATTAATTAGGCAGCGCAATTCTACTAACAGGTGTGACACCATGAACCCTACCACTAGTAATTTTGGCTCAATTTAATTCCCAAAGAAGTTACATGAAATAATAGGAGCAAAGCCCTAGGGACATGAATCAAGCTGCAGAAAAACTGGATCAGTGACCCCACTTTGCAAATTCGTCAAAAATAAACCAGACCACTTCTAACCACGAAATTTGGTCAGCAGGTTAAACACATCTTCCTCTACCTCCAATATTTTTCCCATAATTTATAACCTTTATTAACCTGCTGAAATCACAGATGCAAGACAGCTGTCCATACTGCTCACAACACTTAGTTTCTGGAGATTTCTCCTCTCTCAAGTCACTGACCAGTGGGACCCACAGGACCATGGCCCACCTGTAAGCTTCAGATTCTCTTTGGACAGTGTGTGCACCAACATTCCTACCCTTACTCCTCTCTCTTCCCTAGGAATTCACTTCCTGGACCCACAAGTCATAGAGTGAAGCTAGCCACAAGTGTGTAGAAAAGTGTTGTCTTACATGTGGGACCCACCCTGAACACTGTAGCAGTGGAGACGACTCAGCATTGCATGGCAGACGTGTCTTCCTCTCGTTCTCCTCTCCCACAGCACACACAGAGTGACCTAGATGAGCTCCTCCATGGGAAAACCTCGGCCATTTCGCCTCAGAACACACCAGCCATCTCTTCTCTTCCTCCTCTCCACGTTCCCACCGGAGAAACCCACGGAGACCCCAAGGATCACCGGCGGCAACCCTATTTGCCCCTCCGCCGAAGGTGTTCGATCGGTCCCGAGCTAGCTCCGGTGAGCTCCACCCTTTCTAAGCTTCGGGAACATGATCTATACCTTCTGACCATTCCATTTTTGTATTACCTGCCCTAGGAACAGCTGGCCGAAGACGCCGTGCCTCGCCCTCTGCTCTACAGCGCCGCCGCCGGGACATCACGGCCGTTCCGGCCGCCTCGGAGCAAGTCTGACCGAGCCAGCTCGCCAGCGTCGTCGCCCTACTTCCAGAAGATAACTGGCAGAAGAAATCAGGAGATGATGCAGTGAAGCTTGAGATCGAAGCCATCTTCTTCCTCTCCGGTCAAGTCGCCGCTGCCGTCGATTTGTTCTCTCTGGTAGGCCTCAGGCCGTTTCCTCGCTCTCTCACCACCCCTAGGAGGTCCCTAACATCATAGATGCCTTACCTTGGTCTCAGATCAAGGGAGCGAGCTGCCGACGCGATCCCGAAGTTTTTCGCCGCCGCCGGACAATTTGCGCCGTCGCCATTATTGTTCCAACTTCGCTCAGACCCACACAAGCCTCGGTGAGCATCCTGGCACCTAGCAGTAACTCCCGCCTGCATGTACACAGCCAGATCGAGTCCAAAATAGGATACGCATCGTCGACCCGAAACACTCCGCCGCTAGAGCTCGCCGCCGGCGATATTCCAGTCACCCGAGGTGTCAAGAAGACCACCCTTAGCTCCGTCGTGAACTCCTCTACCTTTTCTGTTTTGGGCCCGACCACAGCCGAGCCGCCGTTCGCCATCGCCGCCGCTGAGAAGCTCGCCGGCTCTGTCTGCCTGCGCCCTCCTCTCTTCGCCACGCCGGACCATCCACTCTGGGAACGGACGGTCCGTTCTGTTGTCCCGTGCGCCTGCTCTGTTTTGTCTCTATGCCGCGCTGACCCCACCTGTAAGAGAGAAAGAGAGAAACAGAGAAAGAAGAAAAATGTTTAACTGAAATATTTTTCTAACAGAAAAATAACTCAACTTTGTAAATCCATATCTTTGTCACTTGAACTCATTTTTTTTATGAAACCAATTTGGTTAATTCTGTAAATTTGTGAACTTTCATATTGTAAAATAAAATATGACAGCTTCTGTACAGAAAATACCTCTAGAAATTAAAGAAGCAATAATAACTTATTTGGTGCCTAGGAGATTGAAATATTTCTATAAAATTCACTGTAACTCCTTTTGAGGAAAACCAAATTTCTGTGGATTCATAAAATTGTGCTCTTCAATGTTGTAAAATAAAATGTGAGAACTTCTGTGTAGTACTTTTCTCTAAAAATGGAAATATTCTTTATATGCCTTTTATTAACCGATAAGTTTATAAATTTCTAGAAAATTCATCCCAATTGCTAAAAATGTGAAACCACTTTTGTTTAACTCAGAAAATTGTAACCTTACTGTGGAAAATTTGTATTTGATAAAAATACCTCCCAAATTAGGCCTAAGTACTTTGCTAACCTTTCCTTTTGTTAAACTTGTAAAATCTATATCTAAATCATTTTAAATCCAATTTCAGTGAACTCAATTTTGTTAGAACCAATAGGTTATACACTTTCATCTAAAAATGATGACACAAATAGAACCTTAATGGGAAATGCAAGTTACCCCTAATACACTAGGGTGATACACAAATAATTCCAAATCTGCCATTTTCAGCCCTTCTACCTTGTCATTTTTGTATCTCCCAATCCAGAGATGCAAATGACTTGGTTCTTTCTCCTAAAATCTTGTTAGGACATACCCTATCTTCTGTATTTATCTCATAATTAATTGATCATGTTGCATAGACATGTTTATTGCTTATTATTTGCATATTGCTTCTTATCGATAGATTCTGAGAATACGGAGTACGTGGAGGCTAACCCAGAAGTTGAGTGTGACTCATCGCTGCAGCAAGGCAAGCGTCTAAGCATATTGAACCTATGTTTTCAATAAATTGATTTGTTTGCGAAAACAATATCTATATGCATGCTTCAGTCTATTTAAAATGGGAAAACGGGTAGAGTCAATATTACCCAATTGTATGCATTTCCCCTCCTTGGTTATTGATGCCATGTTTATACATTGTCACCCCTGGTTAAGGACTCTGGGATACTTTTATTTTACCGAATGCTTAGCCATGCTTATTCTAGACTTAGAAAAATCCGATAGATGGAGCTATCGGTTTAAAACTAGTTCAAATGCGAATGGATGGGTTAAAATCTGAAAAGAATCACTTCTGATTAATAATTGAGAATATGATTGACTTGGACGGATGATAGGGCGATGAAGGGATGGTGTTTCCCCGATGCACGTAGCTCCGTCTGGGTCGTTAAGGACCGAGTAGGTTGACGTCTATTCAAGCACCCTACGTACTTCCACACGCCGGGAGTGGGACGGCTTAACTCAGTAGCACGGGAGGCTGTGACCATCTACGTCCGTCCGTCAGTCGTGAGGATGGATTTCCGTTGGAGGACCTCGAGCGCGCCTAGCTGTGGCCGGAGGTGCCTCCCACGACGGTGAGCCCGCCTTAGTCACCCTGTGTGTGGGGCTAAGTCGTCGGGGGCCCAGACGTGGTTTAGGTGGTTGGGGCTAAGCGTGCAAAAGGTTTTGTTGTGACCTCTAGTCCGCACTCAATGTGTAGAGTGTGGGTACTTGGCCGGTACAAATCAAACTAGAGTGTAGCCGTTTGGCTTCTATCACATCGTGTGGGTAAAGATGTACACCTCTGATCAGAGTAAGAACTATTCGAATAGCCGTGTCCACGGTTACGGATGACGCTTGATGTGTTCCTCAATTGTGTTAGCATCCAACTTGGGATTATATGGTTACCATGACTTAGGATAGTCATGGATGGATGGGTTTATATAAGGGATTTTTAATGATTTATGATGAAAGATTTTAATATTAATATGACTTGGATTAGTCATGAAAAAGAGGATATGCTTGTGTAGCATATATGTTTGGGCAATGGTGGCCCATGGATGATGTTTAGAGCATGGCTTATGCTCATTTATATTTCATTTTCAGAACTATAAGCTTGCTGTCTTAAAAATTCAGATTGTGTTATTTCTCAAAATGCTTATAGTTTCAAGTATTACTTGCTCAATAAAATCAGCTTTATGCAAAATTAGAGTCACATAGCCATATTCCTTGATGTAGAGACTAGCATTACTCCTTTGTACTATTAATACTGTGTAAGTCTTGCGGAGTACCATTCGTACTCACGTTGCATCTTTTCAGGTGAGGATAACGACGAAGATGGTGTGATCTACTATTATCCTGCCGAGGGTGGCGAGGATAATGTGTAGTTGAAGTTGAGCTCTATCCCCAGTCGGTTGCCCTGTGCATGGGTTTTGGCACCACTGGTTTTTGCTTGGTGTTTATTTCCGCTGCAAATCTTTTGTGTCACTTTGTGATGAATTAGGGTGTGAACCCTCTATGTAATATTTATAACTCTGCTGCTCGTTATCCATATTTAGAGTACTTGTGATGTTTATCAATTGCTTGCGATGAAAGTGTGAGGTAGTCGCTTTCCTGGGACTAGCTGAACATGAGTATGAGTTGTGTATAATTGAGATGGTTGGGGATAGCTATTGTGGTTCGAGTCCTCTGGGGTACGTATCGTGTTTGGTCGCCACCATCGAGTGGTTGACGGGCGTATGACGGGGAGGACTGGCAAGCTATCCTTATGATTATCTCTTTTGTACACTTCTCGGTATTTTTGGATTTGTATTGTGAGTGGGTAAAGATTATGGCAAGTCTGCGATGAGGATGGATGGTTACCGCATTTATTCGGGTTTTATTCGAGACCCCATCCATCTAGATAGTTCGCGTTGCCGTAATAGTTACTCTTCATAATGCACTTCCGGGGTGCCCACAATCTTAAGGTTACCAGCCAAGGGATACAGCTGATTCAGCAACGCTACCGACTGTTGCTCTGATGGGCTCCATTGAAGATTTTGAAGGGAAACTAGGACAAGGGTTTACGTCGGCCGATGATTTAGAAGAGATCACATAGGGACCAGAGAATAAAAGCCAAGGCGACGTACATAAGCAAAAGTTATCCTGAACTTCGAGAAGAATTAATAATAGTATTAAAGAGTATCAGGATTGTTTTGCTTGGAGTATCATGAGATGACCAGGATTAAGCCGATCAATGTTGAACATCGGCTACCCATTAAACCAGGATATCGGCCGTTCAAACAGGCTCCAAGGAGATTCAAAGCAGAGTTATATGAGCCGATCAAAGCAGAGATCACGAGGTTGTATGATGCAAAGTTTATAAGACCATGCCGATATGCTGAGTGGGTTCTAATATCGTCCCGGTGGAAAAGCAGAATGGAAGAAAATTGAGGATATGTACTCGATTTTCGGACTTAAATAAAGCTACCCCCAAGGATGTATACCAATGCCGATAGCAGATTTATTGTGGATGCAGCATCAGCCACAAGATTATTAGCTTCAGGATGGCAATGCAGATACAATCAGATTTTTATGGCTGAAGAAAGATAACATAAGACTGCGTTTCGATGGCCTGAGCTATCGGCTTATATGAGTGGTAGTAATGACCGTTTCGGGTTAAAAGTGCCGGTGCGACTTATCAAAGGCGCCATGAATTTATATTTCTATGAATCTCATCGCTTGCTAGTGAAATTTACATTGATGACGGGTGGATAAGTCCTAAAAATGAGGAAAGCCATATAGCGATCTGCGGAAAGTTGCTGTTGATGATGGGAAGGGCCAAGAAATACGACTAAGTATGAATCCCAATAAATGCGCTTTTGGTGTACTCGACTGGCATGTTTTGGTTCTTATGGGTTCATGAGCGAGAATTGAAATTAGTCAAAGAGCATCAGAGCCCATCAAGACCACGAAGACCATCTCCATAGCAACAAGACAGAGTTACAGTCATTGAATTGCAAGATTAATTTTGTAGAGGTTTATATCAAATTTGTCAGGGAGAATTGAATCTTTTACTCCGTTATTGAAGTTGAAAGCCGATCAGGTTCGTGGGGGGCAGATCAGCAAAGCATTCGATGAATTAAGATTATGAGTCCCCACCTGTTCAAATTCCGCCCGCAGAAAGGAGTGCCGTTCATTTGTACTTATCAGCTGATGAGAACCAGCGGGTCTTAATTCAAGAGTTTGAAGCAGGAGCAAGTCGTGTTCTATTCTAAGCAGAAGGCTTTTGATGCTGAAACAAGATATCCTGCGTGGAGAAATTATGCGTTTGTCCTGTATTCTCTGCACAAAGTGATGGCATTATCTATCGGCTTGAATGCGCACGTGCGTGCAAGGCGATGTGTAAAGTATATGTTTCGCATCATTTGAAAGGGCAAGTGGTAAGGGTTTTGCCTGACAAAGTTCGACTTGATGTATGAATCGGCCTAAAGCAATCAAGACAACGGGTGGCCGATTTCATGTGCAACACAGAGGGGTTCACAAGATTATGTGGAGCCGATCCCTTGGACTGGTTTTTTGGATCGGTTTGTGGCAACGAGGATCTTCTGTACGGCTTGTCATTGTACCTCGGCCGGGCGCAAGTTTTGAGTTGCTTTACAATTAAAACCTTATCGGACCCAAACAGGTTAGGTACGATTGCTGTATTAAAAGACTTCACTTTTTAAACGATGATCGGAGCCAGAGTCAATTCTTTGTTGGTGATCAAGCAGTTGTCGGGGAATATAGGCAGGGATGATGTTTGAGTCATATTATTGATGGAATGTATAGATTTGTTAAGATTTCAAGATGGTGATCAATAGATCATATTCCTAGGGAGCAGATTTAAAGCAATGATGCTTGCACAAATTACCTCTGGTTATCAGCTGAATAGACATGTTGAGGTTCAATGCCGAATATGTTCAGGATAAAGCGATGATTGGAGATAGAAATAATTGTTATCTAAAAAATCCGTTGCAATCGGTTTCTAGAAACTTCCGTATAATAACTACAAATATGTGCTGCTTGATGGAGGTTATATTATTACGACTTTTGAAAGATCTCTACTGAAGTCATGGATTTGGAGAAGCGCCAATGTTATGTGCGAAAGGTACATGAGGGCGTTTGGGACTCATTCATCGCTCTCATAAATGAAGTGGGTACTGCGAGAAGAGTAGGATACGTTTGCCGACAATGCTGGAAGATTGCTTCAGTATTATAAGATGTCAAGATTGCCAAAAGTTGGAATGATACAACGCAGCCCAGCAATATACGACATCGCTTGAATCGATCTAACTCATTAAACCGTGGCCTTTCATGAGATGGGAATTGACCTGATCGGTCAGATCTTTTCCTCCATCAAGTTAAAGGACATAAGTTCATAAGATTGCCATCAGCGACATAGCATTTATTACGAAGTGGTAGAAGAAAACGATTCTCTTGTGAATGGAAAAGTAGTTACCAAAGAGCGATCTGAGGTTAAAGACGACCAAAGATTCGGTGGATTCCCAGACATAACTACATGATTCAACGATCTATTTTCGTCTGATGATGGTTCAACAATTGCTGCAGTATGAAATCAAGTTATTTAAATTGTCCGGCTTATATGCTCAAGCTAAGACAGGCAGAACTCGAATAAGTAGTCTAATCAAAGTTGACGCAATCGAAGAGATTGATTGAGCAGTCAGCCGCGACGGTGGCATACGTACGTTACGTCCTCGAGTTCATTTGTGGCCTACGGATGGCATGTCATGGATCTACTCGGGTGCCACCTTATCAGTTGGTGTATGGACACGAGGCGGTTCTACCTTGGGAAACTAACATCGGCTCTAGGAGGATTTCTTTGCAAAATCAATTGACAGCCGATGATTATTATAACTTAATGACAGATGAACTTGAGGATTTGGCTCAGAATCGGTTAAGGGCACTGGAGAGGATCAAGGGAAACAAAGCTAGGGCAGCTAGGCATTATAACAGAAAAGTGGTGAAATAAATCGTTTGCTGAGGGAGATCTTGTGTGGAAATTGATTTTGCCGATCGGGTCCAGAATAATAAGTTTGGAAAGTGGTCGCCTAATTGGGAAGGGCCCTATCGGATTAATCGTTGTGTGCCTGGTAATGCCTATATACTAGAGGATCTTGAGGGGATGGAGTTTGCTAAAGCACTTAATGGGAAATATCTCAAGAAGTACTATCCGAGCGTTTGGATTAACTCCTGAATCGGCTGGATGCGGCCGATTTCTAAGACAGTTCAGAAAGCCGATGTTTTTGCATCGCCTAAAGATAGCCGATATCAATTGATATCGCCTTTAGATCAAACAGACAAAAAAAATACTAAGGGACAATTGAAACAAGCAACAGTGCCGATTAGATTATGTTACAGCAAAAGATGATCGGCATGTTCCGGAGCGACATCAATAGTATTAAGGTTTTACAAAAAGTTCTGAATTGTTTTGATCGCGCGTAGGCGGATCTGGTCAATCTCATTGATAGCACGAATGTCGTCTTCATCGGAGCCCGGGATGATCTTCATGTTTTTGCGCCGATGAACGACTTGGCGCACCGTTGCTGCGACCTTAGCCTCTTGGTCTAGTATAGCGTGTGGCAGGCCGATGAGCTGGGATTCTGTTGCTTCAAGATCCTTGCGAACTTTTTCAAGTTCTACCAACAAATCAGCCTCCTTTTTCTTTAGTTGGTCCAACTTGGATTGGAGCTCTTGAGGGGCAGGTACCATGTCATCAAGCTTTTTCTTCTCTGTTTGGGCTGACAGCCGATCGGCTTGGATATCTTGGGTTATCTTCTGTTGATCAGCACGATCGGCTATGCGCTGCCTGAGCTTGATGAGTTTGAATCTGTGCGATTCCAAATATGCCACGGGAGTCAGTGCGTCGATGAGTTCTTTGGGCAAATGGTGTTCAATATCCGCAAGTCTTGCCCGGATCGGCCCGCAGTCTTCCACTAGCGCGTCGATCGGATTTTCCAGCCGACTGATGATGCTCGTTAAGTATTCACGCACATCGGCTGGGAAGGATGGTTTGGTTGCTGCGCTGGTGGCTGTTGCTTTTTCTGCCTCTAAGTACTTGCCGATGTCAAAGGAGAACAAATCGGCTAAGGACTGCAAATTGACGTCGGTAAAAGAATCAGTGAAGAGTTAAAGTGAAGTAATGGGCATAAAGAGTATTACCTGAGGAAGGGCACCGGCAGCTTGGTGGCATCGGCTTCAAGTGGATGGGTAAGTTATTCTGCAGAACGGCCGATGTCAGGCGATGTAGTAGGAGTAGCCTCATCAACGGCTTGGGGACTGGGTGCTGAGATTGGAGCAGCTGGAGAAGTCATTGGCTCGGTGCTTGGAGGGATGTCAGTAGAAGGTTGAGGTTCAAGGGCCGATGATTCGAGCTGAAAATGAAACTGATGAGAAAGACGGGAAAATAGATAATGATGTCAAGACTTAACACATACCCGAGGAGATGAGGGGGCCGATGTTGTTTGGGGAGTAGGTGGCGTCGTGACCGTGACATCGGCGTTGTTTTTCTGCTTCTTAGAGAAGGGCGATGTGCCAACTTTTTGCGCTTTTGTCCTGTCGGTCTGGGCGCCTGGAGGAGAGCCGATGGAGGAGGAGCATCGCGCCCTAAGTTCAGAGTGGCCGATGAGGGTTGATACATGATCGGCCGACCGCTATTGCTTGTCGTTGGGGGCTCGACGTGGGTGTCCTGCAAAATTAAGAGTGAAGGATGATTGGAGATGGTGATTAAAGCTTATGGGTGTTACCTCGTCATCGGATTCGATGTAGTCGGCGTTGCGGCGAGAACAGTAGTGGATGACAGCCAAGTTGAATAAATGTCTCCTCCATTCTGACCACCATCGAGCAAAAAGCTTTGTGTTGGCGGTACATACATTCACCTCTGTGGCGGCGCCCAGGGGAAGAGATTCTGTTAAGGTCCGCATCCGATCATACTCTAGGGCATTGTTGACATTGCCCCGGGCTTGAAGTTTATCGACGAAGAATAGGCCGATCGAGAGTTGACCAAGACCAAGCTGACGCGAGCCGACTGATGGATGGTAGAATTCATATGAAGGTTGTGATCAGCCCAGAGAGAAGCTAGTCGGCAGCAGACAGGGGGTAACAGCCGATAGAAATATGGCCTTCGATTCATCGTCTTCTAGAGCATTGAGTGGATTGAAGTTGGAAGGCATTTCGAATGACGATGCATCGTTGTATGCAAACCAAAGTGTGGCCTCCCTGGTGAAGCCGTAATAAAACACCTTGAACCATTGACTAAATCCAGCGGGTGTTATCTTGCCACCAGGAAGAGCCGATGTAGCTTCGCCCATGGAGGTACATCGGCGGTAGGTAAGTTCCTCGTCTTCTGTATGATCGGCTGGAAAGGATTGGTCAGGAAAAGAGGTCTCAAAAAAGGCCTTGGAGGTGTAGACGTTGAGCCATAACTGCACAAACCACCAAGGACCCCCAATATGGCCGATGGGCTGGCCGGCCGATAGCTTGATTGCTACTTGATGTAGCAGCTGATAAGTGGCACCTAGGAGGTATTGCCCCAAGGGGATTTGTTTCCGATCGGCCAAACACTCTGCCAGGCATTGCATGTTGGTCGTCGGGCCGAGGGTTGCGCCACCAAAAACAAACCGTTCCAGCCACAAGTTCAAAAAGGCGACATGTTCCCGATCATCGACTGGTCCAGTTCCCTTATTATGGATGGATATATACCTAGACCAGCCGCCAATGTTCTTCGCTTGGAGCCGATGAGCAGGCTTGAATCGGAGCCTGAAGGGGTCGATGTAACTCGTTGTGTCAAGGTAGGAGAGCATAGTTACATCCATCAAGGTGGGGGTCATCGGCCCGTGACCGAACATGAAGGCGTTGAGAGCATCTGACCAGAAATATGAAGCCGATGCAAGCAGGGGCTCGTTCTTTTCCATATCGGCCAGAGAAAGGTTGATGCAGTGGCCGATGTTGGATTCTTCCCAGAGGGTTCTCTTCGCAGCCGATACTCTGATATACCAGTCCCTCCACCCAGGAAGCTTGCTCGGCCATGATCTGAAGCTATTGGTCCAATCACCGACCAACATGGTGGAGTTCTTGAAAGGGATGCGTTGGGTCTCGGCGCTGATGAAATCTGTGGGATCCTCGCTACCCATTGGGCCGTGATAGAAGATATCCGGGTAATCGGCGGCTGGGATCAGAACTTGGTTCCTAAGGTGCTACAGTAAACAAGAGCACGACGAAGAACAGGTGAAGAGCGTGGCAGATTGGATTCATCTAGGCTACAAAATCAGAAAAAACAGTCGGGCAGAAAGATTACCTCAGGGACTGCGGATGCTGATGCCATTGCGCTGGAGGAAGAGCCGGAATCAGCGGTCGAAGAAGGGAGATGCGACGGTTCGTCTAAGTTTGCTGGAGTTCGTCGAGGTCTTGGAAGATGAAGCGGTAGTGCTCTGGTGATGTGAAAGCATAAAAAAGGCTAGGGAGACGAAGCGATTTATAGAGGCATGATGACCGGGCGGGAATCGAGGCCGTTGGCACTGTTTCAAACAATTAAGGCAAGTGGGCTACCTTGGGCCGCCTCGGTATGGAAGGAATCTGCAGGCCCAAAATGAAAGAATTTCGAAGTCTTATAGAGAACTCCGAAATTGGGGGGCATGTGTTAACGCCAAAATTTGGTATGGCTCTGTATCAGATTCGGTTAAGAAGAAAATTGCGGTTAACTAACGGAAGTTGATCCAAAAGGGACCGAGTCCAGAAAGAAGCCATGAAGACCACAGTATGGCAGTTAATTATTAATTAGGCAAGGATTAATATTTTATCTTTAGGAAACCTGACATCGTGTCTGGTTGGGTCTTGTTAGTGTTTCCTGTTGTAATTAGAAAATCGTGTACCGTGTCCAAAAAGGACTCATGTCAACTCGGGATATAAATACGTATGCCCGGGTGCTGTGTAATCTATCTACATCAACCAGATCAATATAATTTCGGCGCATCGCCACCCCTTCGACGGGTTCTTGCTTCTCGAGCCGGGCTGCATCGGTTAAGTTCGACCTCCTGCGAGAGGGTAAGTCTCGTCACCCCGGACACCGCATCGGCTAGGACTTCCTCAGTTAAGTCCGATATTCTAGTCGGTTTACGGTGGACAGCTTACCATGGTATATCTATTTTATCTATGGCTGCATCAGTTTAGTTTGACCTCATAGATCGATTAGGTATATCACATCACGCATGCACAGATCGTATCGGCTTACTGGGTATAACTTATCGACAGTTTGTGCTGCATCGGTTAGGTTCGACCTACTAAACTGCCTTTGATAAGTTATTCCTGCTAGATTGATATTTTTTGTGCAAGCGCCTTATCGGAATGTATAGCCGATAAGTTATCATATAGTTCATCACGATCACATTAGACTATCGCTCATCGAGGTCTTGTTATCATCACCAGTCTGTAACGGGGGTCCGATCTACTAGACGGTAATAATAAACTCTACTCTTAATAGCCGATGGTTTTATGCGATGTTTTATCGGAGTGCTTAGCCGATAAGTTATCTTGATATCCAGCCGATTTGTCACAAACATTTAGAAAACCGCTGCTAACCCTGGCGCGGGCGCGAGCAAGGGCCTGGGCACGGGTGCGGGCAGCACCTTTGCGGCGACATTAGTAATTTTAATCACAATCGGCTGGAGTTTATTTAATCTATTTATTTACGCATTCTGCTTATTTACTTTATCAGTTACAGCCGATTTTTGAGCATCTCTTCGATGATCGGCTAGTTTGATATTTGTTTATCATTATGTTACCGCTCATGCCATCATCGGCTTCCAGTCGGTGTATAAGTGCTACAGTTCATATCGGCCATCAGCCGATGAGACGAGTCAAGGTCGGCTTCCAGCTGATTGGCTCATTGATTTAACACTTTCCATCTCCTTGTCAATTGCAGGGTCAAATTGACTGGCACGCCTACGAACCTCAAGATTTTAGGACCTGCACTGGAGTGAAGCAAATCTCCCAGGCCTTCGCATGTCTGCAAGACGCTGAACGGCCTTGGCGGTTTTCGGCGTCAACAGTATTCTCCTTGAGATTTATGTTTACTCGCCTCCTACACAATGAGTTAAATATCAAGACACTACTACACTGATCAAGATTTTTAGAGGATTCAAGACTGCTTACCTCTTGGAGGTCTTGAACTTCCATGAGGGGGCTCCAGATGTTGGTGGTGGCAAGCTGCTGGCTGACAGTCTAGTCGGCGCGGCAGTCGGCGGTGGCGCTATGCTCTTGGTTGACCTAGTCTCTGGCATGGCCGACTGGGTCATCGAAGCACTCGGTGGCACTGCTCTTTGGCTCGACATTGCTGACCTCATACTCGGCGGCACCAGCCTTGGGCTCGATGTGTTGAGCTGGGTGGCATTGGTCTTAGGGTTGGAGAAGATGGCCTTGGACTCGGCGGCCTAGGAGCTACGCTGGTATTATCTTTTATCTTCAAGCTCCCAGCTGCAGCACTCAGCCTGCTAGCTCTCTTCTTGCCCGGGTCTTCGACAGGTTTCTTCCCAGCTCTCTTGGAGCTGGGCTGGGCAGCAGAAGGACTCAGTGGCCTCTTCTTCGACTTGACGGCCGACAAAGTTTGGGAGTCATCATCAAACTCCTCACATTCCTGCAAGTGAATCAAGCAATATACATCACACATGGCAGAGCAATACAGGACATACATCTACAAACATTCATCATAGATGGACAGCAAGTTAACATCAGTATTTCAATACTACCTCTGGACGAGGTCTTTTCTGGCTGTAAGCCGCGGTGGCGCGCTCTGCATCTTCTATCTCAACCACCTCGTTGGCAAAAAAGCTGAGCAGAATGTTAGTCACCTTGTGCTTGTTAGTCAAATCGGGGTATTCTCGACTGGGATCATTTTTCCCTTGTAATCCTAGCCGAAGTGGCTTCTCAGCTTCAGGGGCTGGATACAGCGATTCAGGAAACATCTGGCCACCCAGGGACCAGTCAATCCAGAGCTCTTCAGCTTGTCAATTCTATCAATCAACAGATATACTTGGCCCATCTCCTCAAAACGTGGCACAGACGACCAGCTGGGCAAGACCTTCGGAGACAAACTAGTAAAGAGGGGCAGACAAGGTTCAAGATCAGAGCAACATAACCATTCTCTATGCTAGCCCTTAAGAGAAGTTTTCAGAGGAACATGGAAATAAATCTTTTTCATTTCGTTCCTAAGCTGAAGACTAGCTCCCCCTATCACTTGGACTTTGATTTTGTAGGGCTGAGGTTTGATGTGGAACAGATATCTAAACAGATTGAGATGGGGCTTCACACCCAGAAAGCATTCACGCAGAGTGGCAAAGATAGATATTTGCAAGATGGAGTTGGGATTCAGATTCACCAACTCTAGCTGGTAGAAGGAAAGAAGTTGGCGCAGAAAATCCGAAGAAGGAAGAGTAAGACTCCGGTCAAAGAAAGAGGCGAAGACTACAGTCTCACCAGATTGGGGTGCTGAAATCGATTCCCCTTCAGCTGGACGCCACTGGATGACTTCACGGCTCTACAATCTCAGCAATTTCTCCAGATATTTCAACTTTGTAGAGCCGCAATCCGACATCGGCCAGATTTCAGCAGACACCTTTGGGATTTCCGAAGCTCTTGGCATGGCTAGAGGCGAGGAAATTTGGGGGAAATGTTATTTGGAGCTTGGATTTGATGCAGTGGAGCGGAATCGCCCGAGTTTTGAGTGGGAAGTGCTAGCAATGGCGAACCCTAGCGAGGCAAGGTGCAAAATTTCGGCGTGGAAATTGGAAGACGAAACAATTGGTGGATTGGAGAAGATGAAGGAATTTTTTCTCTCTCTCCCCGCCTTTATAGAGCTGCGCTGATAAGTGGGCTTGGGCCTGCAAATTTGGTACTAGGCTACAAGATATGAGTTTCTACAGTAGCATGCTCTATTGGGGCTGCTCGCTAGCTGTGTTAAAATCACAGTGCTAGTGCTACTCACAGAGAGCGATCAAATAATCAGATATGCTTCATGCTAAGCCTACAGTCGGGTATCTGCATTATTTACCAGTGTTGAGGATATATCCTTATAAGGGTCGACAGTTGGTCTCCATTAAAATTGGGGATGCAGGTAACTCTCAAGTACACCTGACCACATATTGGGTTAAAATCCATAAAGTGGTACTCAGCTTACATGCTTAGCCATGAGCAAAAATCATTCTAGTTGACATGATGCTGAAGAGTCTCATATACCAGTAGTGCACTACTCGGGAAAGACTACAAGGTTAAAGATCTTTGACTTTATGTTTAATTGTTTCACAATTAAGCACAAAGTCGGGGGCTACACCTAATAGGTGCCCCTATTCAGTGCACACTATTCATATTTCTACATGAAGCCCTTCATAGCCTCGATGCCAGCTGACATAAAGCAGGACTCAGGAAGGAGAAGCACTCGGACAAAGAGTACTCGGGAACAATGCACTCGGGAATTCTTCACTGTGGAGGATGAGCACTCGGCATCAGCTGTAACTTAACTATGAAGGTCTTAGGGGCTACTGTGGAGGCCATAGGCCCTGGGTACCTCATGACAAGCATATGGGCCACTCGGAAAGAGGATGGGTCTAGCCTTATAATTAGGGATATGATAGAACTCGGCAGACTTAACCTTGTACGATAAGAAAAATACAGTCCTAGCCCGGCACGTTATATCTCTAGAAGAAGATCCCTTGGTCGTAGTCCAACTGGGACTCCTATTTTGTAACCCTATCCCCCAGTATATAAGGGGAGGTATGGCGCCCCCTGAGGGCAAGATGATCAGATTCACAAGAATCACTATCATACATCCTCAAAGGAAATACACCACAACTGGATGTAGGGTATTACCTCATCCCAAGAGCCTTTACTAGTATAAACCTTCCGTGTTCCTTTGCAGTCCATCGTATTTTGATCTAACGAGTAGCCCTTTATTCTTATTGCTGGTGTAAAACATCGATAGGAACCATCAGTTAAGAAGAAGCCTGAACCCGTGCAGTCGGGGGCTGAGCCAAACCTAGCAGAAGACGAACTCCCTGAATACCGCAATGAAGCCGAGCAAGTCAGGAGGCGAGGCAAAAGTTTTATCATAGTCAGAGAAGATCTATATCGCCAAATCGCATCCGAAGTTCTCATATGCTACATCACACTTGAGGATGGCAAGTAGATTTTGCAATCTATCCATTCGGGTATCTATGGCAACCACGCTGCATCAAGAACGCTAGTCAAAAAGGCTTACAAAAAAGGTTTCTTTTGGCCGACTGTGGTTACCGATGCCAACGCACTCATCTGGTCATGTGAGGGATGCTAGTTTTTCACTCAGCAAGCACATCTATCAGCACAAGAGTTGCACACTATCCTAATATAATGGCCCTTTGCAGTCTGGGGCTCGACATGGTCGGGCCGTTCAAGAAGGCGCCAGGAGGGTTCACACATCTTATCATCGCATTGAACAAGTTCACAAAGTGGATTGAGGCTAGACCCATTGCTACAATTACTGTGGTCAAGGCAAAAGATTTCATACTGAGTATAATTTACCGATTTGGAGTCCCTAATTGTATCATCACAGACAATGATACTTGGTTCACGGGCGACGTCTTCAAGGATTTCTGCGATGACTTCAGCATTAAAATCTGCTATGCTTTTGTGGCACACCCACAGAGCAATGGGTAGGTGGAGCTCACAAATGGCATTGTTCTCCAAGGTATCAAGACGAGGGTGTTTGACCGACTATGGCCATACGCAGGACGATGGGTACAAGAACTCACGTCCGTTCTGTGGTCCCTCATGTTGACAACCAAATTTGGCACTAGGACAAAATTATAGCAAGTTTGGGTCAAATTTGGAATAAACAGGAGCTTTCCCATGGATGCCGGTTTGACCGGATGGTGAACTGCGGTTAGACCGCAGGTGTCCGGGTGGTCAGACCGGCAGCCCTAAGTCCGAGTCCAATTAAGGTAGTTCTCGTATTTCTTTAGGTATGCACAGGATTCTTGAGTCCTAATTGATCTCTAAGCCTAATAGGACGTGGAGAAGGTCTTGTGGAGGCAAGACCAACCCCTTTATAAGGGCTATGGCCAGTTCAATTGACCTCTCTCCCCAACAACTAACAATCGATCAATCTAATCGTTCTATTTTTCTATTTTTTAGCCATGTCTTCTACTTTACCTTTTATCTAGTACCTAGTTCGTCTATCTTTGTTGATTTGTGCCATAAATCGTTTGCCTTTGCTGCGAGAGTACGATATCCTTTATAGGTTTGTCTCGTAAACCTTCCAATTCACGCACGAGACGGATTTTACCCTCAGATCGTTCTAAATCGGCCTAGAGGCTAGTTTTGATCTATAAATCGGCTTCACTAGCCGGTTTATGATTTCTAAACCCATCTTGATTAGGAGATTCTCATGATCAAGGTGGTTGGTAACTCCGAGACACCGTAAAACTTTAGGTCACTCCGTGTTGATAAGAAAAAGCGCCAACACGAATTGACGACTCTGCTGGGAACACAAATATTTTGATCCACAATTTTATTTTGAGTCATCGTCAAATCAGGCCTCCGGCCGATTACGTTTCTTAAATCGATACTTTCGGCCGCGCGCCGAATCAACAAGAAGTCGATCTGCTTTTAGCTACTGACAGCCGGTTGCCGCTGTACAATTCCCATCTACCACAGCCGGCCGACGTCATTGCATCCGTTCCTATCTACGCTGACTCAGCCGAGGAACCAAACAAGGAGCAGTGTTGTTTCCCTCTTGCCGTCGCCGAGAAGAAAGCAAGCACAAACAGCCGTGTGACCTTGAAGCCAGCAGCAATTCGGAATTCATCTCTTGCCTACGCTCGGTTACCAAAAATAGATCAGGAAGCAAAGCCGAGTTCGTCTGCTACAAGGTCAATCCGTTGCATTGGCACATACATCGAAAAAAAGAAAAACATCAACCAAAGCTTAAGATCGATCTGCTGGTAGTGTCACCAAATAAATTTCTGGCAAATTTGCTTGGTGCACACACTAGCCGTACCCGAGGGAAAACTTCAAGACCGTATATTAAATTTATTCGGTCAAAAGATTTCGGTCATGATCAATACAACTGAAATTAATCAAGTAATATCTTATTCGACCATGACTAGGGGAACGAGAGATCATGCTCACCATAGAGGACTTGACTGATGAAGAGTGGCAAGAGATGGAGGAGCAGATCACGGCGATGGAGAAAGCAATGCTCGCATGCTATGTCAAGACCATCATCAGGAAGATTGCATTGCCAACAATTGTCATGCCGGAAGAGGTACCCTCCAATCCGTCTGATCTATCCCATGCTATTCAAGAATATGTTACCCATTGTGTAGATGCTTCTTTTAGCGCTTATAAAGATAAATTTGATGATGCTTTACATAATGCTTTGATAGTAGCTAAATTTCGTTAAGCAAATTGCTCTACGACGGCCAATTTCAATTATTTGATGCTATTCCTAGCTTTGTTCCTGCACAACATGCCATAATACGATGATGGATTAACGGGGGTTGTCTGTACCCGGGTTTGACCCCAACCCTATGTGTGTACCGTGCTAGTCCCACGATCAATGCTAGCACACACATTCAACATTGGCATCATAATCCATACATCACAGGTTCAGCTCACAGCAGTCCAAACATAAGTCGTACAAGAGTCTAGACTTAGCGATTACATAGTGGTAGGCCGACCGGCCAAATAGAACAGCAAATTAACAAAGAGTTCAACAGCGAAACAAATAATAGAGGCACCAAAACCAGCAAGTATGCGCCTCGCCCGCCCACACAACCAACCGTAAGACCCTAGTAAGCACCGCGTCTCGTTCCAAAACCCGCTGCATAAATACCGATGTGTCGGTCGTCTCCTCAACCATCTCTAAAAAAAGAAGTCACACAAGCGTGTGTGAGTACAATACGTACTCCGCAAACTTATAGTGTTTTGCAATGGTATCCATAATATCGAAGTAAACAAGACATGGTTCAGGTCCTGCAGTTTGCATAAATTCATAATATACATAGCGAAAAACATTGCGGTTTTGCAACGAAATTTTTGTAAAACAAGCTAGCACATTTGTCAAACAAGTATAAATAAGCATCCAACCCCAAGTGTTCCAACCATATGGCTCCCTGCCCTGCCAGCCATCAGTTGCAACACGCTGCCACAACATCCCAGCGAACTCCCCGTTCGCACCAATTTTCCCCAAAACACATGTTTTTCCCAAAAATTAAAACTACGTTTTACGTGAGAATTTCCCATCGTCCATAACCAGGACACGCTATCAATAGTTTTAACTCTCAGAGTGTGTACAACTGTACCCACATGACAAGGACAATAGAGTTACCACACAGAGGCTCACACCATCAAGACAAAGCCTTTCCACCGTTGACCTAGCAATACCCCTTATGATCCATCCCTAGGAGTTGGGAGCCTCCCAAAAATCCCCAAGGCTCATACAATGTGCTGCACCCTTGAACAATAATCAAATTACCTTCGAAGCTATGGACAACAACCATAACCCGCACTATCCCAATGTCAAACAAAAAGACCTACTACTACACCTTTGCGGTTGGGGCGGTCTATTGCTAGTATCAACAATATACTAAGCTAGGAACTCCCCATCAGAGTCCACATGTGGTTGCACTTTGCTCTTGGTCTAGCTACACCATAGAATCGGTCCTAGTGACCCGGGCGAGACAACCACCTAATCGATTACCACAACAAGGCACCCGAACACTACATCCACTCGCCCAAGTCCAAAAGCTTGTTTTCAGTTTTTGTTTCCACCAAGACACAGGGAAGAATTACCCACGTTCATTCCATAATTTCGCAAATGCTTCTTTTCTCAACATCCCAAAATTTCAAGTAACAAGTAGCCTTGATTAAAAAGCAAACTAGCATACCATTGACATCTTCCCTACCACATGAACCCAAATTTTCCAGTGCAACATAAGTGACAAGGAATTCATGATACTCAAGTAACAAGGATAGGCATATGCAACCAAGAGGTTAACTACCCAAGAATCCCACACATTTTCAAGTAAAACATCGCATGCATAATAGTTTGCAATCAATATAGTTTGTAAGTTGAAATATAGAGCAATTGATCAAGGGTGCTTGCCTTGTTCCTGGTCTTCTTGGAACTCTTCTGACCTTCCACAACCGGGTCAACGACGTCGTGTTCTACGAGAATATCAAACGAATGCAATGAAAACAACGGCAAATTTAACAGTACAGGAAGTACAAATATTTTTACAGAATATGCAAGTGCATGATTTAGATGATAGGAAAAAGAATCGCTTGAATCCGATTCGTACGAGGGAATACGGCTAAACGAAGTCTGCTCTGTCTAAATCGAAAATAAATGAGAAACAGCGTTTTCGCTCGACCGACTGCAGAAACGGCTGAAAACATTCTACCGACTTAACGGGTGGTCTATTGAGACGTTTTCGGTTCTAGGCATCTTTATGGTACGAAACTACATGTGTGCTGCTGTGAACCTAAGGACAACTCCAAAAGTGGATATTCTCCAACTCGCTAGGATATTAATCGCGCACGCTCACATGTCACTAAAACGGCCTAACACGTGAATCCACCGGCGTAAAGTTTAATCTAAGCATTTGGAGGCGTGGAGGGTTTCTAGGGCCTAGGGTCACTGATGTACAAGTGTAACCTATGGAAGGCTTCGGTAGCGGCGAACGCCTTGGTCCAAAAACGATGTCTTCGTACGCGCAAACTACACGTCTTCGCACGTTAACGATGACCGACAAAAACAGGAAAACGACAGCAGCTGCTCTACTCGTGGTTTATCCCGTTCTAATGCTAGTGAGCCAACCTGGCTTGCTTGGGGCTGATGGGGTGCTGCTACTCACTCAAACACAAGCGCACCTAAGGTGCTCGGTGAAGGCCAAGCTAATGCACGGCTTGTCTACCTCTGTCCTCTCATGCCCGAGTGCATGGCTAGCGCATGCAGGGCACGAGGAAGCTCTAGGGATCCTGCATGCAAGATCGAAGGCTCTACTACAAGCGGCCATGCTCCGAATTGAGCCTCATCCACACATATGGCCACGTGGTGATGCTTGGGCGGATGGCAAAGGAATGGCATGACAGGCCAAGCCAAGGACGTGGGGAGAACAAGTGGCCTCCCAGAATAAAAAGGAGGTACATGCAGAAACAGAAGCTCACCGAGGAGTGCAGCGTAGGAGCGATGTGAGGCGGTGATCGGCTCGGCAAAAGGGTTGCTCGCGATGGAGGCTGCATCAAGCACTGTGATGAGTTCAAAGAGTGAATGGAAGATGTGTACCGCCAGGACAGCGCTAACTCACCAGGGCGCAGATTAGCGGCTGCAGTGGTCACGGCGGCACCCGGTCGGCGTTGCAAAAGACGATGAGGCTGCGGTGGTGCTTGCTGCTTGCCGAGGGCGAAAACGGAGTTAGGTCGAGCAGAACGCGTGGCGACACAGCTGAGACAAGTAAAACTCACCGGAGCTCTCAGACGAAAAGCGTGTGCTCGCCAGCGCCGTGGCGCACCTCACGTCCTCAGCGAACCAAGGGACAATCCTTTGGGTCTTGCAGGTGAGAAAGAGGGCGAGCTGGGGAGGCAGGAGGCATAGGCTTGGTTAAAAGGAAGCAGGAAGGAGAGGAGAGGGGAGGGCGCTGCTCTGCTCCACGGTCTCGCGATGGCGTGTGCACGGCAAGCGTGCAGCAGACAGATGGGACAGGCAGGCGCTGCTGAGGTTGCCGGGTATCTCGCGAGTCCAAGCGGCTCTCTGCCTCTCACACTCAAGTGGTCTAGGGCGCGCAGAGGAAGCCACCTGGCCGAGCCGCACGGGCGGAGAGAGATCCTCGCGTGATCTCGTTTGGACGATGGAGGACAGGGCACAGCCGATAGCATCACGTATCAACGATTCACGCCTAAGGACTATCTCAGGGTTGACACCGAAACCAATCGGCCGATACAGATTGATACAAACCGATGATGTTATAAGTGAGAAGCAAACCGGCCGATTGCCGATAGAATTCGCATACATGAGCATCGGCTAGAAGCCGATGACAACATAGGCGGAGTAAAAAGCCAGCTGACTGGCGCGGGCTCGCGAGAGAGGGCGCGTGCGCGAGAGAGGGCGCGTGCGCGAGCTCGGGAGAGAGGGAGCGCGGGCGCGGGCTCGCGAGAAAGGGCACGGACTCGAGAGAAAGAAACAGGAGAGGGCGCGGGCGCGGGGTCGGGGTCGAGACGATGGCGCGGGCGCGAGCTCGAGGTCGGGAGAGAGAGAGTCCGGGCGCGAGCTCGGAAGCAGAGTCCGGGCGCGAGGGCGCGGACTCAAGAGAGAGCCAAGTCCCCGGGCACGAGAAAAGGGCGCGGACTCGAGAGAAAGCCCTGGCGCGAGGAAGCGCGGCGCGCGAAGTCCGATCGGGAGGCGTCTGGTCCGATGGGAGGGATTCGGACCGTCCAATCCCCAAGAGGATGGTCCGATGGGGCAGCATGCATCCAACCGAAAGAAACTTGGGGACAAGGCTGGGTTTTTCATGCATGAAAGATGATATGAAGAGCATGCAGATGGGAAAACAGTTTTATGCACCAAAGATCCAAAGTGGGCTGTTACACGGGTATCCGCATAGCCGATTACACAGGAATCGGTTTGCCTGAAAACTTGATGGCCGGTTAGACCAGCTTCCTATAGCCGGTCCGACCGCAGTCAAAACCGGTCAGACCGTGCCCTCTATGGCCGATTCAACCTCATCACTGACCACCGGTCAGACCGGACCTTGGGCTGGTCAGACTAGGTATTAGGGTGCCATGGTGCCTTTTCGAGACTTTTATGCCGCAACTAATGGTACTGGTTTTGATAGTTATATGCATCCTACTAGTACTATTAGTCCTATTGCTCTATCTACACTTCAGATGGGCACTGATGGTTACTATGAGCCAATCCCAAACCATGGATATGATGGATTGGTACAAGACACGCATTATGGCCAGCAGGAGGTTTATTCTCAAAACACTATTGCGCCATACCCTTTAGGCCACAAGTACAAGAGGATAATCAATTAAGGCCTGAAGCTTCCGAAGATTTTCATGAACAAAAAGTGGGTCAAAGAATGAGGCTAACCAAAATCCTTATCCTAATTATTTTGACATTCTCCCATGTCCTCGTGGTTATAAATTGCTTGAGTTTACAAAATTCAGTGGCGAAGATAGTAGAACCACGTGGGAGCACATAGGCCAATTTTTAGCACAATGTGGTGAAGTGAACAATATGGATGCTTTAAAAGTGCGCATGTTTTCTTTGTCTTTGTCCGGTATTGCATTTACTTAGTTTACTTCCTTACCGGCAAATTCTATTTGTACTTGGGCTCAATTAGAACAAAAATTCCATGATTTTTTTATACTAGAAAAAATGAACTTCAGCTATCTGAATTGATATCGGTTGAACAACAATCTAATGAATTTGTGGTTGATTACATTAAAAGGTTTTTGGACATTAAAGTCCGATGTTCTGATTTAGAGCTTACTGACAAATTTTTAGTCGATACTGCTTTTGACAGATTACTTGGCCCTATTAAAGAAAAATAGAAAGGCCAGGTATTTTTTGATATTAGTCAATTATTGAAAGAAGCTCTAGCTCATGAAAGCTGAGTTGATGATAATAGTTTGTATACTAATTTAAGCGATGATGCAAAAACAAATATAGCCAAACCAAATGACAATTACGATTGCATTATACATAACGAAGAAGTACCTTTGTCCTTTAAGACCGAATCACAGATCAGTCATATGAGTATTGAAGAGGAGATTGACAATGTCTTGCAGGGTAATGATACAATTGAATCCACTATAGTCATGCATACACAAGAAAGGCCATATCCTGAACATATAGATTCAGTCCCATACCCACAAGGATTTGAAGTGCCCGAGTTAACAAAATTCACATGTGAGGGTGGTAAAACTACAATTGAGCATATCGGCCAATTTATTGATCAATGTGGAGAGGCCGGTAGCGATGATGTATTAAAGTTAAAATTGTTCCCGCTTTCTTTATCGGGCATTGCATCTACATGGTTTATTTTACTTGCTCCAAATTCAATTTCTACTTGGCTGCAAATGGAGCGCAAGTTTCATGATTATTTTGGAGATGCAAGCTTAATAGAGCAAAGACCGGTTATTGATTATCGGTAGTGTGTAAAGACATTTGGGTTGTACCTATAGCTAAGACTGAATTGTTTGTGATCCAATTCCTATTACTCATATAGATTTTGACAACAAGAAAGTGTTGATTCGGCCAAGTCAAGCCAAATCCACAAAAGGGAAAAATGTTATTATTGGGGATACTCGGCCCGAGACGATTAGACTCATGAATTCCATGGCTGAAGATCGCAAGGTTAAAAAAGATGAACAATCTATTTCCAATAAAACTAAAAAGCCAAAGCTCACATTTGAGATGCTTATGGCTAAGTACAAGAAGGGATTGGCCGGTCAAAGATTGAATGGTCGGCCTAATAATTCAAAAAGACCAAGATCACCTCCTAGAGAGAGATTTGGTCGAACGTCAAAGCAATCGAAGTCATTAACGATACCAACTCCATGCGAACCTCCGATTGTAACATCATGGTATCCATGTCAAATACTGCCACCTGGTTATCTTTTTCCATACTACATGCCGTGGATACCTCTATTAATGATGCCGTTTATGTATTCACCGCATATATCATTTCATCAAGGATGGATGGAACCACCAAGGTCAGTACCAAGTTATTCATTTAATTTGCCCGTTCCAAACAAAGACTGTTTCCATGCAAAGAATCGGTCTAGTGAACCAAAAGCAAAAAAAGTGAAGAAGGTATGGGTGAAGAAGGAAACCAAGAATCCAGAGGTAGTTAATGTCAAAGTAGGGTCAAACGAGGTAATACCTTTTGGATATACTATAGATGTGAACTAAACCGAAGAGATCGAAGCCGGCAAGTTGACTGTTGGTTCAAGCGGTCTGACCAGCGGGTTAAGCAGGTTGGACCAGTGAAGTAACACTGGTCTGACCGGTCCTCAAGGCCAGTATGACCGAGGTCGATTGGGGCAGGATACAGAGCCAACCGAGCTGATTTCAGTCAAACCAAGCCGAGAGTGGTCTAACCATAGCCGAGGCCGGTCCGGTCATCGGGTTGATGCCGGTCTGACCAGTCCAATAAAAAGACAGCGGGTAGAAAATAGAAAAGAAGATGTTGGAGCTTCAACTATGAGTAAAAGTAACAAAAGTAGAAATCAAGCTCCTGGAAATCAACCATAGTCGAAGTGGGCACCTTCTGGCTTATCTTGTTGTCAAAAGAGGAGGCTACAACATCTTCGGGCCCAAGAACAAAAGATGAAAGAGGCCGAAGATGCAAGAGATGTAATGATAAATAAATTAAAGCCTCAAACAAAATCTAAGCTAGTGTGGAGGCCTAGGGTAGTAAAGGTTGAAAGACTGGTGATTTCCCTAAGTGATAGTAAATCCGATTTATCGAAAGAAGTGTCATCGGTCATTAGAGATGATTCTTCTCCGCATGATGCTATGGATATTAATGATATTAATACAGTGTTTATCTTGCCTTCAAAATTGAGCACTAAGAGAAGTCGATTTTGCTTGGGGGCCAAGACATCAACATATTGGTGAAGAAATTGAGAGAAGTAAATGGCAAAGGATATATCAATACAATTTTAAGCCGTCATCCGTGGAACACCGAAACAAGGTATGTGATTGTGTTCATTATGCTTATACCATGATTGAGACATTACATGATATTAGTGCATGTATTTTTGCTTGTTGAATCAATATTATTGAATACATGTTACGAAGGCCAATTCAAGGTGCTAGAATTGGCAAAGTTGGTATATGCTTTAATTAAATATGATTTTGCTTATATGTGTTTGAAATCTACGAAAGGCCAAATTATGTATGGTTTATTATTGATCACCGTGTTGATATGTTTTGTTGGTGTTACACCGTGAAAACTTTGTTTCTTAGTAATTCGGCTTATATGAATGGCCATTGTCTTGGTTTTTGCTATAATATCATAGTTATTTTTGCAACACTGGCCTTATTAGAATGTTTTGAATCTATGATTGAGCCAAATGCTTATGTTTGCAATTTTTAGAATCCATGTGTGTGACATATGATTTTGATTATTCATTATTAAGCATGCATCAAGTGGCTAGGATTGTTTAATGATTTGTTGTTTCTTTAAATAGCCACTTGGTTAACTATCTAGACACGTTAACTTCCGTGAATTCTTCTGCAATTTCTTATATGTCTAGAAAGGAGAATACATTAGCCCATGATTTGACACAACAAGCATCTGGCTATGAAGTTAGGAGAGTCAGTTTTTTGTGTATTACAAAAGCTGATGCTTGATTATGACCCAATACAGAAATTCTAACCGAGGCTAGCATCGGTCTAGCTAAAATTGCAGCCCACAATACATAGCGGGGGGGCATGGGCTCAAATGTGATCAAATAGCCGAATTGGTTGTTTCAAATTCGGTTGATGCTTTAGGAATTTAGGTTAGCAATTGAAGGACTCCACTAGTTGAGTAATTGAGAAATTCAAGCAAGAGGGTTGATCGAAGAGTTTGGCGGTAAGCGTTTGAATACACTTGATAGAGAGTTACTGTCGATGTTTTACACCGGCAATATAAATATGGGGCTACTCGGCGGATGGAAACTCGGTGGATTGCAAAGGAACACAAGGAGATTTTTATACTGGTTCAGGCCCTCAATGTGAGGTAATACCCTACGTCCAGTTTGTATGTATTCCTTTGAGGAATTATGGTGGCGATTCTGATGAACCGTCTGGCCGTGCCCTCAAGGGGCGCCCTGCCTCCCCTTATATACTGGGGGATAGGGTTACAAGGTAGGAGTCCCCGTCAGATTACAACTAGGAGATCTCCCCTTAGAGATATAATGTACCCGGCTAGGACTGTATATTCCTTATTGTACAAGGCAAGGTCTACCGAGGGTTAGCATATCTCTAATTACAAGGCTAGGCCCATCCTCTATCCGAGTGGCCCATATGCTTGTCATGAGGTACCCGGGGCCCATGGCACCCACAGTAGCCCCTGAGACCTTCATAGTTGAGTCACAGCTGATGCCGAGTGCTCATCCTCCACGGTGAAGTCTTCCCGAGTGCATTGCTCCCGAGTACTCTTTGTCCGAGTGCTTCTTCTCCCGAGTCCTGCTTCATGTCAGCTGGCAGCGATGCTATGAAGGGCTTCATGTAGATGTATAAATAGTGTGCGCTGAATAGGCGCACCTATTAAGTGTAGCCCCCGACTTTGTGCTTAATTGTGAAAACAATTAAACATAAAGTCAAAGATCTTTGACCTAGGTAGTCTTTCCCGAGTAGATCACTACTGGTATATGAGACTTTTCGATATCATGTCAACCGGAATAAACTTTATAGTCTTGCCGAGTAGGGAACTACCCGTATGCAGGACTCTTCGACTTCATGTCAGTCGGAATGTGTGTTTATAGTCTTGCCAAGTAGGATGCTACTCATATAGGGGACTCTTCAGCTTCATGTCAGTTGGAAAGGGAATTTATAGTCTTTCCCGAGTGGCGTCCCACCCAGAAGTTAGACTCCTCCGTATCATGTCAATGGGAATGAGAGATTTATAGTCTCTTCCGAGTAGTGCACTACTCAAAAGTTAGACTCTTCAGCGTCATATCGGCTGGAATAATGTTGCTCATGGCAACTGACGGCCACGCATGTAGGCTGAGTACCACTTTATGAAAATAAATCCACGACGTGGTCAGGTGTACCTGAGAAAGATACCTGCATCCCCAATTTTAATGAAGACCAGCTTGTGATCCTTGTAAGGATATATCCTCGAGACCTGGTGGATAAAACAGATACCCAAACATATATGTTTAGCAATAAGGCTCTCATGAAGCATATTTGTTTACCTCATCAGCTCCTGTTGGTAGCACCAGCGCTATAATTTCAACTCAGCCTGCGGGCGGCCCACATGGAGCATGCTACTGTAGGAACTCATATCTTGGTGGCTGCTACCAAATAAGCCGGCCTGAGCCGACCTACCCAGCATAGCTCTATAGAAGTATCATCCATCACATGTCAGGATGAGTTTTTTGGTGTCGGTAACCGCAATCAGCCAGAGAAATCCTTATTTGCAAGCCTTTCTGACTTATGTTCTAGATGCAGCCTGGTTGCCACAGGTGCCTGAGTAGGTATGTTGCAGGATCTGCTTGCCCTCCTCAGGTGTGACGCAGTGCATGAGAACTCCGGATGCGCTTTGACGATGTAAGTCTTCTCTGACTTCAGGAGAGCCGAGCAGGGCACCCGAACCTTGCATTAGCATAGGATTCGGCTAGCGACCCTCATGGGGCATACCCTACCCAACAGAGTTATAGCCAAGCTAGGTACCCGAACCTTGCATTAGCATAGGATTCGGCTGGCGACCCTCATGGGGCGTACCTAACCTGACAGAGTTGTGACCAAATAAGGTACCCGATCCTAGCATTAGCGTAGGATTCAGCTGGCGACCCTCATGGGGCGTACCTCACCCAATCAAGTAGTATACGACCCCCAACTAGTGCCGGAGGTCGGTTGTAAGCTCACTTGGAGCGTAGCCAGGGAAGATGATGTCCCGATTGGCGCAAGTACTCGGTCAGTAGCCCTTATGGAGCATTCCGAGTGATTCTTGGCAGACTTGTCCAGCCCTCGAGCGTAGGAGATAGGCTCGCAGCCCTGAGTTCCTGTCACGCGTATCCGGAGCTGGCCCTGCACTATAAGCATATCGGATGAGTAGCATCTGATGATGGAAACAATCACCCGAATAAAATGCATTTTACAATATATCTAAATATGAGTTCTTCCTCTTATTGATATTAATTTTCCCGAGTAATTGACCCCTTACGTTTAAACACTCTGCCCAACTAGTCATAGCCCCCTAGCGTCGGGAGTTGGCTCATGGCTCTTTCCCAGACACGCATTTTGGGTGACTTGAGTTTGTCTTTCATGGAGCAAAGTTTCACAGATCGGAATTTATGCTACTCGAGTACTTTTGTAATCATTTAAGAGCAAAAACAGAAGAAAGTGCAGCTTGTGCACCTATTAGGTGTAAGCGGCTGCAGCGATGGCAAGGCCAAATGAAGAACTTTTATCAGAGAGCGACTTAGCTGTTCGGTATTTGGGAGTGGGGATGCCATCCTTGTGTTTGGGCTTTTGAGCCCCCGAGCTTGTCACTTGTTGTCCTGATAATCTTTAGTTGTTGAGAGTTGAAGACGGTTGTGACTGATTGCCACAATGAAGCCGTCTGACTTGTGTTTGCGACTCCCGACTTTAGTCGGGACCGCGTCGTTGGTGCCCTCCCGCTTCTTTGGTCAAGGTGCCTTCTTGTCATCGAGGGCCTCAGCCACAGCGTCAGCCGAGTCGGCGTACTTGTTCGCCATGTCGAATAAAGCCTTGACAGAGTTGGGAGGCTTCCGAGTGAATTTGTCGATGAACGAGGTGTCTTTGACTCCTTTTCGAAAGGCGGTGATGACGACCTCGTCCTTGATCATTGGGATAGAATTCTTCTTCTCAGAGAACCTCTTGATGAAGTCACGAAGAGACTCGTTCTTCTTTTGATGCAACTGATATAAGTCGTACTCGGAAGATGGCCTCTCGTATGTTCCTTGGAAGTTGGCGATGAAGCGTTCCCAGAGTTCTCCCTAGGAGCCTATGGATTGCCTGGGAAGTCCTATTAGCCATGTCCTCGTTGAGTCGGCTAAAGCGACTGGGAGGTAGTTAGCCATGACTTTGTGATTTCCTCCAGCTGCTCGGATCGCCAGGGTGTAGACCGTGAGCCAGGACTCGGGATTGGTCTTGCCGTCGTATTTTTCGACGCCTGTAGGCTTGAAACCCGACGGCCAGTCGACGTCCTGGAGCTCGTGGGTGAAAGCTGGTATGCCTTCGTCTTCATGAGGGCTCCGACTCCGAATACGGCGGCGATACCGCTTGTGGCGGAGGCCGAAACGCTTGTTCTTGTCTTCCAGTTGGCGTTGCTCATCTTTTTCTCGTTCACGGTGCCGAGCGATGATGTCTTGCCGAAGGTCGCGTCGTAGTCGGTCTCGGAGGTCCTGATCATCCCGACGGTTGCTTTGACGTCGCCGGTTGTCGTTGGGGTTGCCGAGTGACTCCTGACGTGCCTCCATATGCGGCTGACTGGAGCCAGCCACTCGGCGTCTCTTTGAGGTAGATGAGACTGCCGTTGGGGATGTCGACCGGTTGGTCGGTATGAGGGTATCACCCGACTGTTGGTGCTGCTGACATGCAGCAGCGGTAAGCATGGCTTTTATCCTTGCGATCATCGGGGTGGCCTGGTGATCAGGGCCTAACTGGAGTGTATCCAATAGAGTCGCAGCGGCCACGATGTTCTGTTGAGGAGTAATGAAGACGTCGTGGTCGCTGACTCGGGTTTGGAGGATTTGTTGCTGAGCAGTCCGCCCAGCCCTGCGTAGGGCGTCATGCCGGCGTCTTGCTTCTTCCTCTTGTTGCTCTCGCAGTTGGCGTGTTTCCTCCTCTTGCTGCTCGCGTAGTCGGCGTGATTCCTGAGTAGGAGTAGAGCCTTTGGATGCCATGAAGATTTCTCATGGCGGAGAGAAGCTTGCCGAACTGCAGTCCGACTTAGAGTCAGAATCCGACTGGGAGTCGTAGTCCGACTGAGAGTCGTAGTCGGAATAGTCGATGGGGGTGATTACAACTCCGACCTTCCTAGATCCGATCTCGAACGGCTCGGGGCCGTATCCGAGTCAGACTCCAGAGGATCGGGTTTGCCGCGTCGGATGTAGATTGTAGATGTCCGCGGCGTCGCCGAGTCCGAACGGGAAATTGACGATCTCTTCCTTTTTTGGCCCGATCTTGGCCGGCTGAAAACCGAGTCCAAGTCGAACACCGAAAGAAAGAGTTATCCCTGGACTCGGGCGTATTAGAGTTCACCGCAGCATGTCGTGAAAGATTGCTGCAGCATCGTGTAGGCCGACTGGCGCGGAGTCGGCTGGTTCCTCGGCCGGTTGGATCGGGTCCATGTCGGCCAAGGTGAGATTGCCGATCTGGTCGGCGACGAAGTCGAGACTTTCGAATGCAATTGTATCTCCGGGGGAGAGTTTGCCACTGTCGACTCCGGTTGCTGGATCCATCGAGCTTGTAGATGTAGATCGCGCCAAAGCCCCTACCTGGCGCGCCAGCTGTCGATGTTTTACACTGGCAATATAAATATGGGGCTACTCGGCGGATGCAAACTCGGTGGATTGCAAAGGAACACAAGGAGATTTTTATACTGGTTCAGGCCCTCAATGTGAGGTAATACCCTACGTCCAGTTTGTATGTATTCCTTTGAGGAATTATGGTGGCGATTCTGATGAACCGTTTGGCCGATTCCTAAGGCCACGTGTTCTATGCTTTTTGGCTCACAACTTTGCCAAAAAGGCAGAGGGGAATGTGTTGACAACCAAATTTGGCACTAGGACAAATTTATAGTAAGTTTGGGCCAGATTTGGAATAAACCAGAGCTTTCCCGTGGATACCGGTTTGACCGGATGGTGAACTGCGGTCAGACCACAGGTGTCCGGGCGGTCAGATCGACAGCATGCATGGGGTTTCTTGAGTCCTAATTGATCTCTAAGCCTAATAGGATATGGAGAAGGCCCTGTGGAGTCAAAACCAACCCCTTTATAAGGGCTATGGCCGGTTCAATTGATCTCTCTCGCCGACTACCAACAATCGATCAATCGAATCATTCTAACTTTCTACTTTTAGTCATGTCTTCTACTTTACCTTTACCTAGTACCTAGCTCGTCCATGTTTGTCGATTTGCGCCGTAAATCGTCTGCCTTCACTGCGAGAGTGTGATATCCTTTATAGGTTTGTCCCGTAAACCTTCCGATTCAACCACGAGACGGGTTTTACCCCCATATCGATCTAAATCGGCCTAGGCTGGTTTTGATCTATAAATCAGCTCCGCTAGCTGGTTTATGATTTCTAAACCCATCTTGATTAGGAGATTCTCATGATCAAGGTGGTTGGTGACTCCGAGACACCGCAAAGCTTTAGGTGACTTCGTATTAGTCAGAAAAAGCGCCAACACCTGAATAGTCAGTCGGGCGACAAGGCAATCCCCTTTCTTCCTCGTATATGGTGCTAAGGCCATTTTACATATCGAGTTCAAGTTTGGCTCTCCGCCAGTCCATACCCACAATGAAGATAAGTCCATTGAAGACCGACTAGTCGAGCTAGATCAATTGGAGAAAGCAAGGGACATCATCGACACAATCCAGTCGGCCCGATACCTACAAGGCTTGCATTGTTATCACAGTCATAATGTCTTTGGCCACACCTTTTCGGTGGGAGATCTTGTATTACACAAAATACAAACCACCAAAGACAGGCATAAATTATCTCCCTTATGGGAGAGACTGTTCATTATTGCTGAGGTGACACACTCGGGGGCTTACTGACTGAAACGTGAAGACGGCTCCCTCATAGAAAACTCTTGGAATATAGAACAACTACATCTTTTCTATACCTAAGCATTGTATCTTATTCCAATTTATATATATATATATATATATATATATATATATATATATATATATGAATAAAGTTTTTATACTCTGACTTACTACGCCAATTGTTCCCAGCCGAGTAGTGAGTCGGGGGCTACATGATAATATCATGGCTTTACTTTATATTATCCAGATCCGAGTGTTTTTAATCTAAGTCACGAACTCTTGTAACGATAATGCTAGTAGTATCTAATATAGCCTTAACAGGATAAGTGCTTTGAGCCAAGTCCTATCACTCGGTACCTCTAGCTAGTCAGGCAAGTCTAATGATGGCAAAGATAATAAAAGCACTCAACATAACTTTACAAACATAAAAGACAAGTCATTTACATATATGCATGTTCAATAATGTTTACAAGAAGTAATCCAGGAATTGTCCTTACAGCTTATAGTGGAATGTCTTCTGCTATGGATTTTGTTGTGTTGTGGAATTCAATAATCAAATCTAGTGCCCGTTCCGGAGTGGTCCCGTTTGCAAAGCCCTCGGTGACTGCCTCGATATCCACTTGAGGGTACAAGGACATCACGATGGCGAGTTCTTGCGTCATGCCCAACATTGCATGCTCCCGTGCAAAGGCCCTCAAATATGTCAAAGCAACCTAGAGTCATGGAAGGATATCAACAGCAGCAATGGAGTTCGGGCCAGCTTCCTCCGGCCTTATCACGTCGAGTACTGCCTTGGCAGCATCAACGAATGATTGCTTCGTGTTCTCCACATGGTGGATCTGCTTTGCAAATGACTTGAACTGTGACTAGATCTTGATCTTATAGTCCATCCACGAGGATAGATTATGAGGTGAAAAGACCATTCAAGGCATACTCAAGAACAGACATAAGGAGCTGAGTGAGGTACCTTTGAATTCCTCCACGATCTTGGCTTTCACAGTATCGAGTTCCTAGATCTCCTTCTTCAGCCTACCAAGCTCTTGGGATTGGCCATGTATTGTGTGTTCCCGAGCTATGAAGACAGAAAACAAGACGTCAGTGGATGGAATCGACACAAGAGCATACTCGGGAAGCAACAGTACTCACCTTGGAGAGGTCGAACTTGTCATCCCTCAAGGTGTTCACCACTTCCCGGAGCCAGGTCTCCATGTTCTCCGCCTTCTGCTGGATCCCATCCTTCTCCTGTTGCAACTTGGAGAGTTGATTTATCTGGGGAGTGAGCTTCGCCAGGGCTTGGCTCAACTTCTCAGACCTGTCAGTTATTTTCTGCGCAAGACAAGAAGACTGATGACAAGGCATTGGGGCTTACCGACTGAAATGTGAAGACGGCTCCCTCATCGACAACTCTAGAACAACTATGACTTTTCTATACCTAAGCATTGTATCTTATTGCAATTTATATATATGAATAAAGTTTCTTATACTCTAACTCACTACGCCGATTGTTCCCAACTGAGTAGTGAGTCAGGGGCTACAGGTTAATATTATGGCTTTGCTTTATGTTGTTCAAAATCAAGTGCTTTTTGATCTAAGTCATGAAGCCTTGGAACGATAACGCTAATAGTATCAAGTATAGCCCTAATAGGATAAGCTCTTTTAAACTGAGTCCTATCACTTGGTACCTATAGCTAGTCTGGGAAGGCTAGTGATGGCAAAGACAACACAAGCACTCGGCACAATTTCATAAACATAAAACACAAGTCATATACATGTGTACAATTTCAACAACATTTACAATAGAAGTAACACAGGAATTCTCTTCACAGTTTACAGCTTAAGATCGCCAGCTATAGACTTCATTGTGCTATGGACTTCATTAATCAGAGCTAACGCCTGCTCTAGAGTGGTCCTGTCCATAAAGCCCTCGCTGACCACCTCGATATCCACTCGGGGAAATAATGATTTCACGGTGGCGAGTGCCTACATCATGCTCAAGGTTGCATGCTCCCACACAAAGGCCCTCAAGTCTGCCAGAGCAGCTTGAGTCATGGAATAATATATGAAGCAGCAACCGAGCTCAGGCCAGCTTCATCTAGCTTGATCACCTCGAGTACTGCCTTCGCAGCATCAACGAGGGATTGCTTGGTCTTCTCTACATGGCGGATCTGCTCTGAAAATCCCTCGAACTGTGACTGGATCTTGATCTTGTATTCTGTCCATATGGATAGGGTATAAGGTGACAAGAAAATTCAAGACATAGTCAAATGTGGATATCAGGAGCCAAGTGAGGTACGTTTAAATTCCTCCTTGACCTTGGTCTTCGCAGTGTCGAGTTTCTAGATCTCCTTCTTCAGCCTGTCGAACTCCTTAGATTGGCCATAGATGGTATGTTCCCGAGTTGTGAAGACAGAGTACAAGATGTCAATGGGTGAAATCCATGCAAAGGTGAACTCAGGAAGTGACGGTGCTCACCTTAGATAGTACCCATGAGGTCAAATTTGTCGTCCCTCAGGGTGTTCACCGCTTCTCGAAGCTAGGTTTCTGTGGACTTCGTCGCCTGCTAGATCTCGTCCTTCTCCTTTTGCAATTTGGAGAGTTGATTGATCTGAGGAGTGAGCTTCGCTAGGGCTTGACTCAACTCTCAGACCGGTTAGTTATTTTTTGCACAAGACATGAAGATTGATGACTACTGCAACAAAGATTGGTAGCAAGACTATCACTATAGAGTCAGAGCACTTACTTGGACTTGCTGCGAGGCCTTGCTTGTAGCCTCGTACAGCTCGATCCGCTCCTTATTGGCGGCTTCCTCATCAACCACCAACGTCTTCGTGCTCTCGTCCACATTCCTCCGGAGAAGACTTTAGGGGGGTTGAGTGGTGGGGCCGGCAGCCTGGGGGTCGTCATCACTAGACTTCCTACAAACAGACATCGCATTCAACCCAAGGACTAGGCTTCAAGGTTTATGAAGGCATTTGAAGACGGATGAGTACATCTTGGAAGTCTTGAACTTGATGCCGTGCCCAACACGGGGTGACTTGAGCGGCGATGAGCTCAGAGGCTCGTCGCGGCCAGCCACATCAACCGGCGCTGGGCCTGTCAGTCGGGCATCGAGTGGTGGGCAATCCTACGGTGGCTGCACTATAGTCGGAGTAGGTGAAGATGGCAGTGTGGTCGGTGCGATAGTTGGCAGTGCGATCGGCGCGACAATTGGTAGCATCATCGTCATGGCAGTCAGCGGTGGTGTTGGAGCAGTGGCTCTTGTGTCCTTGACTTTGGGACCACTTGTTGGCCAGATCGGCACTTGGTTCCTAGTGGGCTCTTTCATCCGCTGTTTCCTAGCTCTCTTGGAGCTGGGCTCATCGGTGGAGGGGTCAGCAGGGCGTTTCTTGAACCCCCCCAGTTGGCTGGTTGGAGGGTGGGAGACGAAGTCAGCATGGTCTTGCAAACAAGAAGACAATGTCGATATACTCCACAAGACTCGGCATGCTATTTAACAAACAACACAAGACTAGTAATCTTACCCCCGTTGGTAGCTTGTTGAGGCTAAACGACTTGGGGAATTCCTTTGGATCTAGGGTATCAGCAACATCACTGGTGAAAACGGCACAATCTGTCGTCGATGTGCTCTGCGTCATCACTCAGGTGCTATCCCGAGTGGGGACATGTGGAGGCCATGGGCCCCAGGTACCTCAAGGAGGGCAATTATGGCCACTCGAACAGAGGGTAGGCCAGTCCCTATACTTGGAGACAGAGTAGGACTCGGCTTCATATTACCTTGCATGACAAGGAAAGGGATATAGTCCTAGCCGGATACTCTATGTACTGATAAGGATAGCCCTTGGTCGTATCCGACTGGGTTTCCTACCCTGTAATCCTCATCCGTCCAGTATAGAAGGAGAGGTATGGAGCCCCTTGGGGCATATGACAATCTCACCAGAGAATACCGTGAAAGCAATACACCACAACTAGAAGTAGGGTATTACCTCATACAGAGGACCTGAACCAGTATAAATCTCGTGTGTCCTTTTGAAACCATTGAGTTTCAGCTCGACGAATAGCCCCATATAATTATTGCCGATACAAAACATCGATAAGACATCCTTCCCATGGTACTTGTAGACGGGGTGGATGCGGTCCTTCAGGGGCTAGATGCGTCGGGCGATAAATGCCCAGGCGGCCTAGATCCTGGTCAGTCCCTCCTCCTTCAGATCCGCTAAGAGCTTCAGTAGGACGTGCACCTATTTTATGTCTTCATCACTGGGTTCGTGGACCAGCTGTCGAACACCTTGGGGGCATGGCCGACAAAAGATGGGAGAGAAGGGGCGGGATTGGAGCTATAAAACCACTCCTGGTGCCACCCCTTTAGAGAAGTCTTAATCGGGGAGGAGAGATACACCTTCTTTAGCTCATTGCAAAGCTGAAGGTTGGCCCCCCTGACTACCTGGGGCCATTGCTTGTTCGGCTGCGGTTTGAGGTGGTAGAAGAAACCAAACAGATTAAAATGGGGGAGGATGCTAAGAAAAAGTTTCATAGAGGGTGATACAAATGAAAATCTAGAGGATTGAGTTGGGGTTAAGACGAACTAGTTCAATTTTGTAGTAATCGAGCAGGCCCCACAAGAAGCAGCAAGAGGGAAGAGAGATACCGCGGTGTAAAAATGACTCGAAGACCACTACCTCGTGGGTCTCCCGTGTGGGGATGGACTCACCCTCGATGGCACACCAACTGATCAACTCCTCCGTCGGCAGCAAGCCCTCCTTCACCATATGCATTAGCCTCGACTCTGATGAGATCGAGGTCTGCCATTCACCGGATGTCAGTAGCGTGGTATCAGAAGAGGAGCCCGACATTGCTTTAGATCTGGGGTTTTGGTGGATCTAGGAGTGAAAGTGTGGAGGTGGTTTTGGGGGAGATTGAGAATCTATATTTGCCTACTAGGAATGTACAAATCTTAGTAAGCTCAAAAGCACAAAGACACAAAGTTTTCGGGAGACGAAGCGGCACGGGAGCTCAGAAGCCGAGGGGTTGCGCAAGTAGAGAAGATGGGGAATCTTTTCTTTCTTTCCACTATTTAAGGGGCTGCGCTGGGTATGTTGGTCTAGGCTATCCTATTTAGTAGTGGGCCAAAAGATATGAGTTCTTAAATAGCATGTCTTATAGGGCTGCTCACTGGTTGCGTTAAAATCACAATACATGTGCTATTTTACAAGGATCATTAAATATGCTAAGCCTATAGCTGGGTGTATACATTTGGGTATCTTGATTATTTTAAGGTATTGAGGATATAACCTTATAAGGATCACTTGCTGGTCTCCATTAAAATTGGGGATACAGGTATCTCTCAAGTACACCTCATCACATATTGGGCTTGAGTCCATAGTGAAACACAACTTACATGCTTAGACAAATTGCCGTGAGCGAAATTCCGGTCATAATTGACTGAAGAGTCAAATTTCTTAGAGACATATCACTCGTGAAAGACATAAAGGTTAAAGATCTTTGACTTTATGTTTAGTTGCTTCACAACTAAGAACAAAGCCATGGGTTACACCTAATAGCTGTGCCTATTCAGTGCATACTATTCATTTATTTCCATGAAGCCCTTCATAGCCTCGTTTCCAGCTAACAAGAAGCATGACTCGGGAGAAGAAGCACTCGGACAATGAGTACTCGGGAGCAAGGCACTCAGAATGTTTTTCAACATGGAGGACGAGCACTCAGCACAAGCTGTGACTTAACTATGAAGGTCTCAGGGGCTACTGTGGAGGCCATGGGCCTTGGGTGCTTCAAAGAAAGCAAATACGGCCACTCGGATAGAGGGTAGGCCGGCCCATACAGTTGGAGATAGAGTAGGACTTGGCTTCATGTTACCTTGCACGACAAGGAAAGGGATATAATCCTAGCCGAATACTTTATGTACTGATAAGGAATACCCTGGGTCGTATTCGACTAGGTTTCCTACCCTGTAATCCTCATCCCTCTGTGTATATAAGGTGGGGTAGGGAGCCCCCTAGGGTAGATCAATCATACAACATACAACGAAAGCAATACACCACAACTAGAGTAGGGTATTACCTCACATTGAGGGCCTGAACCAGTATAATCCCCTGTGTTCTTTAGAATCCATCGAGTTTAGGTCCGATGCATAGCCCCATATAATTATTGCCGATATAAATCATTGGCAATGCCCTCTCCTAAAGATATATCTAAGTGGTTGGAAAGTTCATATTTTATTTGACTATGCTATTTCTGGATGAGAACTTTTTAATTGAGAAGTGTGATATGTTTTATTGATATCCAATAGTAATGTTGATTGACGTTTTTTTATTATTGTTGTATGATGTGATAGATGAGCAAGGTTTTCTTTTTTTCATCCTAGAACGTGCCAAGCGTTGTGTTAGGTTGTCTGACAAAAAGTGACAGTAAGATTCCTCCTGATGTGCATCTCTTCTTCTTCAAAACAATCTTAGGCTGTAGGGACAGAAAAAAATAAAAAATCGGAAAATATATGTATTGTCATCCACTAAACATAGAGAACGAGGTGTGGGAGAGTTCTTTAGCACGATGGTGAGCGGCACAAAATAGGGGGGAACTGCTCCGGAAACCACTAATCTAAGTACAGCAAGAGGTATGCGCCATGGCACAAAATATAGCGGCTAAATAGGGTCGGTATCTGCTCTAAGTTCATTCATCTTCATCTAGCGAGCACATTCAAGGTATGCGCCATGGCATCTAACCTCTCGCTCTCACTTTTTGCAACCTCGTTAGCGTTGGTTTTGTTTGATTTCTTTGTATGTTGTTTCTTGCAATACTATACCGTAGGATGAGCAATTCGTCGCAGCTTCTATGTACTCACAGCAAAACTGGATCGACGCCAGTGGCCAAAGAGAAGCGGCCAATGCAGAAGGATCAGAAGGGCAAGCGAGCATCCCTCGCAAAAACTACAGCGAAAGATAAGTTTCATCTCGGCATTAGATCCCATAGTGCGGGAAGCCTTGGCTAGTTTTGATGAAGACATGAAATCCTTGGTTCAGGAGATTGGTTTTGGGGGTTTGCTAGAGTTGCCATTTTTGTTGTTTTGCTGTGGTTGCTATGGAAACTAAATCCATCAGATATGTCCATAAAAAACGTCCATGGTAATGTAGTGTATATCAAGGAAGAAGATGTCGAAAGGATTCTTGCAATCAGTTCTGGGAAGGTTGCCATTGAAATCGTGAAAAGTGTAGATGAAAACACTGTGAATTGTGTGAAGAGCATTCTTGGTTTGAACAAAGAAGATCCATTATAGGTAAAATCAGTGACCTTAGTGGTTCAGAAGAAATATGATAGGCCCTTAACATCTGCACAAGGAGATGCGCTCAAGGTTGCAGTTGTGTTGTTGGCGTGCGCCAGATTTCTCGTTGCAAAGGAGAGGATTGTAGATATTTCGTGTGAAATCGCCCTTACGTAGTTGATCCAGCCGAGATTGCGCAATACAACTGGGCTGGGTATATAATGACATTCATGCAGCAGTTAGCCATGAAATTGCAAGACGACGTCAAGGATAGGCGTTTATTCATGTTGCTCGAAAGTTGCCTGTTATTCCTGCAGGTATGAAAAATAGTACTCTTGTACATTTCCAAAATATGTGTTCAGATGTGCTGATTGTTTTTATTTAATAGGTTACACACATTGATAGTTTTGATTTTGAAGAGGAAAATATAGACAATGACAATAAACCAAGAATAGCAGTGTACACATCTGATAAATTGAATGAGTTGATAGATCTTGACAAATTTACAGACACAAAGAACATCCTTGGGACATATGGACAAACTAAGGTTGTATACCGGTATAGAGATGTTGATATACTTATGTATCTGTTATATCAGTTGAATAATTCATCATTTTAATCTGTGTACCTTGGATCGGCTATGATCATAGCAACGCAATGTTCATGCTAGAGTCGAAGATAGAACAAAGAGATCAGCGGCTGCAGGAAGGGTAATTATGAAATAGCTTATAGCAATTTTGAGTAAGAAAATAAAAAGAATTGGTGCTAAAAATTACTTACATAGTGTTGATGCATGCAGAGTGATGCTCATGCATCTACAAGTAAGGCAAGCTCGGCTCGTGCAAAGGTACACCATCTACACTGCTACCATTTACTTTTATATATATCTGCATATGTGTGTGAAAACTTGAATTGTTTATTACTTGTAGGAAATATTTGGTAGTCAGTAGTGCATACAGCAGCAAAGTGAGTGGAATCCTCAATATGTTCACCCAAAAATTGGAAAGCAATGCTTTGAAAATGATAGAGGATATAATGGAGGAAAACAAAAAAAATGGTTGACGAGATAAAGGCTAAGCTTAGTAGTGTCACTAACAACCTGAAAACACGTGTCGAGGATTTCTACAAAGAAGATGCAATGCGCGCATGTGATGTACAGATAGAGCAAGCTACACAAGAAGAGGATAGGCATGTTATCCAGACAGAGCAGGCTACACAAGAATAGGATAGGCATTGTAAGTACACCCATTGCAGTGTAATGACTTCAATGTATTATGACTTTTTATGGTATGAAAAAACACTTTATGATTGTAGATCCAAGTGGTGTGAACAGTATGGATGGTGTTGAACATAGTGAACACTTTGCATAGGGGCCACACACTACCCCAGACAGGCATGGTATGTAAAGAAAATTACTTATTTATCCTTTGTGACAACCGTTTGTTATGATCATATGGGGGGAGGCTGATCGTTTTGTGTGTTGATTGTTGCTGCAAATGGAGATGATATGAAAATTGAGTGTGAAGAAGAGAGCAAGCTGTAGATTCAATACATAATGTGGATGAGAACATAGAAAAAGTAGTGCCATGCGCTAAGGGAGGTGATTGTACATAGGATGCAGAGCCTCTCAAAATAGCCAAACAAGACAGAGCACCAACATGTGGTTAGTTGTTTCTTGACACAAGGCGCATATTGTGTTGTATAAATACTTACTTTGATCGTAGCTTATATGTGGTTGACAATATGCTGTAGACACAAATAATATGCACAAATTAGGATGTGATGTTGAGAACTCTGGAGCTGTTGTGTAGATAAATGGCAGAGCACTACAGGTGCAATGTTGCAAGTGTGTGCATAAAAAAATTAGCAGCGCATTCCACCTAGGAATACAACTTACCACATTTTTTTTTGACATGAGCATGGTGCCGATAGCAACAATGGGGATGAAGTGGTATTTGCACATCCACAGCAGACCATTGAAGATGATGGACATGTAAATGAAAACATTGTTGACTTAGTCAGCTTAGGTGACTACACATGTATATATTTCCACAAATATTATGTTATGTTTTTCTCTTTTGTATACTGATTGGTCTAGTATTTTTTCCAAGGACTGCAGAAGGACGTGGAATTTTGGTAGAGCCAAATGAAAAAGATGTAGCAGTACCACCTGGTTTATTATTTACTAGCATTCCAAATAATAGTTTTTGTCAGTAAGTACATTTCTCAAAAGGATTGTATGTTCCAAAAAATGTTGATAGTATAAGCAATGTTGAGAACCTTGTTGCTGATGCATAGATCGGTGAAGAACAAATGGGACCTAATGTTGCAGGTCTGTGTAAATTCAAAGAATACAGTCCCTTGAAATGTTTTTTTACTTTTTTTAACATGGCCTGGTGTGGAAAGCAACAATGAAGATGAAATGCTCTGTTCTACATAGGTGTACACCACTGGAGCTGTAATGATAGTTCAGTCGATTCTTCATACATGAGTGGACAATTCACTGCGTCTGGCAGCTTAGGTGAGTATCAATATGAATAACTCGTAAAAAAATGCAACCCTTGTCACCCTTTTTGTTGATTTATGGGTTAACTGTTTTTATACGAATTGTAGAACAATGTGAGATTCAAGTAGAAACAGGAAACAAGATGCATCAATAACAACTAGTTGGTTCTTCTTTGTTATCACAATCTTTGATTGATTATTTTGGGCATATAACATTTTGTATGTTTCCAGACATGAGCAATGTACACAGTCCCAATGGTGGCATGGCAAGTTGCCAACTTCAAAACTCTGGTGTCGGTGTACAAGCTGGTGGAGGTGTGTGCAACAAAAAGAAAAAAATGGGGGAATGCACACCGATATGTGATATGATGTACATGTAGTGAAGTGATTTGTTTCAATTTTTTTGAGTTACAAGCAACAAAAAGAAAAAAAATAGGGGAACAACCAATAAGCTACAAGCGACACCCCGGATACAAGCCAATACAATCCGGCAAATTCTGATCTGCCAAGCTGGAGTAGGATATTACCTCACATTAGAGCCTAAACTAGTATAAATCTTCTTGTCTTGTGTCGCCGTCAAACTTTGGTCCGACACATAGCCCGATATTCATTATTGCCAATATAAATCGATAGTTGGTGTGCCAGGTAGTGGATGCACCAAGATCATTGTCAACAAGCTCGATGGATCCAACGACTGAAGTTGTTGGCGTCACCTTCCCTCCTGGGCAAGTTTTCCACTTCGAGAGCCTCAACTTCATCGCCGACACTTTTGGCAACCTCACTCTTTCCAAGTTGGATTCGACCCGATCGGGGGGAGATCTAGCCAACCACACGCTGGTTGGCCTCGGCAACACTGTGGCAATCTTCAACAACCTACTTCGGCGACAACCAAGACATACGGGGCCTAAGGCAACTCTCTTTCCTAGTGTTTGACTTAGACACAACCCAGAGCTGGTCAAGATCGGATCTGGGGGAGACGACATCGTCAATTCATCACTTAGCCTCACCAACATCGCAGCTATCTTCCACTCCATCACGAGGTGGCACCCCCGATCCCCAAGAATTCGACTCAGATACGACCTAGAGACAGTCGGGTTTGGATCTAGGGAGGTTGGAGTCATCATCACCTCGCTTCAATATTCTGACTTTGACTCTCAGTCCGACGACAGTACCAGGAGCTTCTCACCTCCTGGCGAGGTCTTCATGCCTTCAAAAGGAAATTAAACCCCAAGTCAAGATGCCTGCCGACTATGCAATCAATGGGAGGAGGAGGCTCACTGACTACGTGAACAAATAGAAGGGGAAGACAGACGCTGACAAGCCGAACAGGACGAGCGCAACCATCAACTGCGTGAAACCGTGTGGCAAGCACAACAAGACATCCTCCAAACCATAATGGGCGACCATGATATCTTTGTCACCCCCAATAAAACATTGTGGCTGCAGCAACTGTACTCGACACGTTGCAACTGGGACCTAATCACGCGACAACACCAACCATCGCAAAGATCAAGGCTATGATAGTAGCAACAGCGGTTCAACACAACCAGGAAGACTCCAGAATCATGGTTCTCTCAAGCAAGTTGAAGTCTGACACCATTACCTTGAATTTGCAAGTGGGTGATTGATCAGTTCATCTAGTCGGAGACTGTCCAAAGAGCCTCAACGTGGGTCACAATTTGATTGCCGTGATAACCAATGACAACAACGCGACGACTACAGCCGCCACGACAGGGACATCAGAGACCAGCCACGCCGCGACCTCCGTCATGATATTCAAGCTCGCCATTGCTAACACGAAGAAGACGAACAACGCTGACTTGAAGACGAGTATGACCGATTCCGCTTCCACCATGCTCACTTTAGCCAAGGGAGCCAGAACCCACCTTAATGATTGTCGATGTTTTTTAATGGCTGTATTGAATATGGGGCTATTCATCGGACCTAAACTCGATGGATTCGAAAGAACACGAAGGTTTATACCGGTTCAGGCCCTCAACGCGAGGTAATACCGTACTCCAGTTGTTGTGTATTGCTTTCGCTATTTCTCTAATGAGATCTTGTCGATGTTTTACACCAGCAATATGATTATGGGGCTACTCAGCGAGGGGAAATCCGATGGACTGCAAAGGAACACAAGAAAATTTTATACTGGTTCAGGCCCTCGATGAGAGGTAATACCCTACATCCAGTTGTGATGGTATTCCTTTGAGGATGTATGTGGATCAATGATCTCGTGTGTTGTTTTCTGCCCTCAGGGGGCGCCTTGCCTCCCCTTATTTACTGGGGGCAGGGGTACAAGGTAGGAATCCCAGCTGGATACGGCCAAGGGATTTCCTTCTTAGAGATACATCTTACCCGGCTAAGATTGTATATTCCTTTTTGTACAAGGCAAAATATACCGGGTGCTACTATATCTCTAATTACAAGACTCGGCCCATCCTCTATCCGAGTGGCCCATATGCTTATAATGAGGTACCCGAGGCTCATGCCTCCACAGTAGCCCCTGAGACCTTCATAGTTGAGTCACAACTAATGCCGAGTGCTCGTCCTCCACGGTGAAGATTGCCCGAGTGCATTGCTCCCGAGTACTCTTTGTCCAAGTGCTTCTTCTACCTGAGTCCTGCTTCATGTCAGCTAGCAGCGAGGCTATGAAGGGCTTCATGTAGATGTATGAATAGTGTGCGCCGAATAGGCGCACCTATTAGGTGTAGCCCTCGACTTTGTGCTTAATTGTGAAGACAATTAAACATAAAGTCAAAGATCTTTAACCTTGTAGTCTTTCCCAAGTAGATTACTACTGGTATATGAGACTCTTCGGTATCATGTCAACCGGAATATGATTTATAGTCTTGCCGAGTAGCATGCCACTCATATATGGGACTCTTCAGCTTCATGTCAGCTGGAAAAAGGGGTTTATTGTCTTTCCCGGGTGGCGTCCCACTCGGGAGTTAGACTCTTCAGTATCATGTCAGCTGGAAAGAGTATTTATAGTCTCTCCCGAGTAGTGCACTACTCGGAATTTAGACTTCAGCATCATATCAGCTGGAATAATGTTGCTCATGGAAACTGGTGGCCAAGCATGTCGGCCGAGTACCACTTTATGAAAATTAATCCATTGCGTGGTCAGGTGTACTCAAGAAAGATACCTGCATCCCCAATTTTAATGAAGACCAGCTTGTGATCCTTATAAGGATATATCCTCGATACCTGGTGGATAAAACAGATACCCAAACACATGTGTTTAGCAATTAGGCCTTCATGAAGCATATCTATTTACCTCATCAGTTCCTGTTGGTAGCATCAGCACTGCGATTTTAACCTAGCCTGTGAGCGGCCCATATTAAGCGTGCTACTGTAGAAACTCATATCTTGGTGGCCCAGTGTCAACTTTACAAGCCCAAACCCATTTAGTCGGCATTGGCTCTATAAAGGTTGAGGGAGAGAGAAAAGATTCCTCATCTTCCCTACGCGACCAATCGTTTTGTCTTCCCAGCTCCGCGTCGAAATTTCGCTTCCCGCTCCGCTAGGGTTCGCCATTGCTTGATCCCCCCCCACCGAAGCTCGAGTGATTCCACATCCACTTGTTGATTCCAAGCCCCCGACTTTTTTTCTCCCAAATCTCTTGTTCCCCCAGCCATGCCGAAGGTTCCAGATGTTGTTGGGGCATCAGACGATGGGTGGCCGATCTCGGACTGCAGCCGGGCAAAGCTGGAGAGGTTGGAGAAGTCGCTGCGGCTGCAGAGCCGTGACATTATCCGCTGGCGGCCGGCCGAGGGTGAGTCAGTCCCAAATCCCCAATCTGGTGAAACTGTTGTTTTTGCCTCTTTCTTTCACCGGGGTTTGTTCCTTCCCTCTTCCGAGTTCTTTCGCCGTCTTCTTAATTTTTACGGATTGGAGTTGGTGAATTTGAATCCCAACTCGATCCTGCAAATCTCAATATTTGTGACTCTCTGCGAGTGCTACTTGGGTGCAGAACCCCACCTCAACTTCTTTAGGCATCTATTTCACATAAAGCCCCAACCCTCCAAGAACAAGGTTCAGGTGATTGGGGGGGCTGGCCTTCAGTTAAGAAGTGAGATGAAAAAGGTGTATGTCAGTCTTCCTTTGAAGTCTTCCTTGAAAGGCTGGCACAAGGAGTGGTTTTATTGTTCCGATCTGGTGCCCTCCTTGCCTGCATTCACTGGGAAGCCCCCGACGATCTCGCCAAATTGGTCATCGGACCCAACCTTCGAAGAGATGGGCCAGGTGCATCAATTGCTGGCCAGATTTGTGAAGTTCAAGGAAGCCGGCCTGACTGGCCCTTGGGTGGCCAAGCGTTTCCTGACCCGGCGCATTCAGCTGCTGAAGTTGAGAAGCGAGTTCTGCTGGGACTATCAAGAGAAGGATGACCCTGACCGAGAAAGCCGAGAGGTGATCGGCCAGCAAGAAGTGACCGAGATCTTGTTCACCTATTTCTCCAATGGGGTGATCGAGATTGAGGACGCGGAGCATTGCATCGCGGCCTATAACTGGAACCGGCCCTGCCCCGAGGTAACATCTGCTTCTCTTCTATAATAAATGCTTGTAGACATATATCTGTAATTGCCCAGCATTGTGTGATGTATGTTATTGAATTGTTTGTAGTGGTGCAAGGAGTTTGATGACGACTCCCATCCATTGTCGGCCACGAGATCGAAGAAGAGGCCGAGAAGTCCTTTTGCCGCCCAGCCCGACTCCGAGAGAGTGGGGAAGAAATCCACTACAGATCAGGGCAAGGAGAAGGTGGTGAAGTCGAGTACCACCGCCGGGAGCCTAAAGATAAGGGACACCGCTGGCGCGGCGCCTAGGCCATTGAGTCCTAGACCAGGACCCGTGGAGCCGAGCTCCCCGACGCCAGGCTTAACCGAAGTGCCACCGAGTACGAGGTCGACCGCAGCACCTCCGAGTACCCGAGCATCCTAGCCGGCCACACCACGGACGAAGCCGACCAGGACTAAAGTGCCGCCGCCGACTGCCACGCCCTCTGACCCGACAGCCAGCAGCACTCTAGTGCCGTCCTCTGGATCTCCCGGACCAAAGCTCAAGTTTTCCAAGAAGTGGGTGGTTCTGGGTCTTCTGAGAATCATGTTTATGATTGTGTCGTCTTGATGTTGGATTCATTGCGCAGGAGGCGGGTCGACATTGACCTCAAGGGGCCACACCGGCCACTCCCACTGCCGATCCTACCCCAGCCGAGTCGGCGCCAGCGAGCACACCTACTGAGCTGGCGGCGATCTTAGTTGTAGAAACTGGGACGGCCCCGACTGCAGGGCCGCTGACACCGGTCGACCAAGGGATGGTTGCCGGCGCCCATCGTCGAAGCTATCAAGGCAGCAGCTAAGTCAGTGCCGATTGTTGAAGCTGTTGCCGCAGCCCCTGAGTCGACCCCCGAAGCCCCGGAGGCCGCCGAGTTGGGGGCTAGGAGTCCATCGCCGTCTTGGTCGTCGTCATCGCTGTCTCCACCTTCAGATAGACCGGACCTCCCCAGACTTGAAGCACCTCCTCGTGAGTTCCCGCAAACGTTCCATTGGACGGCACTCGACGGAACCACGAAGAGTTATAAGCATGATGAGGCTACAGCGGGAAGGGAGCGCGAAAGCTTGCTGCGCGCCACACTTGCCTCGTCCCAGGGGATCTAGGTATGACCTTCGCCGTATTTGTGGTCTTTGTTTTCTTGCTCGTATGTGTTATCTGACGACTGACTCTATTTTGCTCTGTTTTTCCCCGAGTAGAAGCTCGTTGATCACTCGAAGAAGATAAGCGAAGTCTTGATGCGGGTTGTCCCCCAGCTCCAAGAGTTAGACCAACTCCGGGCCTTGAAGGCCGAGGTAGAAGGGCGCTGCCAGGAGAGGGAGTCTTGGCTGAGGGACTCCGTTACTCAGCTCAGGGCCGAGAATTGGGACCAAGCCAGTAAGATCAGAGGTGAGCCTCCAAGATGTATCTTTCTGACCAGATCCATAGTATATTTCTCCAGCTGTGTTGTTCCTGGCTGCCCAGTTGTACCTTGACTGCAATGTCGAGTCCTTGACTAATCTGTCTTGTAGCCCTCGAAGCCGAGTTGAAGGCCCGAACAGAGAGGGAAATCCAGCTGAAGGAGGCCGAGAAAGCTAGGCCGAGCTTGAAAAAACAAGGCCAACCTGACAAAGGCCAAGACCGAGCTTGAGCAGGAGAGGGCCAAGTTGAAAGAGGCCAACAACAAACTCGGTAAGGAAAAAGTCGAACTGGAGAGGACCATAGCCAGGTGGGAGGCTGACTACGACAGTAAGTCTCCCTTTTGACACTGATCTTAACCAATCCATTGATTACTCCACTGTAGCTTTACTTAACAATTTTACTTGTTGGTGAACCAGGGTAGCCGCTAGAGCCAATTCCCAAGCTCAATTTAAGGCTTACGCAGAGGAGATAAGAGTTGTCAAGGAGTCAAGGGAGGCACTCCTCAGATCCGTGAGAGGGCTCCTCAACATCATAGATCCTCGCCCCATGGGAACCAGCTGCAGCTCGATCGCCCAAGTTGAAGGATGCCTTGAAGATGCACCGAGTGCCCTGAAGAGGTACTCGGATGAGCATGTTATTACCGGCGTGGCCCGAACCCTAGCTATGACCAAGTCCATCTATCCAAGGGCAGACGTGGAGACCATCGGGGAGGGGTTCACCGAGGAGACAACTCCTGAGGAGGCACTGGAGCTGATAGCCAAGGCGAGGCCGACTGCAGGAATTATCACCCGAGATCTAGATCTGTAAAGACAGTATGTCATGCAGTCGGTATATTGTGTTCTTTTGTAAAGACATGTGTAAATATATGTGCAATGCGCCAAGCTTTAAACTATTACTCAGTTTCATTAGCTTTACTCATTATATGTCTGCACTGAGTTAATCTATGGGAACTTAATAAAATCGTTCACCGCAAAAAGCTATACTCGGGCAAACATAATAAAGTCATAGTGAAGCTTTGTAACTTAAGTAAAATAGGCTCATATATTATTGACAAAGCACATAAGATACATGCAGCCCCCGACTCACTACTCAATTGAAGTAAGCGGCGTAGTGAGTCAGAGAGAACTTACACATGGAAAAGAATAAACTCAGCGGTCAGAATATAGAAAGACGGAGCTGCGTTCTATTTCCTCATGATTGCTGATAAGGCACCGTCTTCGCTCTTTCAGTCGGTAGCGCCTGCCGCGTGACTCGGCTATAATGAATCCCTTCCCAGATTGGGATAGTTTGTGCCATCTTTGTGGTTGTATTTTCCTCAAGACGACAATCTACCAACCAAAAGGCGCGGCACGGACATTGCGATGTGGGTAGCGAGCAGGCCTTGCAAGAAACCTTGCCGACTGGATTGTTGCGATAGTCCCTCGATTCTTCCAACAATCGATCTAATTGAGACAATCGGTTGTTGTTGGAATATCGTTTGAGTAGGCCCAGACTTGCGGAGAGAGCACGAATGCATAATTTGGTTGTGTCAGCATAGCCTCGTACCAAATCAGAGACAGAAGAGAAAAGGGATTGCCCTGTTGCCGACTAACCATGTCTTAAGAGACAAGAGAACAACTGGAGTTCTTACGTACCACGCCAACCCGTATGGTTGTAGTTGGCTCGAATATCCTGGCCTGAGTAACCATATAAGACATACTGTTAGAGCTCGTTCAACCTGCCCATTGCTCTTGGGCTGTGTCCAGGACGAAGCAAATCTTGATGCCAGTTGTCACAGAAATCTTGAAACACCCACCTATGAACGAGTATCGTTCGGTGATATGCGGTTGGGGGAGCCCCGAATCAGTATAGTATATACTCATGATGAAGTCCTTGCTGTGCCGCGTTATGTTTGAACGGGTTTGGCCTCAATCTACTTTGAATTTATCCACCCGCCGACGAACAAGTGTGTGAACCCTCTGGCGCTTTCTTGAACGGCCCGACCTGTCAAGCCCCATACTGCAAGGGCCAAGAGATTGGGATAGTTGAAGCTCCTGGGCTGGGAGATTGGTTGTCTTGCGTAGAACTGCAACCCTCGCATGTGCGAACGATGTCTCTAGCATCTGACTGTGTGGCTAGAAAAAAATCCCTGCAGTAAGCCTTTCCGACTAATCCTGGATGCAATGGTTGCCACGTACGCCCTGAGTATTGGCAGAGAATCTGCTGCCTCCTCGGAATGGTGGTACGCAGGCGCATAGGACAACGGATGCACATTTTGCGGTACAGTCTTCCTCCGACGACTAAGAGAAATTACTGCTTCGACGTTTAATCGTTCAGGTTCACTGCGATCTTCTGGGAGATCATCCAGGAGGATTTGAGACAGGGTCTGCAATCTTACATATGGTGTAGCGCCTCGTCTGTTGCCAAGGTATTTCGCCTTCCGACTGCTCCAGCGCTGTTCTTCTTGATTGACTCCATGATTGCTCAATGAAATCCCTGTCGGGACCGCCTCTCGCTTGACCCCATGTTGCCAGCTCATCTGCAGCATTGTCATTGTCGTAGTGACAGTGTGTTTATATCTCCAGCCCGCCCCCGCCTGTCGAACTTGTTTTCCATTCTTGCGAACTCCTGACAGTATGGCCGCCATGGTGTCTCGAGCATGTTAGTCTTCATGACTTGTTTACCACAAGGATCTCCTCGATAACAGTCAATGCGGTGCCCTGAGTAAATCATGGGAGCCCATGATGAGTGCCTCGCACTCAGAACGTTTTGGAAGACCGGCCTTAAGTGGATTGTAGGACGTACTTCAGTTTTTTGCCGGTGGACGTCCTGACTCAGCCCCGGCGCTCGGATCATAGAAACCGTCAACTACATTGTCCAGGGTATTCTAGCTTCGCTTTGATGTAGGCATGTGAACTCTGTCCACTCGGCATGAAGTCCTAGAGCTTGTGACTTAATTGCTATCCCGGCTAAAGGTATGATCGAATGCTTCAACCACGCCCATTAAGCTTTCGGCTGTATTGCTCCAGTTAGCAAGCGACTCCCCGAGTGAAATATTACACCGTACTATGCTTGAAGTAGCTGCACAGCCCGACATATAAGTACCAATTTAGAGACTTCTACCCAATATCTCTCTTCGATTGCAAGCACCTCGGCGTGACAAAGAGTAAAAGCTGGCCATATGAAATGATCCAGTCTAGATGTGACCCTGTTTGGAAACGCTCGACCGACCAGCAACCGTGCTGGACTACCTGGTAGTGCCGCCAAAAGATAGACAAATAGCGGTTCTGATGGGCAT